>VZDJ01000416.1:743187-817676 GCA_008694505.1 Cyanoderma ruficeps
CACATGTGCAGTGGAATGGTCAAGTGTACCCATGCACAGAATCACAGAATTTTTGGGGTTGGAAGGGATCTCTGGAGATAATCTCATCCAACCCCACTGCCAAGGCAGGGTCACCTAGACCATTACACAAGAATGTGAATGTCTCTGGAGAGGGACTTTCCAGGACCCCCCTGGGCAGCCGGTTCCAGTGCTCTGCCACCCTCAGCATAATGAAGTTCTTCCTCATATTAAAGTGAAACTGCTTGTGATATTGCTCTTTGTTGTGTCACTAGGCACCACTGAAAAGAGTCTGGCACCATCCTCTTGGCCCCCACCTTTGGGACATTTATATACATTGATGAGATCCCCTCTCAGTCTTCTCTCCTCTAGACTAAACAGGCCTGGCTCCCTCAGTCTCTCCTCGTAAGAGAGATGCTCCAGACCCCTCATCATCTTTGTGCCCCTTTGCTGGACACTCTCCGCGAGCTCCTTGTCTCTCTGGTACTGAGGAGCCCAGAACTGGACACAGCACTCCAGATGTGCCTCACCAGGGCCCAGCAGAGGGGGAGGATCAGCTCCCTTGACCTGCTGGCCACGCTCTTCCCAGTGCAGCCCAGGATCCCACTGGGCCTCCTGGCCACAAGGGCACACTGCTGGCTCATTGTCACCTTGAGACCCACCAGGACTGCCAGGTCCTTCTCTGCAGAGCTGCTCTGCAGTGGGGCAGCCCCAGCCTGTGCTGGTACTTGGAGTTGTTCCTCCCCAGGTGCAGGACCCTGCACGTGCCCTTGTTGAACCTCATGAGGGTTCTCTCTGTCCAGCTCTCCAGCCTACCAAGGTCCAGCCAAAAGGCAGCAGAGCCTCCAGGTGTATCAGCCCCTCCCCCAGTTTGTATCATCAGCAAACCTGCTGAGGTACCTTGGATCCCTTCATCCAGGCCAGTGATAAACAAGTTGAGTGAGACTGGACCCAGATCTGATCCCTGGGGAGCACCACTGAGTACAGGCCTCCAACTGGATTCTCCTGCCCTGATCCTGGCCCTCTGAGCTCTGCCATTCAGCCAGTCCTTGGTCCACCGCACTGTCCATTCATCTGAACCACATTTCCTGTGCTTACCTATGAGGGAAATGGTGTCCAAAGCCTTGCTGAAATGGAGACAGACAACAACCACTGCTCTCCCCTCATTTACCCCTCCTGCCTGGCCATCACAGAAGGCTGTCAGATTGGTCGAGCATGATTTCCCCTTGGGAAATCCCTGCTGACTGCTCCTGATGACCTCCTTTTCTTCTACACACTTGGTGATGACCTCCAGAATGTTCTCTTCCATGACCTTTCCAGGAATTGGAGGTGAGGCTGACTGGTTGGTAGTTTCCTGGATCCTTCTTGCCAGTTTTGAAGATGGGAGTAACATTGGCTTTCCTTTCATCATTGGGCCCTGTTCCTGTTTTCTATGGTTTTTCAAAGATGGTGGGTAGTGGCTTAGCTACAGCATCTGCCATCTCCCTCAGCACCTATGGGTGCATCTCATCAGGGCCTGTCGGTTTATGTGTGCTAAGAAGTCGGCATAGTGGAGGTCTAACCCAACTCTTCCACCAAGGGGAAGTCTTCCTTTTTCCACCCTTCTCTTACCGCTGAAGTCTGGGTCTTCCTCATCAGTGATGACTGAGGCAAAGAAGACATTCAGTAATTCTGCCTTCTCTGTGTCTTCTGTTACAAGGGCACCCATTGCTTCAGCAATGGCCTACCATTTTTTCCAACCTTTTTGATGCAGATATATTTGTAGAAGCTCTTGTTGCATGTTAGCACAGCACCAGAGCTGTGCCAGCCTCAGTTGTCAAGGACAAGCAGAGATCTGCCCATCTGTGGTCCAGGCTCTCCCTGTGGTTTGCCTTGGGGGGTATTTTTCTGTGTAACTGAACATATAGCACCATGTCTTGTTTGTGATACCTGTGGCAGCTGAAGTGGTATTTCCCATTTAAACAGGTCTTCCTCTCTGCCTCACACCATGCTGGGTCAGAGCCTCACAGCACCCTTTTGTGCAGAGTTGGCTGTGCCTTGTGTCTGGAGAAATGCTGTGAGCATGGGGAGTCTGCTCTCACGGGTGGCGCTGACACAGAAGTCAACACTGCCCGGGAAGTGAGTGGAACAAAACCTGATGGTCTCCAGAATGCAGGAGTTCAAGACAGCAATGAAAAACAAGGAGCAGAAGAGAACTTCAGATGAGTCAAAAGTAGGAACGGAAAGAGTTCAGATCATTCAGAAAATGCCTATATACTTTACATTTGTTCACTTGAAGAAACAGCTCAGTAGAAGGGGTATGTTTCACATTGTCGTATCGAGGACAAAACAATGAAGAGCAATTGCCTTGTACTGCTAACCAGATGTGCTAATAGGGCCACTGCTACAGGGGTGGGCTGTCAATGGATATACATGAAGGTTTCAGTGGAAATAAAGCAAGAATTCATGCAAGCGGCAATAATGGAGCAAGAGGACATGAGAAAACTCTGTGATCAGGGTCTGTGTCTGAAGCAGGTACTCCCGGTGAATGAAAGCAGCCTGGTGCCTTTTCAGCCATGCAGGACCAGGAGCCATGCTGCAGGCATATTGTGGTTTTTTTTGAGGAAAACAGCAGGGCTCCTGGGGGAAGCTCCAATACATGCATAGATGCATACAGGGTGTGCATGCCAAGGAGTGGAAAACAGAGCCAGCCCTTCACTTCTTGTCATTGTATGTAGTGGTGTGATTTTTGGTTGTATCACTTTTCTGTATGTATTTATTCCTTGCTTTTACACTGTTTTATATAAGTCATAATGGTTTGTTCCATGCACTCCATGTTTAACCCTTCTGTTTTCCCCCAAGTTACAGTTATGTGTCAATCATCAGTTAAGGAACCCCCGAGTCCTGTCAGTCACTTCAGGGCCTCTTCCTGTGTCTGGAAAGTTCCAGGGAGAGTGTCGAATGATTGGCCAGGATCCAAGGAGTTCCCTCCCTTGCCTTATTGATTTGTTCTATTGATTGTCATTGATGTACAGGGTCACCCCCTCCATACCCCTGCCTGGTTCCCCACTGTGCCCTTCCCCCTTTCTCCACCCCCACACTGAAGGTGTTACACGAGGGAGATCTGCGCTCTCGTGGGCGACTGTCTGGTGGACACAAGGTCCTGCGTGGGCCTCAATAAACTCCAGCAGAAGTTCCCCACAAGAGTCCTTCCTTTATTCCTCGCCATTGCTCACGCTGCCACTGCGGCAAGGCCCCACAGGATCGGGGAAGTATCCCAGGATACCAAACCATCCTTTCACTATGGTCGGTGTCAGGCCTGGCCAGGCAACGCAGGACAGGGGTCCCGAAACACACCGGACCACTGCAATTATAGATTTTCTTTGTGTCAGGCAGAGAGAGATGCCGAATAATGTAAGTAAATGCCAAGAGTTTCCTGGCGTCTCCTGACTCTGCAGAGCAACTGCCTCGTGTTGCCTGTCCTGTCTGTCATGGCTGTGTCCCCACCAAAGATGAAGCCTGGGGGTAGTTGCAATGCAAAGCCATGGGTTGCAAACCCAACCCTATGCCCAGCCCAACTCATTACCAGGCAGGTTGCTCTTAGAGACTGAAAACACTGTCTCAGGCCAGACCAGCTATTCCACATGTCTGTATTCAGACCAGTATCTTTAGGCCAATCTGCTTTAGCAGTTCCTAGACGTTGGCAGGCTTTTGCATGGGTTGCCAGCTCTGCCCTCTGTCACAGCATCCTGCTGACCACCCTGGTGCTTTTTGGGAGCCTCTGTGCCCAGGCCCAGGCCTCCAAAGAGGACTGGTTGCAGACACACACTGTGCCACACCTACCTTTTAGCCCACTCTCCAGGCAGCAAGGGGTGGCTGATGCAGGACTGTTCAGATTGGGTAAAGCAGCTTCCTGAGCTGTTTTCACTTTGCATGCAGATAGCACATGAGAGGGCACAAAAAATCGACACCACTTCAGCATTCCTTCCCCAGCTTGCTTTCTAGCCCCAGAGGTACTAGCTGTATGGGAAGGTGGTGAGGTTGCTGTAGTCTCTCACTTGCTCTTTCCATTTGGTCTTGCGTTCATGCCATATCTCAGCAGATTTTGTGTTTCTGTAAATTCCAGCTTCCTCTGACAGGTGACCCCAACTTCTACCCATCAGATAATCAAAGGGTCCCTCAATCTCTTTTGTATTAAGTTAGACATAAGAGACCAGATATAAAACCAATTTCTTATCTAGATGGCAGCAATTTCATTGTTCTGCTTGGAAAACAGTCTGTTTATTGGCTAATTGTTTTTAACACTTTGCCGATTCAGAGGCAGACTTTGCCAATTCAGAGAAGACAAATGCCAATCTTCCCTTTTTTTCACTTGCAGATGAATAAAGTAGTAAGCCTTACCACAAGAAAAAGGCAGCACATGCCAACTTTGAGAGTGAAACCAAGTTTGTGAGCTATATATATATACCAATTGGTAGTCAATATACAGAAAACCAAAGCCAAAGACCTACGAGTAGATAAATGCCTTCTATGTTATTTAAATGCAGAAGCAATTTTGCTTTTATCAGTTGTCTCTAGGGGAACTCCTTAGCAAAAAGGAAAGATGCCTGCTTTCACTGTGTTTCTGATAATTTCCAGTAAGACCACAGCTGACGTGACAGACGACTCAATGCTGGCTACAGTGGTGACATTTGGCCTAAAGGTCTTAAAGTGCAACAAAATGGGGAAGACATGGAAACCCAGGTTTTTCCAGTGCTGCTGAGAGTGGTTCAGTAACCTCATTGGTTAGCTCCTACAGGATTCTATTCAGAACATAAATGTAATCTATAATTATAGGTTTACATTTGCATGTAGATTTAGATTCTTCAAGCTTTTCACTTACTTTTTAATTTAAATTTTAAATGTCATTTCCCCCTGCTAACTCTGCAGGACTCAAACACAATTGCCCTGGAGAGTCAATTATTTTCTGTGTCTCTGGTCATCCATCAGTGGTCTCAAGCACCTTTGAAAATCCTCTGGGAACCTAACTGATTTTCAAACTGACTTTTGTCTTTTTGATTTCTGTCTCTAGTCAGTTAAGAGCTGATCTAGAGTCACCACAGCAGCTGGAGTATTTTAGCTTGAGAGAACAATGCATGATGCTGACACCCTGTTCCTATTTTCCCAAGTTGCTGAAGCATGGCTCCTTCTCTGCCCAGCAGAGGAGAGCAGTTGCTGCTTCCACAGAAGAATGCATTCCTTTTGTGGTTTGCTCCTCAGCCATAACCGAGGGCTTTCCTATACTGAAAAGTCTCAGTAATTTTTAAAGTTATTATTAAGTCTACATCTTGTCTTTTCTTGCTTGAGTGGTAGAGCATGATCACAGCATCAAGAGCAGGTTCAGGACTTCTTATTTATCAATTAGCACCTAAGCCAGGCCTTCTGAAAACAGCCCATGGCCCTTTTGCAATCTGCAGACCTTGCCTGGCCCCATGTTCTTTCAAATGGATGGGCCAGCTATTCTGCTGGAGTCTGTACAGGGCTTGGAGAGCCACTGACCATGGTGATCCAGCAGCAACCACAGCTCTGTCTGCATCAGCATGTCGCATCCTACCATAAGAGTCTGTGCATTTAGTCCCTGCCTCCTTCCTTCCTTTGCAAACCTTTTTTCTTAGAGGAGAATGAGAGAATTTAACCCTGAAAAAAATGTTTCTTCTCAAGGTCACTTTTAATTCGCATTTCTTAGTGAATGACCCAGCAATCTGAAGTATTGCTTTATTAGACTAACAGTGATGTGAACAGTAATCCCCTTGTTCTGTGTAAACTTAGCAGAGGAAGGACTTGCAAAAATGTGCCACCTATATGTCATATATATGCTTGTATGTAATGGGCGTAGGTGGGTGTCACATGGCTCATGAGAAAATAATGTTTTGTGGAAGCACTGGTTGCAAACCTGTCAACAAAGTTATGGAGACCACTGGAAATGAGAACTGATGAAGCTGGTAAATTCAGCTAGGCTATACAATGCTCTGGTTTTAGAGGGTTTGGGGGTCTTTTGTTTGGTTTTTTTTGTTCGTTTGTTTTGGTTTTTTTGTTTGTTTGTTTTTTTTTCCCCTTGAAATAAGTTAAGAGGAATTTATATTTTCCTGGCATCCACCTCCACATAAGCCCTCCTGTAAGTGTTCACTCCCTCACAGTGACCACCCTTGTTTGTGCTGTTCCACTTCCTGATTTCTTCAGCACCTAGAGCTGTTGTGGGGGTGTTGTTAAACCACATGCGAAAAGGAATCCAGTGAAATAGTGTACAGCCTGAAAAAATGGAGCAGAACCAAAGTTAATGGTTTCAACCTAAAAAAAAAAATGCTTTAAAGCACAGATGGCAAGTCAAGAAGAGAGATTCTCAGGCCTGATTATGTTGCAGAGCTTTGGCTTTTTGTGTGGCACCTCTAGTCAGTCTACACAGGATTCAACTGAATTCTTACTCAAAGTTAGGCTTTGTTCCTGCCTTTTCACAGGCATAGAATAACTAGAACTGTTCCTGTGACTTGTTCTTCCCTATATGGAACTGAAAAGATTTCAGAAACCTCATGCTGAGATTCTCTTTGACATTCACAGAGCAGAGGACTGTCTGGGGACTCCGTAGCCTTAAATAGGAGTTGCTGAATTTGGGCACCAGGGTAGTCTTGAAGCTTCAACTTATTGTAGTGGTCTCAAATCTGCTCAGGCAATGGAAAACTGGTGGAAAACCAGATTTGTGAAACCGGTGTGGAAATGAAGCTTGACACAGTGAGATTCAGATGTCACAGGACATGTTGATAAATCAGACAGCAAGAACGGGGTTGAGATGGGTAGCTGTTGTGCTCAGATGACCATTTGGGACTGCAGCCAGCTTGTTCCTTGCACAGCCACCCCCAGTGCTGCTGCATAACAAATAACCCTTTTGTACCACACTCCTAACCCAGAATTTATTGTACTGGAGGTGGAAGAGAATTGACACTGAAGTTAGAAATGGGTGAAGCCAAAATCTAGCTACCTTCAGAGCAGCATTGCATTTGGAATGATGGAATTTTTGGAGTTTAAATCATGTTCCTTTGTAGGAACATGTCTCTTGTAGTTTATGTTCAGAGTGCTTATATTAAGATATAAATAAAAGGAGAAAAATGTATCTATATCTGAAAGATGAGACAAGAAAATATACCTTTTTTCAATATACCTATATGCAATAACTTGTCTGAAGAAAATGACTGACACTAACAGAATGTAGAGAATGCTAATGACAGTTGTAGAAAAAATTTGGTTATAAGAAAAATCTGGGGGTCATTTTGCTTAACATCCTGCTCCAAGCAGAAGGTTCCGAATCGGTGTCACAACATACAAATAATATCTCCTATTTATCTGACATTTCTTAGGACTCAAGAATTTTACAAAGCATTCACATAAATTACTATATCCACCACAAAAAATTCCTGGGGAAGATGTCTCTAGTACAGTTGGGCTGAAATGCTATAACTTATCACTTTTACATACTTAGGATGATACAAACTTATCAGTGTGTACAGAAACTTCAAAAGGTCATTAAAAAAGTACGTCATTTGTCTCCTTCCTAGAAAACTCATCTCCCAGCAGTGTGTGCCAATTTACTGTTCATTGTACCTGAAGTTCATCACAAAGCTATCTGTTTCTCTGTTTCTCTCAAATAAGAGGAAATTAGCATGCTGTAAAAGGGAAATTTCCTGAGGAAATCTTTAGGAATAGCTACTTGTTTGCTCTAACTCCAGACCATGGGTTTTTTTGATAGAACTGAGGAGAAATGGGGAGTGAAAAAAAATCTTACCAAAGCATTCAAATGTAAGTCATTACACACAGTTTTACTACATCTCAGCTATGAAAGAACATCAAAGGTCTCACTTTGCCCTTTAACAGGGCAATCAAAACCAGTTAAACAGTGCTAATTGTCTCCACAGACTGCTTTTTTTTCTCCCCCACTGATTGTAATGCATTATCTAATTACAGGGTTCATTTGTGAATTCTTATTTGGCATACACCCTGTCATTTCACAGACAGCACTTGGTAGCTTTGGCTTGCAGCAAAAATAGAAAACGCCCTTCCCCAATGTGAAAAAAACTCAGCTCGTACTTGTCAATGGCAGAGTGGCCCAGGTGGCCCAAGCACCATCCCACTGCAAGTGGAAGGTACGTGGGCTTCATGGATTTCACCAAGCTATAATTTGAGCAACATAAGGAGGGTGACTGCTAGCAAAAAAAGCTCCAGAAGCATTTGAAAACCCTCAGGCTTCAATCAAAGCTATATTGAGACATGTGCTCAATAGCCACGGAGTGGGAAGGCTTATCTGAGCACCTTCTGCTCAGAAAAGGAAATCTGCTTGGATAATTCCTTAGTAAATAAAAAATCTGGCCAGTGATAGGAACACGGCAAATGCCAAAGCTGAAATTGCGTGTTGTCACATTTTCCTTTCCTCCGAAGGGAAATACCGGACAGTTCCCTCTGAGTTACTGGCCAACTAACCAAGATGGCCAAAAGAATGTTTTCTAGATATCATTATTGGTAACACACAACTGGCACTCACACAAGCCCATGCTCTCCCGGGCTGGGAGGCAATGTCCCCTGGGGGGTGCGGAGGGCTGGGCCACCCCCAGCACTGCTGGCAGCTGAGTGCCAAGATTGTGAAAACAGGGGAGGCCTGTCCCGTCTTGCTATCTGGCACAGGGGCCACAGTGGAGATATGAGTAGCTTTGCCTTCCAAGTACAAAATGATTGCTGGCAGTACACAGTGAACATGTCAAACTGGGAGGAATATATTTTAAAAAGGCTCATTGGTGGTTTTCTTTCTTTAAATGGTAGCCACTGAAAAGTTATGCAAACACTTCAGCTATGGAATATATAATCTGATATCTGGCAGATGTGTTTTCTCCCCTGCCCCTGCTTCTGCTCTAAATGGGTCACTCCGACTAAATAAACACAGTTCCCTGGTTTTCTGTCAATGAAACCCTTCTGGCAGCCATAGACTAGGGCAAAGGGAGCTGCAAAGAGAAGTTTGTGAGGGAGCGTTAAGTCTCACATGAAATGTGAAAACAAGTCCAAACCAGTGACAACTATCTGAAACAGGCACCCAGGCAAACATGGTTGGTTTTAATAAAACAGCTCCCTGATCCAAGGCAGTGTAGTTGAGCAACTGGCCAAAGCAGTGTAGTTGAGCAACTGGCCAAAGCAGTGTAGCTACATCAAAATTGTTCCTGTTTCTACCCATTCCTCATAAAAATGGAGATAGTCAAAATCAGGCCGTTCATGGAGCCTGTGCCAATCTCTGCAAACCATGGGGTCGTGGTCTGACCTATTCTAGGGCTTGATATTGCAGCTTTTCTCCTCACCCTCTCCTCTTTTGCTTTTTCCCCACAGCTGCCAACACCTCCCTCTTCACCCAGTCTTAGGAAAAAAAAGTTGCGGGGACAACCCACGGGTCACATCTCAAGAAGTTACTCAGATTTCCCCCTCTGCCTGATGAGGTATAAAGGACAAACAATAAGACCACACTTCCCACAGAAGCCCTTGTAACACCTGATACAATACCCTGTCTGTGCATCTCCTGAGGAAATGAAACTCTGCTGACTGTGTGCATTAGTTTTATTACCCTTTGAGGGAAAAATAAAAGGCCTGATTAAAATAAAATATTAGGTTAAGCTTTTCAACATGTTTTTTTCTTCCTGCATTTCTATTCTGTTTGAATACTTACCTTCTGGTTCAAGAGTTTAACCCTCTCTAAATTAAATTAATGGTAACTGTAGAAAACAGTCATTTGGCATCAAATATCTTATTGATGTTCTTTAAAATAAAAAAGGGAGAATACACTAAAAATTGATGCAGAGATACTCAGTAAACAAGATAAATATGGATTTATCAGTCATGTATAATTTTTACAGGAACGACTTCCTGTGAGAAGATAGAACTTTAAATTGTTTGAAAGAAAAAAGGGGAATTTGAACAAAACACTTGTGTAGCCTGAGAAGAAAGATCAGTGACTAAAGAAGTGTATTAAGACAATGCTATGAAATGCTTTGAATACCACAGCTGAATACAGATACAAAAATTGGAAGCCATGGAATAATTTTCTGGTCTGAGCTGCACCTTACTACATTTTCTGCTAGTTGAATTTCTGCTTGCCCATACACCCACTATTGAGGGCAAATGAAACTATCCTGGTTTAATCATGATGGGAGTCTCTTCGGTCTTTTTATAGGCCTCACATTTTTCAAAGTTTATAATAATCATATTTTTTCCTGTTAATTTCACACTATTATCATTCCAGTTCCATGATCATGCTGAATTGTCTGCCAGACATAAGGAATTTGGGCTAAAAACCCAATTAGCATTTTCTATTGACATTGGATCACTTGGTAAGGAGAACAATACAATCTCTTTTGAGCCTTCTCCTTGGCTTTGGTCTACCTAAGAAGTTCATTGACTTTGTTCTTGGTCTAAAAAGCCCATGGCAACTCCCTTCTGACTTGCCTGATGTCAGTACCCACATCCTTGTCCCTAAACCAGGACTATTTTTGTACCACTGTTTTGTGAAAATATAGGGATTTTTGATTCTTCCACAAAGCCTTTTTAGGATAATAGATCTGATATGTAAGATGGGAACCTTAAGTCCCATGTAACACACCAGTTTGTGCTGAATTCCCTCTTCTGATTTTCTTTTTTCCTCCTAGAAATGGACTTACAGAGGCTTCATATCTAGCCTTTTGCCTTTGATACACTGAGGAATATGAAATACATGGTATCCTTGTGGTTGAATGAAGTTATGGAAATAAATCCAGCCCAACCAGTGCAGGGTGACTTCGAATGAAATATTCCCCATAGCAGTCCTGATGCTACATAGCATCTGCTGAATCAAAGAGAAATGAGGGAAAGAAGACATGATTTAAAATACTTACAGGAATAAAATATGTTCAGGATCAGACTCTTCCTTTTGAGAATGAATTAGACCTCACATTCCTTCCAGCATTCTTCACTTATTCAGCTATAACCAAGACATCTGGTCAAGGGCTGCAGCATTGGTGATATTCACCCCACAAAGGAAAAGCCATGCATAATTCCATTAGCTATGCTGGGGAAAAATTACTTTCTCAGTGTTCACTGACAATGAATGACTGGGTGATAAACTGCCATGATGAAATTTAACGGTAAAAAAGAGCCTTTCACATTATGCATGCAGGGAAAAACAGCCCTAGCCTTACATACATATGGATAGACTATAAATGAGCTGATGTCTCTCAAGAAGAAACCTAGGAGGATTGAAATCACAGGAGAAAATTTTTCACTAGCAAAAGCTCCATACTAAGAAAGTTTAATGTAAGGATCTGATAAAATGTGTAAAAAGCAAAAGAGAAAGCTTCACACCACACTTTGGAAAAAAGAAGCATACCTGTTCAAGAAATACTGTATCTAGTACCCATTATCTCTGTTCGGAAAAGAAAGTGTTTTTAAAATGTGTGTTGGGGAAGGTACAGGAGTACAAAGTATCTTTGGTGTAAAGAGAGTGATCATTAAAAGGATGCTGGCATGGAAAGCAGCCAATAGCAAAGTGATGCGCCAGGCTTCAAAATCCCCAACCAACCTGAACTATGGCCTGAATCCAGCAGGGTGTCTGTCTGTGAGTGGTTTTTGTGCTCCACAGGATGATGTGGGGGTGCTGAGTGCAAGCAGCTGTCATGCCCAGCCAGGATAGTCAAACAGGGAAGAATCCAAGCCCTCTCTGGAAGGGTTTGATGTGAGGAGTGAAGCTTGGAGAGGAGGGAGAGTTTGGAAATGCACCACTTGGTCTGGGCAGGGGTTGGTAGGGGGAGCATTCCTGCATCACACCAGTCACAGCACCTCCCTGATGATGAGAGCTGCTTCACTGGGTGGGAGACTTCTGCTGGCTTTTGGGAAATGAAGGACCAGCCCCACTTCTAGCTCACCTCCACAGAGGGCTGAAAAGCAACCCAGTGGAGATGGTCTGTCTTCCATGTGCTCCCACCTTTGCATCTCAGTGCCAGTGACAAGCTCTCCTTTCCCATGCTGTGCAGCAAGGGCAGTCAGCATTCTGTCAGGGTTTGGAGGCTTATCAGAAATGCATCAGAAGAAACACAGCCTCTGGAAAGTGGTCTGGAACTCCCACAAGAAAAGATTTATTGTGTTCCTTTCTTCCAGCTGGGCTGGAGTGACTGTATGAACATTTTTTTCTCTCTCTCTCCCTTTTGACATCTGACAGTTTGACTTCTGGCTGGAGCCTGGGAGCCTAGAGGTTGGTAAAAAGTAATCAAGAAGTAATTACTCTTTCAGAAATAATTCAGTTCAGGTTTGGATACAATTTTAGATTGAGGCTTGAGGGCAGTGGAGAATTTTTATTGTGTTGGAGTATTCTGGCTCTCCCTTTGGCAGCATACTCGAAGCTGTGTTTCAGCTTGCTCATTAGGGCAGAAATAAGCTGGCTCTCAGGAGCATATGGGAACTAGTGTTTGTAACAGTTACACTAAAATGCAGTGTTCATTAACCTTCCCCTGCTCTCTTTTTAAAAAGAAAGAAATTTTGAGTTTCCAAGCCCTTGCTACTTGCCATGAACCCTTCAGTTCTAGGGAAAGCATTTCCCTCTTTTATATTCATGTTCCATCAAGCAGTTTTTTTCTGTTGCAGAAATGGTGAACTGGGGTCAGTGGTGGTGCTCACACAGTCAAAACAGGGTATGGCTATTGCACCACACACTCTTAATACCAACCAGGATGCACAGCCTTCTTCTTTAGGCTCTGGTGCAGAAGGAGACCTCTGTTGCCCCATCACAGTTCCCTCTGCATTCCAGACATTTACCCTGGAAGAAGAAGAGGAGGAGGAGGAGGCAGCAGCAGCTCAGCCACTAGTGGTAGTGCTGCATGCATGTCTTTTCCCCCAGGCAGCAGCAGCTGGCTGGCCCCCAGCCCAGTGCCAGAGGCAGACACAAATGCTTTGGAGCCTGAACTTATTCTCTTAATAACTCGTTCCCTAATAGTGGTAAAATGTCTGCTTAACCTCCACAGCTTGGACCACCTCCTTCTCCCCATCCATGGTGAAGGTCTCTGCTGCTCCAGGGATGGTCCTGGTGGCCCATGCTAGGTAGGGGCTTTGGGAACAGATCTCAGGCAAGGACTGTGCCTTGGGGCTCCTGCGTGTGTTCTGGGAGCTCCCAGAGCCAGTCTGCACCACCAGGGGGATAGGTTGAGGAGAAACATGGAGCTGCAGAGAAGGGCAGTTTGAATTACAGGTGAGATCCTAGTTTTCCCTGGTGATTAAATTGACCTTCACTCCAGACTAGAGAATAAATCCACACTCCAACCCCCAGTGAGCCCAGAGAAGGGAGATAAAACAAACCAGATGTGTGATTTCCTGAGTCTTTGGCATAAACCTCGCAAATGGAGGGCTTGCTCCTGGAGGTTGTTATTATAGTTATACCATTGTTGAGAGCAATCATGTTCGCATCTTGATACAGCCTAAATTCTGTTGCAGCACACAATTCATCATGTAACTCACCGTGCTGAAGCAGGAGTCACATGGCTAGCTGCACTAGCACAGTGAATGGGGACAGGGCAGGGAGGAATAGTTTGGCTATCAAGCCCATCTGAGCATGGGTCTGTAAACCATGCCATGAACAAGAATATACCTTTTCCAGCTGATCCACCAGCTTTCTTGTCAGGGCATTGTCATAATGCCAGGGCACACCGTGCTGTAACAGGACAGCTCTTGGTAGGAGAGCCTTCTTCATGGAGACACCAGCTGTCAAGATGACAGCATCTTGCTCACCAGGTACACCAAAGTGGATGCAAGTTTTTCAACAACCTCTTTTTACTTCTTAATTAGGCTGTTAAGTTGGCAGCCAGACCTTCAGCCTGGCCTCTCACCAGTCCCAGCAGGACTCTGGCCTAGGACTTGTACATGTGCTTTGAGGGTGGTGTTTTCTCAGGCAGCCTCCCTCCAAGTCCTACAGCCATTCATTTGTGAAATAGCTCAAGCGCCACCCTTTCCCCCATTTTATGGGCCTGAAGCAAAGGAATCTGGCTGCAAACCAGCAGAGCAAGCTGGAATATGCTACATTTTAAGCATGTGGCAAGCACCAGTAAAGCTGACTAGGGGACTCTCTCCAATTCTGCCTCTCAGAGATCAAGATAGGGCCTTGTATCCTTGCATCTACCAGAGTCCTTGACCTGACATTCCAGAGAGGTTCCAGATCCAGCCTGTTCCACTGGGTGCTTGCAGACTGCATGCCCAAGCAAGAGCTATGTGCCTAAGACCCACCAAGGGCTACTGAAATCAGCATTGCTCCCTCACTGCCACCTCACTCTGAAGGAGCAGCTAGGAACCTCACAGGATGTACTTGATAATTATCTCCAGATGCCTGTGCCTTTCCCCTTCGCTTTCCTTTGCTCTCTGTTATTGTAGGGGGGTCTCATCCCTCAGCCAAATCTGAATGAATAGGACCAAAACTAGTGCCACGGCCCGGATTTACATCAGAGAAGAAGCTGAGGTCCCTTTTCCTGGAGCTTGCACGAATGTACTTTCTCCTCCTGCCACTGCCAACCATGCCAACCTGAGGAGGGACAGCTCACTGCATGTGTGCAGTCTGGAATGCAGACACTCCCTGGGACCCCGGGCTTTCCAACTCCCAGGTGTAGCTGGTGCCTCTCTTGTAATTCCCTTTCTTGCCTGTAGATTTTAGCTGGTAGGTGCAATCCTGCAAGTTTGGCTTTTGCATTGTTTACATGCAGCCAGCTCGTAGTGCTTTGCAATCCAGTATGCAATCATTTAATGGCTAAATCTAGGTGCTCACTGTGCCAAGCAGCTCCAAGGCAAAAGAGCTGGCATATTCCCATGTGTCTTTCTCCCAGGTTTCACCAGGCCACACTAGCACTTGCATTCTGCTGCTGTATACCTGTATCCAGTTAGACAGCTTTAAGTCTTTCCTTGGGCTAAACCCATGCTAAAATGAAGGATTAAATTCTGAGGTCTGTTTCTAGACATTTGAATTTTGTTTCCTGCTTTCTTTTTTTGGACAAAGATACGTTATATCAAAAAAAGGTTTTGCAAACTTCAGCCGCAATTCACAGGAGTTCACCTAACCAAAGACCTTTGCTTTTTAGAGAAGCCAAAGAGAATTAATATGCTTTGTATTAAGTATAAACTCTTCATCCTACTGGGAATTTTCCAATTCTGCCAGTAATGTGATCCATAAAAGAGCAAAGATAGGCAGATAGACAATTTCTTTTAAAAGTGTAATTCACTGGAGCACTCCCAGTTATTTGAAGATACCATCTTGGTCTGGTTGAAGTTATCAGTGAAACAAAAAACACTCCATGGCTTACGTGTCTGATTAGAGTGTAACTCAGTGGTAAATCATTCACAACTCAGTTATCAAAATTTATGTGTGCATTTCATACGCTGGCAGTTATTGCAACATATATGCCACTATGGCATGGTCCAGCTGCAAAATGACCCCACTTGTCAGCAGGCATCCTCAAGTATTTGCAGAGCCCCTTGTGCCATGGTTGTTGACACTTTTACTTCACAGGTTTAGAAAAGGAGTTTTGTGAGATTTGGGATTTTTAAGGGGATGGAGCAAAATTCCAACTTTTCTCATGGAATGTTGCAGCCATATGGAGTCTCTGCTTCCCGACTATGTTTGCAGGCTACCACAACTCTATTTACAGTATGGACTTAAAGTAAATTAAATCATCATTATATTTTACTCTCCATAATTCAGACCCTTATGCCTACTTCATTAACAGTTAATAGCTGGTCTGCATTAGCTACAACCCAGTAATAAAGTGATCATGGATAATTTTTTGGACATCTCAAAAGTTTCATGTATTTTAGCATGGTGGATTAGATACCTGAGGCTTTTTATCAGAAGCATATGGTTTGGACTGATTATCCATCATCTATACTTCTCTTTTGAATATCTTGACTAGATGAGATGAATTAAAAGGAATGTTTAACAGATCAGCAGAACAAAATCATCTATAGGGGACAGAAAAGATGAAAAATTCTTGAAGAATATTAGCAAAATCATTGAATAAAGAACTATTTCACAGTAGCAAATTTGAACAACTTGTGAAGCACTTACTTTTACCCTAGAAAATCTGTAAGGAATCAAGTCAAATTTGACGCTTTCAGACTCTGATTTTACACTCTGCTTTTTTTACACTGTGCTGATTTCTTATGGCTTTGGTAGCACATTGTTGTACAGATATTTTACCAGAGATGACATCTAGTCAGCCACCTGTGCTACCAAAGAGAAAGATTTTCAGTAGGCATGCTTAAATAATGTTAGCATCTACCATAAAATGAGAAAGCATGTAAAGATAGATTAGGAACACTGCAGAAAGAAACAGAACCATATTTTGTACGAAGTAAATTCTGCACTTGCTTAAATCCCTACCTCTTTAAGTTTCCATATGCTTAAAGCAAAGGACTTGTTTGAATTACTCATGAATATGAGTGAAAGAGTGCAAAACAATTTATTTTGTATTTTAGTCCCCCCTTCTCATTACTTCATCTCCAGAGGCTAATGAAAAACTGTAAATGTTTTCTGGCTCAGTGATACACTGTTATGGATTAGAAATTTCCCAAGGGTATGGCCAGATGATTATAAGTGATCAAATTGCTGCTTGCGTGGTTTTAGGCCACCCTAGTTGTGAAGCTAAACTTGTTATTTAACCCCTGAAAGTGGCTGAAGCTTCAGGGTTTTATCCCCTGTGAGAAGTGGAAAGGCAGTGTTTGGGAAGGTCGCTGTTCCCCACAGCTGGCAGCCCTGTGGCCAGGCAGCCAGGGAGCAATGAATCAGGGCAAAATGAAAAGCTCTGACCATGAGAGGACATGTTGTTCACTGGCTCTACCTGACAATACTGGGAGCAGCTGAAAAGGGGATGAGAAGGAAAGTGGCATTAACCCATTGGAAGAGTGATTGGGCTTTGCAGGAGATTTTGCAGTTAGATGTGAATTTTCTCTGGTTTAAAAATACCTCTTCAGCCTCTTGCTTATGTATCAGGAACAACTTGATAAGTGGAATATTTCAGATAGAGACCAAGCAAACCACCACCGCATGGATTTTCCCTAAGGGGTAAAACTGTGACATCTGTCATGCCTCATCCCAGTAACTCAGACAAAACTGGGTACCCCACTGCATTCAGTGCTGTAAGGAACCCCCAGACAGACCTTCCCAGTTACTCCACATGGGGTTCAAACATGGGAAAAGCACCAGAGAAGAACCAATGACCATAATTCATCTAACCTTTAATGGTCATCATGTGACTGAACTTTACCAATAGTAGATGGGGGGTGAAACTCAACTTGCTTGACTCTGATTCTTTGATTAATTAGTTTAAATTACCCCTCCTGTTCTGTGCTCTAAAAGATGAATGTCTTGCTGTCTTTAAAATTAACTTAGTCCTCAGACATATCTCTATGACTTTTATTTAATTCTCACCACTTCAGAAAAAAAAAAAAAAAATGTGTAGGCATCCTCTAATGCTTCTAGATGGCATCTGGTACTGATCATTGTTGGGTATGTAATAGAATCATTAAGACCACTGTTTGATAATTTTTCCTTTCCTGAAGGCAAGAAAGCCCAGAGAAACCTTTACGAAGCATTTGCATCTTATAGCAGTTGAACTGTTCATGGAAAATTTTTGGTTGGTGATTTTCCTTTGTAGCATTAAGACTGTTGTCAAGCAGTGAATGATGGCTGATTGCCACTTCCATGTTCCTTACAGCTGTGACTTATTACCACTCAGTGCTTCTGATTCATTGCCTGAATTCGTGTGTCAAACCAGAGCAGAACCTATCAGTTCACACATGGCAAAAGCATCAGCTGACAGCAGCTGGAAGAAGGCATGTGAAAGCAGGGTTTACTGAAGTGTCTTACAGCTTGCAAGTTTGTTAAATGCACATGCAAGCTTTTATTTTGCAATGAACTCTCTGTGGGTGTATCCATGTGTTGCCTTACTTTAGCAGCAGTCTTTGCTTAGATCAGTTTTAAAGGATTTATTTTCTGAAATGTTTGGCTAATACTTCACACACAGTTCAAAACTTCCTGCAAAGTTTCTCCAGTTTCATCCTTTACACAGTAGCCTTTTGCACAGTTCCTGCCATACCTTTTTTCATTCTTACTAAAATATGCCAAACTCCTCATCATGATGAACCATGCAAGACAGCAGGATTTTAAACTTATTTTTAATACAGCCAGCAAGATCTGTGAATTAAATATAAATTAATTTCTTCTCTGTTGACATCATATATAAATTGTTCCTCCAGATGTGCAATGAAAAATGAAGAAATTATGTGCCTGAAAAAGATTTGGTGTGATTTTGCAGATGCATTCAGTGACAGCATTTTTTCAACTTGCTTTAGCAGCAAATGAAAACAGAATGAAAGATGCTAAGTTTCAGCCAATACTGCCCTGTGGAATCTTCCTTTAGGCCATTAAATGTTTGGTTATGACAGATCTTACAACTTGAAAATATTCCTTATTATTCTAAAAGCCATTCTGTGTTATCTTTCTGCATGTTGCCACTGCTTCCAAAGCCTAAGGAACCATAAACATAATTCTTTTCAACTGCAACTGGACAAATAAGGTCTGGTATTTCCTTCCTTCCTTCCTTCCTTCCTTNCCTCCCTCCCTCCCTCCCTCCCTCCCTCCCTCATTTTGGCTCCTTCTTTGATGGCCTCACTCCAGTCAGATTAGCAAAAAAAGATAAAGCTGCATTTCTACTAATAAGCCTCTTGGAGTCCCAGCCAATTGATTGAAGGGCTGAGGATGTTTAAAATACATATCCAATTATGATCTGGCTGTGGTCCCTGTTTGGCTAATGTATCAAATGTCATTTCCAACAGAAAAAAGCACACCCTGTCACTAATGTTGTTTTATACATAGCACAAAGTGTACTCTTGAGAAACAGCCTGATCTTCTGATAGGCTGCAAAGCTTTGTCAAAAATAGGATAATCTCTGCAAAGTACAAACCTAGACATACAGGAAAAGATTTATGCAAGGTTCTCCACCAAACGAGGTAAAGCACAGACAAGCATTTTAAAAACCATGATTAATTCCATGCCAGGGATTTTTCAAGGTATGGAGCAACATGTGCCCAAATATCATGGACTGGCACAAAAATCAAGGTGGAGAACTGTTTTTTAATTTCAAAAAAAACACTAATGCGTGTTACACACCACAGAACAAGGCAAGAATTAAAGAATATAAAACCATGGACTGAGGCAACTGTGGTTAGGTAAGGAAGCTCTTCAGAGATTATGTGTTACTTTATTCCTCTACTCCCAAGCCTTTCTGTTCCAAGCTGTGTGACTGCACTGAACACTAAAGAATCAAGTCTTGTTCTCTCCCTTAGGATGCTGTGACTGTTTTCTGTTGCCTTTCTCCTTTTCTACTGAAAGATTTCTGTAGTGCACTGGAGTTTTGTGTAAGAGTCAATATTATTGTTTAGTTTTCCAAGATGAAAGGCTGCTGGACAGAAAAGATCCTCCTCTCAATATGTGCATTGTGCTTAGTAAAAGTTTATTTACTTTTTTATGACTTGGAAAGGAGACAAGTGCTGTGGTTAAAAAAGGTTCTCTTTCCTTTGGTTGTTGGAAAAAAAAAAGATAAGACAACTACAAGCTGTGGCAGGAGAAACAAGAATATGTGAACTTGTTCCAAAAGTTTAGTCCCAAATCAGTCAGCTATAAATAAGTGCATTAAGTCTTCAGAGACCTGGACTCTGTAGTCATTTGTATATCTCATAAGCATGGCTTGCTTTTGCAAACACCGGACCTTATGTACTTTTCTTTTTGATATCCACTAATACTTGAGCACACAATGTACTTGTGCATGTCCTTTAATCCACAATACCTCTATGACAAATAAAGCACATTAGCTATACAAGACTGCCTCCACCTAAAAAATCCCCCACTTTCTTGCCCTAGTAATTCCTGTGCATACATTGATTCAAAAGAAAACAAAAAAGAACTCTATTAAACATCAAGCAGTGGCAATGTCTTCGTTACTCTTGAAAGGACACATTATTCACTTCAGCCCAAATTTTTTATCACCTTCTAGTAGTATTTAAGATGTCAGCCTAAAAATTTATGTAAGCTTGTGTCCTACATGAATTTCTATGCATGCAAAAGCAGCTTTTGGTAATAACCTGTCCTTTAATCCTGGCTTTTTTGAATCAGCCCCTGGGCAAGTTGGACCCCCAGATAACCCATAAGAGTGGCAGCAGTGGTGGGTGCTGCTAAGAGGATGGTGTCCTGAGGGAAAAGAGTGGGCTGCTGGATTACATCCAGGGGGAGCAAATTCTGGGTTTGCTTTTCTCTCATTCTTTCTCCCAGATATGAACTTGCACTGCTGTTCAGTCCTGAGGGCTTGTTTTCCTTCTTTTCAGTGCCCAGCAGAAAACCTGTGGGACACAAAAGGGAAATTCCAGAACCTGCAACTGTCTCATTTCTCTGGACTGCCTCACACTGGAGAAGAAGCTGGAGTGTGTCTCAGATTTCCTTCTATCGACATTTTTCTGACTTCTGCTGTGTTTTTTAGAGCCATTGGCAGTGTACCAGCACCAGGAGCTAAGCCTGGCAAGGGCAGGGTTTTGTCACTGTAAAAGGGTTTGAGGAGAGCTTAGCTAGCCAGTTATGGTTTCAATTTGTCTTTCTAGAACTAGGCCTCTAGGGCCTGGCAAAAGGCCTGGAAAAGTCTGTATAGACCTCGTGCTGTCAGCTTGGTTTTACAGATCTCATTTCTGTCTGGCAGTTTTCAGGCTGCCCAGGGAGAAATTTGGCCAGTGGCTTGCTAGTGCAGAGGAGACTTTCCAACTGGGAATGCAGCCAAGTTATCCCGAACTTTACTAATGGAGGATGGAGTACACTGGCTGTAGGTTGGAGATGTTTTTTCCAAAGATGAAACCAAAATCCTGAGCACACGAAAGGGAAAATGTTGCAACAGACAGGATGAGACTATGAACGCTTAGTCAGGCCACCAGCCTGTTAATGGCACTTCATGCACATTCATGAGCAAGACTCACGCATATTGTTTTTGTCTTCTGTTTCTCATGAGCTGGTTTTTAGGGTGTCTCTAAGCCCCAAGTGGTGGGAGTGGACTCATAGCAACTCTCCATTTTGGAAGCTGGTGGCTGGCCTGCCACTGGCTGGGTAAGGATCTGACTTAGAGAGCTCAAAAGCCAAGTGCCCAGTAAGCAACATCCTGCTCTGTGCACAAAGAGTAACTCCAAAGGGAGCTCTGTGCCAGCAAAAGTATGCAGCTTAACCTGAACCTCCTTCCTGCATTTTTTTAGGCAGGTAATTTTGCTTCCTTTCGGTGACAGCACAGTCTACTTCCTCAATTTTCCATATTACCAATATAAATTTTCAATGATTTTATTTGTGTTGTGTTGTGACTCTGTCTGGATGCCAGGTGCCCACCAATGCAGCTCTGTCACTCCTTTCCCCAGCTGGACATAGGAGAGAAAATATAATGAAAGGCTTGTGGGTCGAGATGAGGACATGGAAAGATCACTCAGCAATTGCTGTCAAGGGCAAAACAAACCCAACTTGAGGAAATTAGTTTAATTAATTACTGATCAAAATCAGAGTAAGCTGATGAGAAATAAATCCAAATCTTAAGATACTTTCCTCCCATGCTTCCCTCCTTCCTGGACTCAATTTCATTCCCAATTTTATCTATCTCCTCCTTCTGAGAGGTGTATGGGGAGTGTAATGGTGGCTGTGGTCAGTTCATGTCTTTGCTGCTCCTTCCTCCTGCAGTTCTTCCCCTGCTCCACTGTGAGATCCCTCCCATGGAAGACAGTATTTCAAAAACTTCTCCATCGTGATTCCTTCCCACAGGCTGTCCTTCTTCATGAACTGCTTCAGCAGGGGCCCCAAGGGGTCAGAAGTCCAGCCAGCAAACTTGCTCCACCAAGGGTTTCCCATGGGATGACAGCTTCCTTCAGGTGTCCACCTGTTCTGTTGTGGAATTCTGCACAGACTGCAGGTGGATCTCTGCATCCACAGGGATGTCCATGGGCTGCAGGGGCACAGCTGCCTCACCATGGTCTGCACCAGGGGCTGCAGGGGAACCTCAGCTCTGGTGTCTGGGGCACCTCCTGCCCCTCCTTCACTGGCCTGGATGACTGCAGGGTTGATCCTCTCACTCCTCTCTTCATCTACAGTTGCACAGTTTTTACTTCTTCTTGAATATGTTGTCCCAGAGATGCTGCCACTGTCACTGATGGGCTTGGCCTAGGACAGTGGCAGATCCATCTCTGAGTTCCCTAGGAATGGCTCTGCTGCATGTGGGGGAAGCTTCCGGCACATTCTCACAGATGCAAGTCCTCTAGCTCCCCACACTACCAAAACTTTTGACATTTAAACCCAATCTAGTATTATACTTCTAATTGACAATTAGGTAAAAAATGTGTTGTGCACATAAGTCCCTAAAGGGAAAAATTCTTCTGTCCTCCTCTGAGCACCAACATGTTATAATCTGCAGGACCAGAGCTGCACACATCTGTGCATGGATTGTGAGAGGAATTCTGAAGTCGGAGCACCAGTGGGCAAGCTGTCACTGGAGAGGGTGTGTGTTAAACACAAGCCTGCACAGACAATAATTAGAGATCTCAAATATAAAAAAGAATTCAACAGCAACTCAGAAGCAGAACAAAACCTTCAAATATTCTTAGTCTTGGATGACACACATTTGGAGTTTGAATTAATTCACAATCCATCATTAAAATTTTGCTCTAGGGTAACCCAGAACAAGAATTTGAACTTTTACTAAAAAGCCCTCCAAAACCTAAAAGAAGAAACAGTTGTACATTTTTCATTTTTCTGGCTGCAAGTTAAATTCTGGGTGTATCTCAGAGTGTTCCAGTCTGTGGGTTGTTTAACAAGCAAGCAAACAAACTTTGGAAAGATGTGAATTTCCCCTTTAGCTCCATCAATACACATTAGTACTGCCATGCTGTTGTGGGAACTATCATAATGACATACTGAATTAAGTTACCTAGTGCTTCAAAATTATATATCTGATGACTTTTTGAAGAGGTTCTGACATCTTTGCTACTCACAAAAATCCTTGAAATCCAGTGGATGAAACATCTACCTTTCATTTGTTGCATGAAATTAGTTTCAGGATTTGTAAAGAACAAACCTATTGCAATTCATTAAAACCCCACTCTCATTTGTGTTCTCTGAAAAATAATAAGATAGCCTTCTGTGAAAGCACAGAACAAAGGAGGAGGAACAGCCACTGTATTTGGATCATGTCCTGGACCCTCACTCCTATGAGTAAGATCCTTGAGAATGTAATGGGGATATGAGCCAAAAGGGTTCAACAGGACCAAACTGAGATGTTATAAAAAGTCCTATGAGACACATGCATTCTATTTTAATGCAGAGATACAGAAAGTTTTGAAAATTCCAATAGCATTTACTGGGAAATTATATATATGATATAAGAACAATTATGGTTAGTTAAACGGTACTTCTGGAAAATTATTGGTTCCAGTTCCATTCTCCAGGGCATTTTAAAACTGAGAAAGACTCCTAGCATTCCCTCTGAAGGTCAGATCTGCTTGCTAGATCTCAGATAAAGACATATTTGTATACATTTTTAAGGTATGTAAAAGATGTTTCTCCATCAGCTTAGTCTGGCTGAGGACACAAAGGAAGGTATGGTGTTATGTTGATCAAGAAAAAGCATCCCTGCAAATTAGCAGTGTTTGTGATTCTGCCTGGTGTTCTATGGTATATTTAAGATCTGTTTACTATTTTCACATGCAATTTTATACACTTGAAGGCTATAATTAAATTTAGAAATAATGAAAAACTTATTTGAATTCAAATTAGATAGAAACCATGCTGTAGCCTTGAGCATTTTCTTCCTGAATTTTTCCAGTTGTGGTTTTTTGTTGTGTTTGTTGCTCTTTTAAAGAAAGAAAAAAGAAGACAGAGGAAAAATTACATCGGCGTCTTCATAGCAGCTTTTGTATTTCAAAAGGAATTGAATGGAACAAATGGACTCTCAGAGGTGTGATATCAGATGCACAGGGAGAACATTTTAAACATTTTCCTGCTTTAAAGAATGCCTCCATTGAGAAGAAGGACTCTTTAAATGGGCAGATGCCTTGGAGGTGGGAGAAAGAGTCTGACTCCTGACTCTGCCTCAGACTCCCCTCTTGAGCCTGGGTGTATCACTTGGAGCAGGAGCCCAGCACTTAGCTGAAATCATCCTGCAGATAGGTATCTCAGGTAAACTAGTTATTTAGATCTCCTCTATCATTCAGGCAGATATACAGGCATCTCTGGGGTACAATTCAAGCTCTTTTAGGATAGTTGTCCAAGAAATGAGGAGTGAATCATGCTATGGAGGTACCTGCCTTTAACCATTGACTGTAGAGAGAGCCTAGATGACTAGTTCTGATTAGATTCCTGATTTTGGGGTTAGGTGAATGAAGGTGAGCTCAATCCCACCATTAGCTTTTCTGCACCTCCATTAACATGTCTATGAAACAGGCCTGGACTCCTTCCACAGGGAAATGTTTAGTAGAAGTGATGGAAAGCATCAGATGAGGCAATCATGAGATGAGGGCCACCTGACCCTCTGAGAGGACTCTGGAAGTAGACATCTCTGGTGTTCAAAGAGGGGAGCAACTTTCTAAGGAGTGAAAATGTCCCACATGGCAGGAGCTTGTCAAATGCAGCAACTGTCTCTGGAGGAGGTGTCTGCAGGTAACGCATCTCATGCACATGGACAAGAATCTCTCATCTTTTGCACACAGCATCCATATTGCTGTCTGGCAGGACTGCTGCATTAGAAAGAGAAAATACATGAACTACCTTAACAAATGGCCTTTAAGGAGGGTAGAGGCCATATTCTGGAAATGGGAGAGGAGAGAAATATCCAACAGCTCAAAAATGTTCAGTCTTTAGGGAAAAGTCTAGCAAGGAATCCCACATTCTGGGGGAGAGGCAAAAGAAATTCCAGTGAGAAATATTCATCACTAGTAAATAAGGGGGAAATGAGGTACTGCTCTGTGTGATTAAGAATTGCAATCGGTTGCTGTCCTTTGAAGAGCCATCGAGCCTTCTGCACAGAGCGCCAGGCTTGCAGCTTCCCCTCAGAGTGATCAGGGCTTACACACCTTGAGGGCTGTGCTCATAGCAGGATGCCTTATAGATGGAGACCCATTTCTGTCTTAAAAGAGGCCATGTCTCAAGGTATGCCTCTGTCACAGTCACCCATGGCAGGTTATACTTGCCAAGTGACCCATTTCTCCTGCACACTGCCACCAAACTGGAGAGCTGGTCACATGGAATTTCACTCTTCCCACACAGGTCATAGAAGATCTGATCCCATAGGACTTCCCTGGTACTCTGTGAACCTTGTCACAGGACATCTGTGAACCTTGTAATGAGCTCGTTCAAGTGTGGTAGGAGTCAGCTCTCCTTTCTTGTAATCAGGGCATGGAAATTGCCCATGTAGAAGCGCAGGACGGAGCATGATCCGGAAACAGATTTCCAAATCTTTTGGTTCTCAGACTATATACTCATAATGGAGAACAGGTTATTGCCTCTCCCTGATGTGAATTCATGTTTTCACTCTGAACTATAGTTCTGGTATAAAGTGTTCTGAAATCAAACAAAAAATGCATCAAAGTATCATCATGAATTAGTGCTTCTGCTAAGACATGGATATATCAGGGTGGTTTCATGACTCACCAGTTCTGGGTGTAGTTTTCCCCAGGTTAGCAGGAATCAGGTTTAAACCTACAGTGGCAGTGCATATCTCACATTAGGCTCCATCTCATGGTGCAAGACAAGGCCCAGACTGGCTACATTAGTTGTGTAGTCAAAACTGTGATAAATTTTGTCTGTATCGTCTCTGATCTATACAGTTTGGCTCTATTTGTAATGTTTTACAAGGCACTGGGCACTTTTGCTGCAACAGAATCCATGCCAGCATGCAACTTGTTCACTTTATGTTCTGAACATAACATTGTCCACATGATCTTCACAGTCGGCTGCCACCAACAGCTGTTTTTCTTTATTCACCAGCTGACATACTGAATCCACTCAGCTGTAATTCACTTTTTCATTCCCAGTTGTGAATACTGATACTGCTTTAGAAAGTGAGTTTACATTTAGAGTGCTAATTTTTACTAGAACTTGCAGGGGGATGGGAAAGAAATCCCATTTTATTGCAGGACCTATCCTATATGAAGCTGCCTTTTGCAAGAGAATGACAAAAAACAGTATATATTACTTTCTGTAAGGGCTTTGAAATCATCTGCAAACCTGTCACTCCTGGTTGCAATTTGATCAAATTCCTATAATATGTTTTAAGTCAGGAAAGTTCTGTCAGTATAATTCTTGTTGTAGCTGACAAATTACATTAACAGACACCACCTTTTCACATGCTCTTTCCTTTCTAACACCCCTTTTTCTTTTGCCTCCTTCTCTTATCTCATTGCCCCTCCTTTTTTTCCGTAACACTTTTATCTGATCTGGCTGACACATGATGCTCCTCAGTGCCACTATTGCTCATACATTTGCTGTTCTGCTACAGTGATTTTATGTGCTCCCAACATATGTTAAACTCATGCTCTTGGCATATCAGCGCCAGCAGCAGTCTGAGAGAGCAGTGTTTTTAAAATGACATTTCAAACCACCAGGTGACCTAAATACTTGGAGTTCTAGACAAGGCCTTTAGGTTAAAGATTACTGTTGCATGTTGTAAAAATGAGTATTTCATTTAGAATCTCCACAATGCAAAAGATTTCTATCTGCCTGACTGTGGGTTTCTGGCTTTGCTTTACCAGCATGTAGAGTTGACATATGTGCACATTTTGTTTAGAGTTGCCCTGTATTTATGCCACAGATGGAGCTCAGATCCTGTGGCTTGGCAGACAGGAGTGCCATGTGGTTTTCCAAAGAAAGGGAAGAAGATCGTACCCCCTATCCAAACCCAGGCTCTAGGCAAACAGTCCAAACTTCATATAGCAATAGGAAGGGGGACAACCAAGGTGACAAAGTCAAAAACATATTAATGCTTGATATGTTCATCTCATGCTAAGCTTCATGTTTATCTCTTTTTAAGGTGTTACCTAACTACATCCATGTTTGTTTGTTTGGGGGTTTGGTAGTTTTTTCCAGAATATTCATTAAATACAGTTCTCACAACACTGTTTTCAGTTCTACGATGGATAAATAAGCTCCAGGAAAAAAGAAAAGTCATATTCAAATACTTCAAATAAATTCCATGCAAACTTTTGTACTTCATATATGAAATGGCCAAATAACAGACCTGTGTAGTCATTGCTCAGGGTCATAATCGTATTTTTTTTAGGAAAGCATTAGATTTCCATTAAAAGTACTGATTTGTCCGTATGACTCTGAAAAGACTGCAAGAGACAAACTGTAATACTAACTTCATGCCAACAGGGATTTCTGGAAAAGTTTCAATTGTATATATGCCCCTACCCAAAGATAACTCGGGCCTGTCTGATAACATGAGACTTTAGATACCAGGAAATAAATTCATTTCCTCTTGTAATACCAGGAGGAATTGCAAGAATTACAACAGGCACTATATGTTTTGGGATATTGTCTGTCTGTGTTAAAAAGATGCTGACTTAAAGAAGGATAACATTGTTTTCTTTCCTGTTTTTTCTTACTGTGACTGTCTCCAGATGGGTCAGGGTATTTCACATACAGCTCCTTTCTCAAAGGAACTGGTTTCTAACAAACTGAGGTGAACTGATCCTAGTAAGACTAGCCAATTCAGAACACAGGAAAGTAGCATATTATTTTCATTATGTACCTTGTCTCATACTTGCCTTCTTGGTGAACTAAGCTTAAACGTGGAAGATGAAGTGAATTGTAGCCTGCAGCTGCTAATTGAGTAGCCAGACCAAGCAAAGTGCACCTGTAGGATTTCCAGCCATGGAGAGTTAGCAGGAAAAAATGGAAGCTCCTTTTCACTGGTGTGTGGTCCTGGAGAGGATTCAGATTCATACCAGGGAGCAGGTGGAATTTTGCTGCAGTGCAGGTTGTGGAACAGGTAGCAATGAATTTCTCGAGTCTAATAAATAAACAGCAGATAGACAGACAAACTACAGCTGCAATATTCAAATAAATTGGTGTATCCTAATGTTTCACTTCCCCTGACTTTCCTTCCCTATCATCATCCACCACTCCTCCAACATCTCTTCTGAAGGTCTCAGATACTGTAACTGAGAATAAAAAGAACATGTATTGTCTAAATATCTTTAGCTGTTACCATGCTAACCAGCAGACTATGCTTAACAGCAGCCAATATATAGATTTGATTGTAACAAATGTACTGAATCCTCGTACCTCCTTAAACCAACTTAGTGGTCTTCTGTGATGGAACGACTGAATCACTGAGCAAGGGAAGGGTTACAGGTGTCATCTATTTGGAATTGTGTAAAACTTTTCACATGGTCCTGCCCAACATCCTTCTTTCTAAACTGGAGAGAGATGGAGTACATGGATAAAAAATAGGTTGGATCATTGCATCCAGAGGATTATGGTCTATGTGTCAGAGACCTGAGGGGTATCAGTGACTGTATGGCCCCTCAGGGGTCCATATCAAGATCGTTGGTTTTTTAATATTTTCATTGATGGCATATACAAAGGGATATACATATACAACCACCTCAGCAAATTTTCAGGTGACACCAAACTGAGTGGT
The DNA here is from genome assembly GCA_008694505.1 of Cyanoderma ruficeps. Lineage (NCBI taxonomy): Eukaryota > Metazoa > Chordata > Aves > Passeriformes > Timaliidae > Cyanoderma > Cyanoderma ruficeps. The sequence continues at coordinate 771,930 of VZDJ01000416.1, forward strand.
CTAGTTGACACCCTTGAACAATGAGATGCCATCTGGGGGATCTGGGTGACCTCAAGACATGGGTTCATGGCAGTCTCATGTGGTTTTACAAGGCCAAGTGCAATGTTCAACTCCTGCATCAGAGCAACCCCAGCATCAGTTTAGGCTGAAAGATGAACAGATCACAGCAGCCCTGCCCAGAAGGACCTGGGGGTGCTGGAGGGTGAGAGGCTGGACATGACCCAGCCATGGGCACTGACAGCCCAGAGAGCCAAACGTGTCCTGGGCTGCACCCAGAGCAGTGTGGGCAGCAGGGCCAGGGAGGGGATTCTGCCCCTCTGCTCTGCTCTGCTGAGACCCCACCTGCAGGGCTGCATCAGCTCCGGGCTCCCAGCACAGGAAGGACATGGGATTGTTGGAATGAGTCCAGAGGAGGCCACAAAGATTTTCAGAGGGCTGGAGCACCTATCTTATCAGGAAAGGCTGAGAAAACGGGGGTTGTACAGCCTGGAAAAGAGAAAGCCTAAGGGTCATGTAATTGTGGTCTTCAGTAAAGACTGAAGGCTCCTGAAGGGAGCCTACAAGAAAGACGGAGAAGAATTTTTACAAGAGCATGTAGTGACCCGACAAGGGGGAATGGGTTCAAACATCACTAGATTTGATGTTGGAAAGAAATTCTTTTCTGTGAGGTTGGTGAGGCATTGGAACAGGTTGCCCAGATGAAAGTCATGGATGCCCCATCCCTAGGAATGTTCAAGACCAGGCTGGATGGTGCTCTGAGCAGCCTGTTCTAGTGGAATGTGTCCTTCCCTATGTAAGATGCCTTGGAACTGGATGATCTTTATGGTCCCTTCCAACCCAAGCCATTCTATGATTAAGCTAACCTGGACCTACCCCATTACAGAGACCCACAGCTGCTGTCTCACCAAGCCAGCCAAAAGATGTAAAGCAGAGCAGCCAGAGAGAGCCTGACAAGAGCAGGGGGAGCTTTCCCTGGGGTGAGCTTTCCTCCCATTCCTGCAAAACAGCACAAAGTGGCAGAGAGTCCAGGAGGTGAGTGTAAGGAAGGCCGATGGAGGAGTAACATGGTTTCATAGAAATACCAAGAAAACTGTTTACTTGGGCATTCTTACAAACTGCCAACGTTCCTTTTTCCCTTTAAACATGCATGGACGAAGGTAAATAGATAAGTAAACACACAAGCTGATTAAATACAGAATAATTATTCTTACAGTTTCCTGTTTTACCTTATGAGTAAGATTTCTTCTGGTTTTGTGGCACTTGAACTTATCTAGTAAGATCAGAAGAGATTTATGTGCCAAAATAGGTGCAATTTCATCACATATTAAGATACTTTTAATTGAATGATAGATTATGCTGAGTATCACACCAGGGGCCTAAGAGCATTGTTCAATGCTTCTCGAGTTCTGTCAGGCTGTGACCACTTCTCTGGGGACCCTCTTCCAGTGCCTAACCACCCTCTGGGGGAAAAACCTTTTCCTGATATCCAACATAAACCTTGCCTGACTCAGATTTATGCCTTTTCCTCAAGTCCTGTCACTGGTCATGAGAATGAAGAGATTAGGACCTGGCCCTCAGCTTCTCCTTGTGAGGATATTGAAGACCACAATGAGGTCTCCCCTCACTCTCCTCTTCTCCAGGCTGAAAAGACCAAGCAACCTCAGTCTTTTCTCATACAGCTACCCCTCCAGACCCTTCACCATTTTCATTGCTCTGCTTTGGACACTCTCCAACAGCTTTACATCTTATATTGGGCAAAACTGCCCCCTGGACCAAGGTGAGGCTCCCCCAGAGCAGAGCAGAGCAGAGCAGAGCAGGACAATCCCCTCCCTTGCCTGGCTGGAGACACTGTCCCTGATGTCTCCAGGAAATGGATGGCCCTCCTGGCTGCCAGGGTACTGCTGATTCATGTTCAACTTTCTGTTGACAGGGATATCCCGCTCCCTTTCCACAGTGCTGCTCTCCAGGCTCTCATTCCCCAGTCTGTCTGTACATCCAGGGCTGCCCCATCCTACATGTAGAATCCAGCACTTGCCCTTGTTAAACTTCTTGTGATTGCTGAATCCTGTTTCTCTCCAGGGTGAAGCAGTTCTTTAAACATCACAATTGTACAAACAGAGACACTGAGAGACTGGAATGGTCTTAGGAGGTAATTTAATCTTTTATCCTAGCCCAATAGGCAGAAGCAATTACATATGCATTATTTGACAGGTGCTTGTCTAACCTGTTTTTGGAAAATTCTTGAAGATGGGACCCTTTGACCTTACAGTCAATGCAGTTCCCTGCCTTTCTCTCTTTACAGGCAGAGAAAAAGAAAGCACCACTCTCAACCTAAATCTCCTTTTCTGCAGTTTAAGTATTTCACTTGCTGTGAGCTTTCTGATGGATCTGGAGAATGGTGTATTAGGACCACTGTGCAGTAATCTTCTACAGAGCAGTTGGAGACAGTAATCCTCTGTTATCTGCAGCCTCAAATGTCTCCACCTGAGTCTTTAACATAATACTTATTTTTACTGATGATCTCCTTTCTTAATTTCATGTGTCTCGTCACAGGCAATCTACGGAATGCTGCTCACAAAAGGTGTAAGACGTGTGCAGTGGGAAATCTATAAAACTCCTCTACCAGCAGATGATCCTGGAACAGGTCTGTCCCCTGCTACCTACCTGTGTCAAGAGTGACCTGGAATTTCCCTAAGAAACACTTGGCTGTGGGAAGAGTAGGTTTGGCAGCAGCAGTAGAGGATTCCTGAAAGACCAGTTCTTTGACTCAACAAGTCAGATGATAATTATACTGCTGCTCAAGCTAATACTGTGTGCATATGGGAAGAATTCTGTTCGTTATCAAAAGACACAATCATGACACTGATTACTACCTGGCTATTGTGAAATATACCATGAGGCAATTTATGGGAACTCTGGGGTGAATGGAGTGCATAAGGCCTCAGGAAAAAAACACTAGAAATACGCAGCACAGAAAGACTTTTTTTAGTTGTTAGTAGAGATGTCTGCTCCTTAAGTGCAGCCAGAAGAGTGGGGACAAGCTCTCTTCCCACCCTAAAACTAAGGGTTGAGGAGCCCTATGTGCCTTGTCTTGGAATCTGAGCTGGATTCCACAAAATAAAAAGACACTGTTAAATAAGTAACCTGCTTATTAAATGCAGGTGGGAAATAGAGATGGCATATTAATAGCAATAAAGCAGAGCTGGGAAATGAGCTAAAAACCATCTATTGTAACTGGAAACAATAAATCAAATGCAGCATAATGAAAGTTCTCTGCAAGCATTTGTTTATGGCTGAAGGCTCCAGAGAGTCAAAGCCAGTGTGTGGTTGACTGGGAGATACTCCACAGAAGTTTGTCATCCTGTTTCAGTGCCTTGCTGGGAAACTGGCTCTGAGACCAATGTACTTGAATCTTTCCATTTGAGGGGAAGGATAACAACAGAAAAGTAGTTCAGCATTTATGAAGAAGGAATAGAGCAAAAAAAAACACCCCAAAACCAAAAAAATTTATTTCTTCTAAGTTTAAGAAAAAAAAATTGTGGACACCAATATCCACAAAACAGCTAAAATACAGCAGAGCTGTAGTGCTGTTCACCCACCAGAAAAAAAAAATAGTCTCAGCACTTAAATCATCTTTCCTCCCCACTCTTTCACCACCAATCTCTATTCCTGCTTTTCTGGTGTCCTTAAGACTTTGGTCATTTCAGTGGTCTGAAGTTCTGACTATTTGGACTATAATCTTTTTCTGATTTTGAGCTAGGCTGTATAAAACTTAACCATAACAGTAGAGAAAATACCTGAAAACCCATTTCACTCAGCCCAAGGCCTTCAGCTGATCTCAGCTTCAGCAGTGCTGATATTCAGCTGTCCCCTTTTGGCTAAACTGGTTCTCTGTAGATGTTGTGGCACTTGCCAAGACTGCTCAAATGTTTTGGAGAAAGAGTAAAAAGTCTTCTTCTTTACTGACCCCTCCAAATAACCAGTGACTCAAAGTCAGCAGCTGCTGAGAAGAATGAGACTCCTATGTTTATACCAAAAGCACAGAGTTTGGAACAAGTTCCTGCATCAGCATTTTCCCCCTGGAAATAATGACATTGTCATTGCTGTTTACTTTTGCCACCTTAATGTAAGAGTGGACATCATCAGTACAGGGGGCTGTGGGAAAATATCCCACCAGGGCAAGGCAATCTCAAATAAAGAAGCAGTGGGAGAGGTGGGACCTCTAAAGTATCACCCCTGGTGGAGGAGGAAAAGCTCAGAGAAAGACAACATTGAATACATTTCCAAAGAGAACATTGAATACATTTCCTAAGTGGAGATACCTCACTTCACTTCCATGGCAACCATGCCTATGTAAACCCCAGATGAATAAAAGGTAAAGAAAAGCAAGTGACCAGTTGCCTTATTGGTGGACTCCAATTGTTATCATGGTATAAGAAGCATAGATTTCTGAGGAAAAGTGAAAGAAACCCAACAGAGTAACTAATGGGTTTTTCTGGGTTGATCTAGAGCATCTGGTCATGAATCCATACCTGCATGGAGAGGCATGCTCAGGTGTACCCACAGCAATGCTTTGCCAATCTCAATCAGTTTATCCAGTTGCAGCTCCTGCTGTTTTCTCCCACTCCAGTACTTTGCTGCAATCAAGGTTGAGGCTGGGAATAGGACACAGAGTTTTATGTCTCTGGATTCACTTGTATTTCTCTGTAGAAAACAATGCTCACAGTAACAGTGGACAAACCCCAGCCCTCTGGAGGAGAGGCTAAACCAACCATTATTTATTTCATTGACACCCCCTGAAAAAGACTATGTGTCTGTGGCAGTGTCTTGTGAAGTTTACAATTTTCTTTCTATTCACTGGCTGATTTTAAATGAATTAATCTTGTATTTGCAGAGAAGGGAGCTGAATGGGAATTTGCTGCTTCCCTACACTTGGATCAAAGATGTGAAGAGAAAGCTTCCTATCCTGTTATGGACCTTGGATTATTATCCATTATTGACTTTTTTCATTTAGGCAGCAATGAAGTTGCAATAAATAGCCCAAGAACAATTGACAGAGATTTCAGGGCCTTGGAAGGATTTATTAAGGAATCTAAACACAAGAATTCCACTTCAGGGAAAGATGGAGGAAGAAACATGAAGATCCAGCAGGATTAACACTGGACTCCAAGGCTGGTGTCGCTGGAAGAAGTTGTTCTTTTTTACCATGAATTACTTTACGTGACATCAAATCTGCTGGGAACATATGGGGTATTGCCTTTCCTAAAAGGAGAAAAGGATCTTTGTGGAGGAGTTGGCAAGGTGAGCACCAACCATATGAAATTTAACTAAAGCAGTACTGGATTCTCCACCTGGGGTAGGGTACCTGATCATGTATAAAACTCTAGGGAGGAGAGCAGGCCCTGCAGAAAGAGATCTGGTGGTTTGAGTGGAGGCAAGTTGAATATGGGTCAGCAGTGTGCCGTGGCAGCAAAGAAGGCTGGCTGTGTGCTGGGGAGCATCAGGCACAGCGCTGCTGTGGGAGGTGATTGTCCCACTCTGAAATGCACTGATGCAGCCTCACTTCAGGTCCTGTGTGCAGTTTTGGGTGCCTCCATCTCAGAAGGACATCAAACTGTCAGGCTTTGCTGGGGGAGGCTGTTTGGTTTAAGGTCTCCAGTGCAAGACTTGGGATGAGTGGCTCGGGTCACTTGGTTTGCTCAGCCTGGAGGAGGCTGAGGGGTGACCTCAGGGCAGCCTCCAACTTCCTCAAGGAGGAAAGCAGAGGGGCTGGTGCTGATCCCCTCTCTCTGGGACTGCTGACAGGGCATGAGGAGATGGCATGAAACTGCACCAGGAGGAGTTCACACTGGGCATTACAAAGTGGTTCTTCACTGAAACTCCCCAGGGAGTGTCACAGCTCCATGCCTGTCAGAGCTCATGGAGCACTTGTAGGACATTTTGGTTATATGGTTAAGTTTTAGGTAGTTCTTTGAGGAGCGGGGAATTGGACTCAGTGATCTGAATTGGGAAGTTACCTCAACAGCTGCCTTGGGACTGCCCAGAGGACACAGAGCAAAAATGGTATCTGGCATTCAGCTTACTCCAAACCAGATTTTGGTCAAGTGGGGCTTAGCCAGAGCTGGACTCAAGATGCTGAGCCTTGTCCTTCAGTGATCAGCCCAGTCAATAGAGATGCTATGACCAGGAGCACAGAAAAGAAATGTAGAGATCCTGGACCTGCTGTGTGACTTCAGATTCTTTTGCATCAATTTATTAAAAAAGAAGCAGAAAGGAATAAAATTGATGGAAACAAAAACTGAGCATAAAAATACCATATATAAACTAAACACCTGTGACTGTTTCAGTTTCAGCTCACAAGAATTGCCTAAAAGCTGCTTTGACTGAATGTGCAGAGCTTTCACCACTCAGTTTAGCACAATTACAGATCTTCCACCCCAGTTCAAACCCCATGTCTCACAAATATCTCCAGGATGCTTTCCATTCTCTCAGAGACACAGACTCTTGGAAACTGCATCATTTGTGGCCAACTGATCAGCACACCTTTGTATCTGCTTCTCTTCTTCCCAGGTTTTGGAGTTTCAAAACTGCAGTTTAGAAAAAAATTATTAAAAATTATTATTCCCTATTCCATGACAGTTTGTTGTCTGGTATCCTAACTACATTTAAACAGCATATTTTTTTCATCAGGAACAAAAACTTTGCTGTGATTTGTTGCCTTTTTCTTCTTCATTTTTGTTTGTTTTCTACTCTCCTCATTGTGATACACCTAAAATGCAGAATAGACTTCTTCCTCACTAGCTTCACAATGTTCACAAATGTATGATTGGGGCTTCTTTTTATTCATGGTACTAAATTAGTTCTATCGTACTTTTGCGCAAAAAGAAAAAAACAATTGCAAATTTAAAATAATTCATAACAAATCTTGAATAATCTCACAACTATTCTGTGAACATGCCAGCAAAAGAGCTGTTCTGAGTCAGTCCACAGTTCTGCTTAGTCCTCTGCTTTGTTTCTAACACCACTGAATAAAATATAAACTATGGAGTACCTGCCCCTAGTAACCCAGACCTCCTGAGATAAAGATTGCATGGGGTTTTGTTGATGTTTCCTTTGCCTAAAACCTTTTCACTCTGTTTATGCGTTTTGAGAGATTATCCTCTGACAATGCACTTCAGGGTTTGACTTTGATCTGGCTGTAAGGGGATTTGCTCTGGAGTTTTTGTCCTTCCTTTGTGCCTCTCAGTACCCCTGCTATGTCCCACAATGAATTAAGAGATCCCTATTCTTCTCTGGTATTTCAGAGACCTCTGTTACACCACCTATGTGCTGCTTTTCTTCCAGAGTGGAAATCCCTTAATATAAGCCCTCCTGATGTGCAAGCCACTCCTCACCTCTCATCACCTCAGCTCCCTTTCTCCGTGCTGACTCCCAGTGGCAGTGAAGCCAGGCTGAGCAGTGTGCCAGGAGAGCAGGCTGCACCTCTGTGCCCAGCCTGCCCCACTCCAAACAAAGCTTTTCCAGAAGGGCCTGAGGGGCTGGGTGCACATATGGCTCTGAGCAGGCGGGACAGCTGGCTGCTGGAAAGGGCCATTGCTGAGGCATATGCTCTTTTGATGTCCTTCCCTGCTCTGTGGGTCCAAGGCGTAGCAGCACCACATCTGTGCTGCAGGAGCCCAGCGCCTCTGTGACGTGCTGTGGGGGCACCCACAGCTGTGGGAAGCTGCAGGCTCCAGGGCAGGATGGGATCAGCAGGACCCTTCCAGGGCAATGCATGTCCCAAGTACCTGCTTCTAGTCCCTGGTGATGGGACACTCAGGGTCCTTGCACATTTGGGGTCCTCACTGTCCACAGTACAGCCCCTGTCAGTTTTCTGGAAATCCTCCAGACCAACAGACATCAACAGGAACCCTGTTTGCTTTCCACAGCAACCCAGCCCATCCCTTGGAAGTGACAGACAAAAGCAAGGTGTTGGCATTACCTCAGAGGAGGAAAAGCACATTTTTGTACCACTTGATGCAGGTGCCTTGGAAAGAAATGGGTGCTTCTCAAAAGCTGGGGAAATTGCTTCTGGATATATCTCTGCCTCCTTGGCTCCAGCCCAAGTATTGTCCCTGGCCAGGGACAGAGAGTTTGGGACAAAACAGCATTTCTGGTGCTCAGGGGCTTCTCTGTGTAGCTTCCGAGTCCTGCAACACTCTTTGCAGCCTGAACATAGCAAAATTGTTTTCTATTCTACATTGATTTTTGTAGTAGACAAGAGCTGAAAGATGACCCTGCCACCATAAAGGCAGGTTCCAAGGCTGGCTGAATATGCCTGACCAGGTGGTATCCCCATCTAGTCCTGTGTATTGCCTCTACCCCAGCAAGCTTTGGGCAGAGCAGGACTGTGGGGCTGCAGAAACACCCCCACCCCGACCTCTCTGCACCATTACAAGGTGAGATTTTAAAAGCTTGCTTTGTGTTATGTACAGCATGGGCTAGGTAAGTCTGCAAAGAGTTTCCCTTTCTCCATATTTCATGACCTGTCATGTTCACAACAGACTAGAAAAAGATAAATCGAGCTTTTCAGAGCTGAATATTCTGAAATGTGTTTTAAAAAAGGAGCAATGTAAATCAGCCTTATGTGTGTGCCATTTTCAAATTATTCACCGGAGTCCAAGCTACAAAGTCTCTGAGACACGCAAGTATCACAGATGTGGTCTCTCGTCCGGCTCTGACAGCACCAATATGCAAACAGCTGCAGTTAATAAAAACAGCATGCCAATGTTGCTGAGAGATGCAAAAAAGGAATGTAGTCTAAGAAAAAAAAAGAAAGAAAACCCCATATACATTTATTGATAATGAGATTACTTGCCAGTTATTTCTTTTTTTAGCTCGCTGTGTGATGCAGTAGCCATGTATTTTAACATTTTTAAAATTTCCCTTAAAAGTAGCATGAAAATGTATTGAGCAAAACAACATTTACAAAGTAAGAGATTAAAAGCAATTGATAACTGAGGATCAGGATCCATGTCTATTTAAAGCAGCACTTTCATTATTATTCATAAATTATCAGATGAGAATTGAGCTGGTATGAACACATTATGAACACAAGTGGCTTGGCGTTGAGAGACAGAGAGACACAGAGAGACAGAGACCCTACTAAACAGCCAGGAAGTGTCCTTTGTAGTTCCAAACACAAACACATTTATGGGCTGAAAGTGTGTTTCAGATTGTATTACAAAGTGGGATTCCATATGGCAGCTGAGGTCCAGAGCTAGGATGACTCAGGAAGTCAAGATGAAAAGATGAGCACAGTTTATTGAACAAGACTGATGGTTTCTGATGCACCCTTAGCTTCGTGGTTTGAGCTGACAGACTTATGAACTGGCAGAGCTTGAGACACCTCTTGCAGAAGCTGGAAATCATGACTGCACTTTTCAAAAATTTACTCCTAATAAAAAAAATCTATAACCGTCCAGCTCCTAGTAAGGTGTTTTTGTATGTGGCATTTTATACAGGGAATAGACAATAGGACATCTGATTGATTACAGCTGTAAAACGTCTCTGTAGAAAACCGGTAATAAAAAAAGCCAAAAAATAGGCATAAATATTTTTATGAGACTTACGAGTTTCAAAGCAACTTTTTAAACAGTCCTTTTAGGTGATAAAGAAAGCAGTTCTTATTTACCTCTTTCACTTATATGAAAAATAGGTAAACAAAGCACTGCCCATACTGGAAATTACTTGCATTTACTCCTTACTGTATTTCTACTCAGACAGTTGTTTTTCCTGCCTTTGCTTGCTGAAGCTACAGCTGACATTTGTGTAAACCCCCTGCAGTAATGGCACCTGGAGGAAGCTGTGCACCCCTCTGAAAGCCCTCTGTGGTGGGCTCTGGAGTGGAACTTCAGCCCCACAAAAGTCAGCCATGCACCTCGAGTGGAGATTCGCACCCATCCCAGGGGAAGGGAAGCTCTTCCTGGAGTGCCCTCCTCTGCCACAGCAGCATTGTTGACCACCTGGAAGCTGACTATTGGTGAATGACAAAGTATCTACTTTATTTTGGGGTATTGAGTAGGAAAAAAACTGGCCCTTTTTGTTCTAGTCATTCTTGTAAATTCCTGATTTTGTGTCATTTGTGGTCATTAATTTATTTCAGAGCTTGAAGAATATGATAAGAGGCACCACTGTTTCCTCACAGAGGCTATGATCTCTGTTCTCTTTTTTCACAGGAGACTTTGTGCACAAATGATCCTCCCCAGGTTTCTCTCTGAGGTTAACAGGCAGTGTTGTTCCACATCAAGAGCGGAAGACAGGATCTAAAAGTGATCAGCCTTTACAAACACGTTTAAGTGAAGCCAGGAAGAGATGTCAGACTACCAAACAAAACAGCAAACAAAGGTGGGCCTGTGAAAGGTGTGTTTGACAGCAGGGCTATTCACTGCTGCCCTCAGAATGCCAGTGAACCATGGCAAGGATCAGTCTGAACTTGAGTGAGGTCTTTGGTTGGTTCTGCAGCATGACTACAGGCTGCATTACCTTCTCCATGCAGTATTTGGAATAAAGACAGCTCTCAGGAAGAGTGCTTTCCTGAGCCGTTCAGGCTTTTTCCTTTGCTCAGCATAGGTACAGGCAAGTCTGAGGCACGGAGAGCTGTGCCAGCACCTGCCTGTTGGGCAATGCCATCTGTGGCTCCAGGCACAGCACAAGCAGCACGCCCTGGCCCTGGGAAGGTGAGCTCTCCCAACCCACAGCAGCCTCAGCAGCAGACCATAGCCAGTCCTCTGCTACCCCACTCCTGCACCAGACTTGGCATTTTCTACATCACCTGGGAATGGCAGGGCATTCATGAGCTCCAGAGGTGGTGAAGCCAAAGCTCCGTCAGCTCCACAGGCAGGCTTGGAGGGGGCAGAGGAAAACGCTTCAGAAAGCAAGGGAAAGTCGTGTATGGATCAGCAGAGCAAAAAAAGAAACAAAGGAGCACAGACACTAGAAATTCTGCCCACTCAATGAGCCACCAGATGAATGCAGAGAGGGAGGCAAACCCTGAGAGCCAGTAGGATGCCTGAGCCGAAGAACAGCAGAGGAAAAGGAGGTCAGGGGAAGCTACCAGTGTGGGGAAGATCAAACTCCCAGTAAAATCCTCAGGGAGTAAAGAGTGCTCTCTTGGTGAACTTGTTTAAGCTTTGACCGTAGTATGTCCAAAAAAAGGAATGTTTGGCCCTTGGTAAAGGGAGGAGGTGGCTAACCAGCAGTCCAAAACCTAACGGAGCCATTGTGACTGGCCTGTCTTGTGTGGATCCATAGCACTCCCCAGAAGATCCCTATGGCAAGATGATTTTACCAGCATGGATGTGCAATGATGAGTGCCTGTTTTTTCTGCTTCACCATGAGTAATCCAGATGGGGATAGTAATAGCTTGAACTTTTGGGAAGTTTTAAAATATCTGTATTTTTACAGTTGTCTGTTGCCCTTGACTTTGTGACATTAAAACTAAGCTTTAGGATTCAGCAGAATACATGTCTCTGTGTGTTCATAATATTTCTGATGTCAAAACACACACACACACAAAAGAAAAAAAAATTTTTTGACTGTCATTGAAGAGTCCAGAACTGAGTCTGTCAGAAGGAAAGGAAAATATACTTTGCTTCCTCTCATTTTCCCAGTTTGCTCTTAGCATTTTAGCTGGAGATCAAGATATCCAAAGCCCATTCTTCATTTTTTATTCAGTTCCACAAGTTATATGTGCACTACATCATTGTTGGCTTTGAGTTCACTTTCCAATAAGCTTGATTAGGACATTTCTGTGTGGACTTCTATACTGCCCAGCTTGGGCACACCCCTGGGTGTGCAAACCGCCACAGAAACACAGGGCTGGTGGAAGAGAATGACAAAAGGAAATCCTCAATCCACAGAGGACTGAGCTGCAGTTACCACCTTATGCAAGCCTTTTCCTCCTAAACAAAGTATGGTGTTTACATGAACAAAGGGAGGAAAAAATCAAGGGAAGGGAGCAGCAAAATGGAAGAAGCCGACTTTAAGCAGCAGAGGTTTTGGTACAATTAGGGAGATCAGAGAGACATCTGAAGCCTTCAGCATGCCAAAAGCTATCTTCCTATCTACAGCTATGTGTGTGCCCCTGTGAGGCCCTGTATGGGGCCTGGGAATCACAGAGTGTTGACATCTCTTCCAGTGTTGGACCAGCCCAGTGAATGCTTCCCATTTCCTTTCCAGGTCTGCATTCCTACCTAGGGTTGAGGGACACACTCTCACATCAGCTTTGGGGAAGGGAGAAAAAGGTAGGGGAGCATGGTCTCAAATTTGAAACAGTCCCTTTGTGTGCACAGATCATAAAGGGCATCATTTCAATGTGCTGCTCTTTTCACACACTTTTTGTATATCCCTTTTCTGTCTTGTTTCCTGGCTGAAACAGAGACAGATCTTCAGCTAATGTGGATTTATAGAGCTCTCCGACTCTGACAAAGCTTCTAAAATACCTGTGTCTCTAGGCTCTTAATTACCACCTTCTGCATTTCCCCAAGATACACAGACTCGCAGATTCAAGGGAAAGTGCCACAGGGAAACCTGGCCATTGCTGCGGTGGTTTTTGTTTAACTGCAGCTTGATCTGGGGACTGTAATTACAGAGATTTAGCGTAACAATAGTGCAATGATGTGTAGGCAAAGAAACAGAGAAAAGACAGGCTGAGGAGGGGTGAAAGGCCTGTGTTCTGGGGCTGTGATGTTTGAGCCGACAAAGACTTGGATGTTTGGTCCCCTGTATCGTCTGTAAGTGCCTGGCCTTGTTCAACACAGCTACAAAGCTGCTGGGACCTGACGGTGCTCAGGGCCTCGATGCAGATGGACTCACTGGCAGGCGAGCCCTGAAAAGGTCACAGCGGTGGCGCCAGGGATGCTCCTGCCTGCTCAGAGGGCACTGCTGCCCTGCTGGCTCCCCATCCTGGAGGGTCAGGCAGCCCAAGCGGGCACAAAGGATGCAGTACTGGGGGAAGATGGGCTCTGGTATGTTCCAAGGGGTGGCTTTTAACTCCTAATGTCTGAGGAATTTGCAATCAGTGGATACCTTTTCTAGGTTTTGCCTCAAGGCATTTCTTCTCAAATCAAGATCAGCGGCTGCTAATTCATCTTCAGTCATCTAAAATTCAACAAGATGAATTCTCCTCTAAGATTTATTGAGATTAATTTATTGTTTGCAGTCTGTGAACCAGATAGGATTTGAAAAACTACATTTTTTAGCGGTTTTTTTTTTTACAAAGGGAGAAATAGCTTCTAGCTTTTTATTTTACTTAGCTCTACATTATTTAATCTTATTTATTTTATTTATTGCCTTTGTACAGTGTTACTCCATATTGAATAAAGGAAGGACCTTGGCTGGCTTTCCATTTTTATTTCCATTTTCCTTTTAGTAGACAGACAGGGCTCAGCAGGAAGCTGTGACCGGTGTAATCACTGCTGTAGATGAAAGGGTGTCCCCAAAAAGGGATTAAAGAGAAAATTCCTGTCATGGCAACCATTAGTACAGGAAGTCTGGACAGCTGAGATGGCGGAGTATTTTGAAACCAGATTAGGAAAGAGGTGTAGCTTTTGACACTGATGCCCATGTGTGGGTGCTAATTAGGGGGAGGAAGGGCTCTCTGGAGGGTGATGGCCACATGGAGCCTTTGCAGAGAGGTTCTTCAGTTTCATCTGGTGGATGAGAACATCTATTGTTGCAAGCTTGGGTTTGGTTCAGCAACTAAAAGTTCAGCTAAACCAGTCCAGAAAGGTGTTTCTTAATGCAGCATTTCCCAGAATCTTTCTGGACATCCAGAAACTCTCTCCTCAGTTTTACTTTCCCCTATCCTCATTAAAGAAATAGAAAACCCAAAAGACAACCCAGTGCAAACCTAACCTTTACTGACAAGCCATATGTATCTTGCTGTCTGAAAAACTGCCTATTATGGTTTGCATGAAGTCTATACATTAACCCAGTTATTCAGATCTTCATCAAGAACTTGTAAAAATTTGGTGGTATTCTCCTAGTTTAGTCTTTGCATTAAGACTATTAAGTTGAAATTTTTCTTATCACAGACACCTTCAATCCTGATTTTGTAGAAAAAAATGGACATAGACATAAGCAGATGTCATAACCTGAATTTGTAACCAGTAGGTAAAGTACTCTCTACAGAAATTATGCCCTTTCCCTTTATCCTGAAAAGTAGCACAAAATGCACACTGCCCACATATTTGAACAAGACAGGCATATAAATCTCTATCCAAAGCCAGGTCAAAGGTGAATCTCACAAATCTAAATCCAAAGCCGGATTTGCACAGCTCTAAATTTAATTCACTGCACCAGCAAATGCTCTCAAGGGCTCAGACATCTTGAATGCATTGCTGTAGATTTGAACTCCAGGGCACCAGACTATTTTCCCACACAGCTCTTCAGCAGCAGCAACAGTAAATCTTGACTCTGTGATGAAGTTGTGCATCTTTGTCATGTTTTTTAACTATAAAATTACTCCTTTTGAGGGAGAGGCTTTGTGATGCTGGTGATGGGAGTAAAGCAGTTCATGTTTAGCTGGCTATGTAATAATCTATAAAGGTGTTATAAAAGTGATGGGGAGAGCTCAGGAAAAGCCATCACTGTCAGGAATCTGTAGCCGCTGCACATTTCTGATGCCCCTGTTCCTCTGCCTGTGTGCAAAGGCAGTGGAACCCCAGCTAGGAAGATTGCAGCTGCAGGCAGAACTGTGGCTCAGAGAGAAGGTCCTAGCATGAATTTTTGGCATGAGAAAATGATCATGTATGAAAGGCCTGGACTGCTCAACAAGCAGAAAGTCCAGAGGTTGTACAGTGGGGAATATTGCTACAGATATGAGTCACAAAGGAATTACAGTCTCTTCGGGTAGCTGAAAGATTAACTTATTTTTTCCCATTAAATGCTGTATTCAGTAGGAATGGTTAAAATCAAACTTTCTTAGACGTGCCAGGCTTGGTGTTCCATTTGGACAAGAAGTCAAAATAAAACCTTGCTGATGTAATTGGAAGTGCCAAAACAGCAATATATTTTGTTCAAATTCTTGGGCTAAATAAAATTATTTAGAATACCTGACACAAAACCTGCTTTCTTTACAAATTTCTTTCAATCTGTGACCTCAAGTGAGTGAGCCTTGACTCCTCCACATAATTATGCATGGTTGTTCCTGAAGGCTGAGAACTGTCTTAGCACAAGCCTGGCCATAGAAGCAAGGCAGTGCAAGATACACTTTGGACTTTGCCATAGCTTCATTCCTGAGCCATCTGCAAATAGAGGGAGAGCCATCCCAAACTACCCTTCTTCACACCAGGTCTTGCAGCTGCCAGCCAGACAGAAAAGATGCAACTTTGATTTTGGCCTTTGCTGGGATTTCTGCCATGATGATTGCTCAGAAAATTGCATTATTACTGTTGTTGTTGTTGTTGTTATTCTATTGGTGCTCAGGAAAACCTGCCTGATTTCTGATGAAATATTAAAGTTACCAGGACATCACTGGTTAGGTGGAAGCAGTTGCATTTTGCATTTATGGTTTAAAACCCACAAAATTATGGTATTGATCCAGTCTCAAGCAAAAACATGCTACTTTGACTCATTTACTGTCAGACAGGGAGCATGCAAGGAAAATCTCGTGAGTAACCTGCTCCTTCTGTTTCCTAGGTGGACAGGACAGGTGGCTTTCTCCAAAAGGGACTCTGAGTGCAGAAAAAAACTTATTTATTGTAAAAATCAGATACTCTTCCTTTATTATCTTTGAACTACTGAACATGTGTCATGCTGCTGATGTCTGTATAAAACTGGAAGATAAAGAAATTGGGTAAGAATAAGTCCAGGAAAAAAAAGTAGAACTAATTTCTATATCTGACCATAACTGCCCTTTCTCACAGATGTTGAACCAACCTTCCTCTGGGATGTTCATATTAGCAATCATGAGAAAATCTGGTGTGTTCATTGCATGGTGCTACAAGATAATGCTCTGTAGGAGTCATGGGAGAGTGGATAATAAACACGGTGGGTTTTCCTGGTACTAATGGTCCACAACTCACTGATACTGCTGCTCAAAGTTAAGAGCACTACCATTTTATCATGCAAGAAGCTTATTTGAACTCCTGTCCCTCTAAGTGGGTTTTCTTGATAATTTTCAATTACATGTTCTTGATAGCTGCCTAATTTCATTATTATTCTCCAGTGAAGTGTTTTAATTTTCTTTTCTTCTTATCTTGAAGGGGCCAAGGAAATTTGCAACTGTCTTTTGATTTTTGGAAATATTGCTGCAGAAAAAATAGTCAGTTGTAATTATGTCTTTGCTGTAACATGCTGAGTTTTTGTTCTTTTGTTCTCTTCAGACTTCTCTCTCGTGTGTTGATTTTGCTACTCTCAGACTTTAAGAGAATTAAATTTCTTTAAATATTTCTATTAGAGGAAGTATTTGAACCCAAATTCTAAGGGGGAGGAAACAGAGAAGTTAAAAAATGCAATAAATGCCTCCAAGGGGCAAATGAACAGCCTTGAGATACTCAAAGTATTGTGGTTCTCTGTGTTTAGACGAGAAACTGCATGTCCAGTAGTTTGTAAACAGTGCAGATTTTTCATCTACAGTCCAAAGGGCAAAGAGATAAACGATGACAGGCTCTGAAATTTAGCAAAGTGAAAACTAACCGGTCTACAAGGGTCTCTACAAGGAGAAATTGATGACTTTCAGATGAATTTTTGGTCACATCCTGCTGATTAAAATAGCAATATGATGGGGCTCGTGCACTCACACTCCTTGATCTAACACAGAATTCGGTAAAATCCCCATTTGGGAGCACAAGACTGACCTCACCTCTGTGTCTGCTGAGCGAAGACAGCTGTTCCAACTTGTGGCTGTGCTTTCAAGCATCCCCATTCTGCAGAAAATCTTATTGGTCTGTGTACAGGCAGGGTGAGATGTCGTGCCACCACACACACAGGGAGCACGACTTGCTGCTGCTCTGGGCTGTGGGACAAACTGAAACTGTGGGAATGAGCGCTGCTGTAAAAGAGAATCAAACAACTCAGCACTCTGGAAGCTGACTCTTCAGCTCCCATGATTTTTCATCCCCCTCGGTGTCACTGAGGAGGAGCAGGGATGTCTGTAAGATCCTGGGACCCCCCCCAGCTGCTGCAGAGGAGCCACAGGTTTGGTTCCTAATGGCCATAGGGAGGAGGAAGGGGCACTGAAGTGAAACACTGGCAGGAGGCTGGGGTTGGACAACATGGGTGAGAGGTGTGTGAGCTCTGGGACTAAAGGACATGTGACACAAGGACTGTCCTCGTGTCTCAAAATAGAAATTTCCACTGTCCTAGCTTTCTGGTTCCTTGTTCTCCCTGTTCCCTCATACTAGATTTATTTCCATTAAGCTCCCACTGAGCTCCAGGAGGACTGGGCTTGAGCTGGAGGAGGGCTCTGGACAGGAAATGTCAGGTCTCAGCCCTTTTTGCATGGACACACAAACCGGCCTTCTGCCCCATGGGGCCATGGAACATCACTGGCAGAGCATCTTCCGCTGCGCTGCTTCTGATTTTGGTCATCATGCATGTGTCTCAAATCTCCCCAGATGCCTTTGGAAGTGCCATCTGGCCTGCCTGATATTTTTAACCAGAGCCCAATCATTTCTATCACAAGAATTTGTAGGATCACGCTAAAGCATTTTCCATCCTTAAATGGTAGTGCTCTTCACTTCAGGCAGAGCACTGATGAGCAAAATGAGAATTGCTGACCCTTATCTCCCCAAGCCTCTGGAAGGTCTGTGAAGATTCAGTAGCCCCAGGTGTGGTGGGAAAGGCTGGAGTCAGCTCTGAACAGGAGAGACAACACCCCATGTGACTGTCAGCATCCAGAAAAACCCACAAGCTGCTTTGCAAATCAGCTCCCACTTCAGCCTGTGGCACCTCAGATTCATGCCAAATCATTCCAGAAGTATCCTCTGTTTCGTTGATTTGGGGCTATTTCCCATAATGGCTTCCATGGCCATGAAAAAGAAAAACAAGATACAAATTACCATAAGCAGATGCTGAATTACCAAAGGATAATTTTAATCTAAAAATCTCAATTGTTGTTTTAAAACCTATATACCCAAATGTAATTGGGCTTATTTTTGACTGCAAGAATTCACAATATCTTCAGTTCTACCTGGGGAATTTTCTTGCCACATTTCATACTGAAACCAAAAGTGACAGAGTTATTATGTTGCTTTTAATAGAAATAATCTCAAAATTCATGAGTTACTGTCTTCATAAATATGTATTATGAAGTGCCTATTTTAATGTGATAGGATGTTAAATAGCAGTGTTCTGGAATACCATACCTGGCTAAGGAAAATTTCAATTTTATGACAACTGCAAGTTTTAAGAGTTTTATTTGTAATTTCTATTTTCTTTAAAAAGGCAGCTAATAATATTACTCAGAAGCAATGCCTTTCCAGCACTTTTTCCATCTGCTTCTATTTTTATAAGCATACAGAAATTAGACTTTGATGGTAAAATTTCAGATTCTAAAGTACTGACCCAATCTGCTTTGGAAAGTAGGCATAATTTCGTTAAAGTTTATGCTGCTTCCCACCATATTATTGGATTTTCACTGTTATAGATCCAAAATACTATTTAAGTGACAGTTTGGGTCTGGAGAAGTGAGCTACTAGGCACTAAATACTAGTTGCTGCAGGTACAGAAAGCAAAGTTCCTTATCGAGGTCTGAAAAGTTAATAGGCAACACGTGAGTCACGAAAAAGAGAAATATTCCAAAAGAGATGTATATGTTGTATTCAAAAAGGACAATCTCTTTTTTGAAGTTAAATTTTATAATACCTGAATGAATCTAAGTTTGCTCAAAGCATTACTAGCTAATCATGCCTTTGTGGCTGTTCATGGAATAGTGTCACACGTACCATATGTTATTTAATCCCATGTAAAAACCTGGGTGAAGGAGCTGCATGGGTCAGCTTTTCAGAGTCTTTTCAAAGAGTAGGAGAGACAGGAAAGATAGTAAATAAATGCAGACATTTTGAGGCAAATGGCGGCCTCAGAGCTGATTATAGAAATAAGGAAAATGTAGGCCCTCAAGTGCAATAGTGTTGCAAATACTTGCTGGAGGGAAAGTACACTCTGAACAGAATACCAGGAAAGAACAGCTCCAAGCGGAAAAAAGAAGTATGTATGGTTTGAGTTTAAAACCATAACTCATTTACATTAAGAGATCAATCAGTGGGAAAATCCATTCTGCAGTGTTAGCCCATCAGTGAACAAGCTAATTGAACACAGAGCGAACGAGAGCCTGGGTGGCCTCTTTTTCTCTTTTATCTGCACAGCAGAGCTCACAGCAGCTCCAAGATCCCCCTCTCCACAAGCCTGGTGCTTTCAGACAGGGTGACCATCCGGCTGAGCCCAAGGAATTCCATCTGCACGAGCCTAACATCTTTGAAATTTATATTTCCCTGCCCCTGGATGGAGCTTGAGGGCTGTGGTCAGCAGTCATCCAGTGTGGGCTACTGTGCTACCAGGGTCTGGTGCCCTGGCCATGGGGAAGGAGCTGGGTGGCCATGCTGGAGCTGGAGCTGGAGCTGGAAATGGAAATGGAGATGGAACTGGAGCTGGAACTGGAACTGGAGCTGGAGCTGGAGCTCTGGTGGTTTTGTCCAACACACTGTGCCTCTGAGAGCTCCTGAAATTAACACGCTTATGTAACATGCAGAATGGTCCCATCTTTCCCCTGCATTCTTTTGGCAGAAAGGCTCACAGGAAATATCCTGTTAGTGGAGATAAAAGGGTTGATTTACTCTGTTCCTGGTAATACATAATTGCTTAATCGCAGGCACATAATTAAACTCCATTGGGAAGGTTGCAGAGACACTGATTGCCCAGCAAAGACCAGTTCCCCCACAGAAGCAATATTTGCATCAGCTGTATTTTTTTATGAGGGGAACAAGGAGAAATGCACTAAAAAACCTGAATGTTTGGCAAGAGCTGTGAAGGCATGGGGCAAGGGAGGCTGGACACAGCCAGAGAGGCACCAACAGAGGAATGGGGAGATAAGGTTTTGAATTATTCCCCTCACTAACTGAGCTGTTTGTGAAAGCTGTCTCTCTGCAAAAGCACTTCTTGTGTACTGAGGAGGTCACCAAGCTCAGCAAGTTCTGAAGATGCCTCTCCCGTGCTGAGCACCCTCCCAGAGAGTGCCAACACTGGTGCCCATCTGACACCACCAACACCCTCTGGAGATTGTTCCTGTGGATGTCACGGGGCCCGAGGGAACCAAGGAACCACCAGTGGCCAGAGCAACTGCAGCATTCCCATAACAGTAGATTCAGTGGGGAGTCACAGCTTCCCAGCACGGAGAGATCACCACCTAGTCTGTACCCTTTGTAAGGAAACAGCCTGAAAGGAGCAAACAGAAAACTGTTCTTCGCAGTGACAGGAGGCACTTCTGCAAACTGGTGCATGAGTCATAACTCTCTTTATTGAAACTTGTTCTTCAGTCATCTGGAAGTCAGAGCTAAAGATACCTTTTTAATCTCTTTGTCATGTAAATTCTGTGTCACTACTGTATTAGGCACCCACCACAAAGGAACAGTAGTTTGCTGAGACTGACAGACTTGTGTGCACGTCCACAACACCCAGGCTTCCCCAGTAACTGTGTAAATAAATGAGGTCCTGTTTGTGCACAGAACACTGCATTCATTTTTATCATTGGTCATGAAGAAAGTATGAGAACTTAAAAACAAAATAGAAACGTTCAGTGCGCAAGAGATGCTGTGGTCCTAACAGAGAGAAGACAGTTCCAGTTTGTGGGAGACAGTCTGTAAGTGCAAGAGCATCACTTTGCAGCCTGCAGAGCAAAAGAATCTCTGCTTCAGAAAATGGTGTTTGCTTTGAGCTGGCAAGAAATATTTCAATAACAGGTTGGGGAGAACGTAACTTCAAAGTTCGAAAGTTGACAGAGTTTTGGAAGCAGTTGCAGAAATTTGCATCCAAAAGTGATTTAACTTCCCCAGTAAGTGATGTGTACACATGGCACACACCACTAAACCACATATGCACTCAATGTATGAACTCCCACTTTCTTGACTTTCCATTCCAGCTTTAACATTTTTTCCAGCGTAAAAAGAAATGAATCAAGCTTGCAATAGGATGTGTGTATAAATGCCAAACAAAAAATTAGAATCAGCTGCTATTTGAAAATTACTGAGGCTGGAGTACTTTGTTTGGATACTTAATGCCCTGTAAATCCTGCACACCATTGTGAGCAACCAGTTAAAGGAAGAACTCATTAGGCCAAAGCTATTCCAGGTTTGTTTGGCTTTCTTTGGTAGTATGACCTTTTATAGTATGACCTTTCTTTGGTAGTATGACCAAGATGGTTACAAAATCATCAGGATCCATGGGGCAAACTTTTCCTGTGAACTGGTTCCTTAGAGTAAGGCAATTAATTTTAAAAGCATTTTCTTTGCTGCTGCCAAAGAGGAAACATTCTGGCCAAAAAAGAGAAAATGGGGGGGACATGATGGAGAATGCATTGCCTAACATCTTCTTTCCCCAAACTTACACTCCTGAAAAAGTAAGATTTCCTGGGACCATATGGAAGCAGAATGGCAACAGCCTGCAGTATGTGAAAGGTTTCTGCAACAAAACAGAATTCCTTTCAGCTTAAAAGTATAATCAAAGCATCTCACTCAAAGTTTTTAGGAGAGATCTTTCTTTTGAGAACTTGTTAATTATGGTAGGAACTCATTTACCAAAACAAATCTTCACTTCATGAATGCTGGTAGCTGTCATCTCTAAAAATGTTTAGATACAATACAGGAAGAGAATGAGACAGAAAAATTTTACATCTTCTTTAATACTCTAAAATTATCACCATCACTGCTAAATAAAAAGAGGCACTCGGAAGAAAAACAGGCAGTCATTTTTCT
This sequence comes from Cyanoderma ruficeps, assembly GCA_008694505.1. Lineage (NCBI taxonomy): Eukaryota > Metazoa > Chordata > Aves > Passeriformes > Timaliidae > Cyanoderma > Cyanoderma ruficeps. The sequence goes on from VZDJ01000416.1 coordinate 793,880, forward strand.
CTTGACACTATTTAAAGTGAGTTCATTTGTACCTGTGCAAGTAGATTTAAGAGTAGTGATGAGGCTCGAGCCTCATCTCGGTGGAAAATTGTTTCTGTTGCTTTTCCCTCCACCCCCTTTCATTTCACCACAGAACAAGTAGAGGCCAGGAAGGAAGCAGCCACTCTGAAAGCAGAGGTCCATTTCACCTTCCCTGTTGCAGGATTAGCCAAACCACCTGTGGTGTTCCATTTCCATGAGCACATCCTTAATCCTTCCATTTGGTAGGAAGGGCAGTGCTAATGGAAGATACAGGCTGGCAGCTCCCAATTTGCATCAGGCTTTAACAATCTTGATTTGCTTCAGGAGTCACCCCAGCAGTGAAGTGAGGAAAACAGAATGTGCTGGGGCCTGTGTCTACCCAGCCTCTGCCTGCTGCAGGGCAGCAGAGTGGATCTGTGTCCAGAGGGAAGTGTCACAGTAGGCAGAGGGAGGAAAAGGACACGCTTTTCAAGCAGAGCAGGATGCATTTGCCTCTATCTCTAGTTGCCTCATACGTCCATTTTCAGAGTCTGCTAACACCTATCTAAAAAGCGTGTTGGATGTTTTGGGTGCAAAAGCAGCACACCACAAGCAGACAGGAATGCTGTTATTCAGAGACATAAGTGATATGATGCTGGGCATGGATCCTCAACTCATCTGCAGCATGATGGGCATCTTTCTGATAATATCCCACAGGGTAATCACAAATCATTTTGAGGTAACAAAACCCTCCTGGGATAAAATGCAATAGTACTGCAGTCAGTTACAATCACTTGGCACGGCCAGAGTTTTGCTCCTACTGGGGTGAGAACAGGACCTGAAATATCAGGGCCTACTGAAATACCTCATGGTCAACATCAATGATGCAAATGCAATTAATATTTCTGCCTGGTCTGTAATGACTCTGCTTTCCTAATGCAGTAGAGCAGTTAGGAAAGCAATGGCACATAATGGCACATAAACACTTTGCAAGTGGCTGTCCTATTAAGGTTATGCAAGACCCAGGGCAGTCCTCTGCAATGTGATGTCAGCTCTGGCTGCTGGCCTGACACACAGTTACACAACAGGACAAGGCAAGGGCAGAAAACAGAGATGCTCTGGAGTTACAAATTTTTAGAAATACAGTTTAAGCACACAGCTTCTGTTGCTCTGGGAGAATGTCAGACAGGTAAACTGCAGTGAGGAGATTTATGGTCGCACTTGGACATGATGGATTTTTTTTTCCTTTCCTATCTTATTCTTTATTCTTCTTTCCATGTATCTATCCTGATTTTCCCGCTCTGAGAGTCTTGGCAGGGGAGCAAAAGCTCAGAAGTACACAGCTTATGACTGAGTAATGCTCTACTAAAGGCAGGGAATCTCTCTTTCTTTTTTTCGTGGTTTCATTTTCATGGATTTTTTTTTTCTTACTTTGTGCATAAGCTGTTATCCTGGAAGCCCTACTGATATTTATCATTCCTTCCACACTAGTTGATTTCTGCTGGTTGCAAGAAGCACGTGGTGAAGATTTGGCCCAGCACTAGGGGAGATCACAGGCAGGGAAAGGAAATGTCATGTCAGGTTTCATAGGAAAGGCAATCAACACAAGCCTTTTTCCTCACTGCCTGGTTAAGCCCTCTGCATTGTAGCAATGAATGCTGAACATACGTGGAAGTGCATCTGTGGTGGAGAAGAACCCCTGGTGCCATCCTTGGAGGATAGGTTCTGCTGGTCTCACCTCCCAGTGTTGTTTGGAGAGATCAGGGATGTCATCTGGGAGAAACAGTCATTTCCTGGATTAGCCAGCCTTTCTGAATGCTTTTTTGTCCTCTCTCAATTTAAAACCAGGTAGCTGACCCTGGCTGATGAGGAAGCTGCCCAGCATAGGATTTTGTGCTTCTTAGAGCACAGACAAAGCCCTACAAAAACATATCCTAACTCTCCTCGGGGGGACAAGGCTGTGAGAAGGAACTATGGATTGTCTTTAGTGGTGCTGGTGAGAGAGGTCTGCATGGGATGGGCATGTGGCTGCTGGCCTCGCTAGCTGGGCTCCACACCACAGCTGGGGCAGAGGAGTGGACTGGCAGCACAACCACGGGCAGGAGCACCAGGACATGCAGCATTGCAGTCTGACCAAGGGGAAGGACACACAAGAGAAGAGGGGTAGCGTGCACCAATGTCTGTTACCCAGCTGTTGGACATACTACCCAGAGGACAGGCCTCGGCCCAACCAAAAGAGTTTTTCTGGAAAACTCCTGATAGCCAAGATATATATGGAGTCCAGGGCTTCCCTGTTCCTCCTCAAAACACTCACAAATTGCTTCTCAATTCCCATATTTTTCCATCAGGCTATCTAAAGAGCTTGACTGTTCACTCAGTTGCTCAATCAGGAGAATGCATTTGCTCGACATGTTGGAGTCCCATCTACTCGTATGTGTGGTTGTCCTTTCCACTTATACCCAGTTTAGGCCTTGTCAGAATAAAGATGTGAAACTTTTTAGACAAAACAAATATTGGCAATGAAGGTTTGAATTGTAAGCACTGATAAAGCTCAGTCTGAAATGAACATTTTGTCTCCAATAATCTGCTACATTTTTATGTCTTCTTTTATCTCTGACACATACCAGCTTTCATTAATTTATTTTAATGGTATCTTCGAAGAAGACATCACAGAAAACCACTCACCCAAGGATTCCCCTGTTGGTGAAGAAAATCACACCTGAAACACAAAATGTCCCATTTTATATGTAGTCAGAAGAAGCAAAACCTTGTATTTGAAAAACTCTGGAGTTTTGTGGAGTATTTGATCCTGATCTGACACGTGTGGCTTAAGCCTTTGCGGCTCATTGTATGTTGGAGTTTTTTTTAATGAAGAAAATAAGCAGTAAATCTAGGCCTGAATGGTCAGGATCACTGTAAGTCTATGCCTTAAAATGAAATAAACCAATTTGGAAAACTGGCCTTTTTTCCTTTTGTTCCATGTTACATCCTAAACATTTGCCTTAACCATCCTTGGTAAGACTTTTTCTGCAGGGTGTGTATTTTATACTCTGACAACTTGGTACAAATATTTTATTGTCAGAATTGGGACACAATTCTGCTTGCAATTCAACTACCTATTGTGGATTTCATGTGTCTGAACTTATGACTGTCTGTGAAAAAATTAAGGATTTTGTTCCCCCTCTAGTCCTCACAACTCAATTGCAACCATCACTCAGGGAAAAGAGACCTTCTCAGAGAAAAGCAGCTTTCTCCTACTTTATGAAAAGCCCCTGGATTTCTCTGAAGCAATACAAATTCCTTGCATTTTATAAAAAACCCATTCCACTCGAATGTGAATGCTACCTCCAAATGATGTTTGTGTGTGAGTGTGTGTGTGTATTTGTGTGGCTTTGAAAGAAGCCCTTCACAAAATCTGTTTGCATCAGAGATGCAACTCGTGGACTTCCATCTGAATGTTCCTATTGTTCTCATTTCAACTCATCTCATTTCATGTCATCTCATCTCACCTCACATTTGCTTTTCCAGTCATTCTCAGATGTGACTTCCCAGCCACAAGAAACTATTTTGAGTTGGTATCAGCTTAATTCATCTATAGTCTCTTTGTCTGAAAGAAGTTTTTAGTGCCAGAAGAGAGGAATGGATTTTATTGTCAACTCTTCAGTGGCTACGGGGCAAAATTCAGGCAAGACAGTAGATTTCCACAGGTCAGGTTCCACAGGAGAGGAATTTTTTTATTCAGAGTACTGACTTTACCTTGACATAAATTGTCCTTGTGCTAGGAAAGAACATCAATCAGGCCATTCAGAGCTAAAATGAGCCATCGTGTCCTCACACCCAAGTCTGTCAATACTGGCACTATTTTGTCTAAGTGGTTCTTTAATATCTCTCAATATCTCTGGGATAGCTTGCCCCCCTCAGCATGCTAGACCAGGTTCTGTCTGCCCTCACAGTCCCCACTTTCTAGCCTGTATTTCTTTCAGGTCATCTAAGATCCTCAGTTTCTGGGAAATTAGATTTTTTCAGCTGGCATCAGTGAAGTTTCACCACTAAACATTCTTTGAAGGTATGACCTAGTACTGTCAAAATTCAGTCCTTTCACTTCCCTCTTAATTTTTCTCTGTTCCTACCTTTTATCTCTTGATAGATTCACAATGTTCCTTCCACTCACTTTAACATCTAAGCAGTGTGAAAGTGCTGATGCTCACTCCTACATGCCATCATCAGCATTCAGCTCCCTTCTTCTGTTCATATTTCTGAAACTTTCAGATCTTCATCTTCACACATGCCCACTACAGCATTCTGCTGGGAATCTAAAAAACGTATCAGACGTCAGACATATAAAGAAGTTTCTGAGATAATTTTCCAGCCCTGTCTTTCTGAGCAAATAAACCTTTTCATGACCCTCACCTGGCTTCCTGAGTTCAAATTTTTAGGAATTACTTTTAATACCACTCATAGGGCAGAAGCTCTGCCAGCTCCTCTGTCATTATGTTTATCTACCCACCTCTGTCATGACCTCAGTCTCTACTGCCCATTTGACCTGTTGTCAAAAGGGAATTTGTATGTTTTCTTCACTTTTTCTTTTTTTGAATGCACAGCTTTTTAGAGGTGTCCTAGTTCTTCTGGAAAGAAGAAGGCTGGTCCTCCATGTGATTTCAGTCCTTTCCTTAAACCCTGCTCTGACTGCAAATGTCTAATTATAAAATACGAGGTATTACTATCTTTTTTAATTGACTTGACAAGTTTGAACACAATTAAATCATAAATCATTGCCGAATGCCCAGGTACATGGGTGCTAACTTTTGCAAGAATGACTTCCCTATCAACCTTGCTTTAATTTTCCCCCTGCAATTCTTCTAATTCCTCATTTATTTAGGTCTTGAATAAGTAGGATGAACCACAAGCGTAATATCATTCACTATGTGTTTGCACTGAAACATCTCAATTTTATTTCCCACCACAGTTTTTTTGTTACATTAGAAGCCCAGCATGGCCTAGGAGTTAGATAAAACCCATACAGTTCAGCCTGCATCTTGCTGTGGTATCTATTTCTGGGATGTTCTTGCTATGTGCTCCTAGGTTTGGCGGAGCAGAGTGTGGCGAAGGTCTCACAGTCATGGTTCAAATTTTGTGCCACAGCAGTGGTGTACAGGCAGATTGTGCTGGCACCAGCAAGGCATGTCCTTGGAGAAAAGGTTGCCTTTGTATTTTGACCACTGTGTAAGATACAGACAAGATGAACAATTCTTCCCTAGGTTTGATCTGAGGACAGCTGACATTCTTGCTCCTCCAGACAAGGGATGCCCTTAGCCATAGATTTTACAGTAGATACCTTTTTTTGCAGGCTAAATTTTCCCATCTTGGACGCCTGCTATGGAGACTGTTTATTTGGTTGCTGTTAGGCTGACTGTTTATTTTGGACTTTGATTAAATAAAAACATATTAATGTTCAGCAATTATACAGAACTGTTTATAGATAGCAGTTTGCAAATGATTTAAGACAAGAGAAGTCAGAAGCTTGTTTGAAAATCTGGTTGTTCATAGTTCACATGGTCTCAAGGTATTTTTAGGGGTTTTTTTGTTCATTGTACTGTTTGTTTTTGTTGTAGAAATAACTTTGTGTAGTTTTGCTTCATCTAGTAGGCTCTGTCTATTGTTGCACGCTTTTATTGTGAATCTGCTGTAACCTGTATGCCTTCACTTCCTTACCTGTTCCATAATTTCCCGTGTCTTCTCCTGATACAATTAATCACTTCATCAAAAGAAACCTAATACTGATACTCTCCAGTACTTAGGTAAGTACTCAACACAGAGAAAATTTTGAACTTGTATAGAGGAGACCACAGTGACAGGGATGCTTCTGTGGGAATATTTGCCTTCAGGGACTGCTGGAATGACAAGAGATTACAAAACTGACCAATGCTGGCAAAGGCCATATCGAAATCACAGATGTGCTCTGTCATCTCAATGAAGATGCAATCAATCTCACATTGCTTCCTATCCATCTGAAAAAACATCTCTGCAACGCAGCCACAAGCAGTTAAATATCAGTGAGAGCCAGACTTGTCCATTCTACTCCTGCTGAAGACGTTGACAAGACTACTGAAAATCAAATGAAAGCACTTCTGCTTTGGGCCACAACCAGAGACCTGGAATCAAAGCAGAAAAAAAGCCCCAAAAACTTCTTACTGTTTTGTTCTTTCCCTGCAGAACCAGTGGATATCTAAATGAGAACAATATGTCCTGGCAGCATGGCCTGAGTGCAGGTACGACGTGGGGCAGAGCCCAGCCTGGCTGCCAGGCAGCATCATGCACCACAGATCTCTGAGATCTGCTCCTCTCAGGGTGCTAAAGACACAAAAATATCCTTGCTCACACCTTCCCCACTTTTCTCAGAAGCACGCCTTATCCACATAATTAAATAGACTGTCTTCCAGGAACATCAGCGTTTACCTTGAAAACAGGAAACTAGAACTGTCACAAATACTTTGCTTTTCATAGCACTGCTGAGAAAAACAAAAATTTGCAAGCAAAAGGATAGTAAAATGTAATTATTTTTAGAATCACAGAACATCCTGAGTTGGAAGAAACCCACAAAAATCAGAGATTTCAGCTCCTAGCCCTAACAGGACAACCCCAAAAAATTGCACCATGATTTTCTTTTTTGTGATCACCACATGATCACAGCCATGAATGTTCAATGGATGATGATTTTCTCATCATGATCAGAGGAAAAATACTCCACAAGCAAACTAGGTTTCCCTCAATTTCAGCAAAAGTATTTGTTATAAGCATAGATATAGCAGAGAATGTTTTCACCGGTGATGTTAACTTTGAGAAGCTCTGACAAAAAAGAAATAGTGAAGCTCTTTATGTCTGGTGCATGCTATTTAAAGAATAATGCTGGATGTGCTAAGGTGGGTAGACAGAACATCATGCATCTTATGTGCAGTTAGATGGATTTGGATGAATTTGGGTGGTATGTAGGCCTTCAAGTCCCTTGCTGGTAAGAAGACAGGAATCAAAGGAATTTGATCCTTCTTTTAAATAGTCACATGTGAGAGAGATAGGGTGAACTTTATTATTTCAAATATGACTCTGAGTTTGGTAGGAGGGCTTTATTTGTGGTGTATTACACTAAGAAGGTCAGAGGAACTGGAATAACACTTTAAAGTTCTTCTCTGGGCTCTTTTCTTAATGGTCTCCATCTCCAGCCCTTCAATTTTGCAAGTAATTTGCACATCCCTTTAAATAAGAAACTATTGTTTAGAAAAAAATAGAATACCGTAAGTGAACAATAAGCTAAACAATACCACCTATTTATTCCAATATATATTCATGCTACTTCAAATTTCTTGCTTCTAATTTTTTTCCCATTTGTGGTATTACAAAGCTTTGGAAATTGCACTGTAGCTTCTGAGGCTCAAGTGCTGCAAAAAGACTTCAATAAAATAACTTTGCTTGGAACTAGTTCATTTTCCTATATAACCAATCAGAGCACTCACCAAAATGAGACAAATTCAGGAACTTCCTCTTTCACCCTCTTGTCATTCAGAGCACAGACCTTATCTCTTCTTGCCCTGCCAAATGCCTGCATGCCCACCATGCTTCCTAATGAGCTTTTAGGTGAACACACTTTATGGTTATCACGTGTGAAATCAGAGTTCCAGATCCTTTGTGGTATGAGGTCATGGACTCACTGTCAGCTCTCCCAATTCCTTTGGCAGACATTGAGGATTGGAGTGCTTGGCTTATGCCTTTTTCACAGCGGTTTTGCAAAGGCTTAAAAAAAAGGTGGTACAAATTTCTTGTGGTTCTTTCATGCATTCGTGTTCATCTTTCAGTTCTTCTGTACTTGTGCTCATCTCATTTTTTATAACCAGCTACACAGCTGAAAGTATTAAGCTGGTGAATAATGAATGTACACATTCTTCTGCAGGTTAGGTCAAAGGTCTCCTGCAAAAAGGATCAAATTAGCAAAAAAAGTGACAGGCAGACAGCACAGAGGAGGCCAAAACAGGCCAATCAGATTCACTAGCTTTGTCTTCTTAAAGTTTTTCATCCCAAAATGTGTAAGTGCATCTGGTCTGCATTAGGGTATTGGAGCACTGCCTACAGATGTAAGCTTACACACCTTGGAATACATCGAAGAACAAGGACCAGTGAGAGGTTATAAATGGTTCCTAATTCATGTATGGATCTTAGACCTGAAGCAGGAACATTCTCATTTTCTCTTTGCTTGTCTATCTGTCTCTTTTTTTAACTCACATTTTCCATGGAAACTAAGCATTGCTGAGAATTAAGTATTGACAGAAATAAGCTATATTTAATGGAAGGCAGAAGTTTCTCTATTATGCCAGCTCTAACGCTCACACCATGATCTTTTTTTTTNGGCTGATCTCTGCTTGTGCTCCTTTTCCTGGGAGGAGAAAGGCAGACTTTTGCTGCTTTTGGCCTTTTCAGTGCACCAGGAGAAACAGAAGGAATTTAATACAATAAAGCAGCTGTGACTTGCAGTGATCTTCTCAGTGGTCACACACTGAAGAGAAGGAAGAAGTGATTTGAGTTGCCTCCTAATATCTGGGGTGGTTTGAGAGCAACGGAAGAAGAAATTTCACCAAACCACACCCAGAGTTGTGGGAGCTACACAAAGAGGATGGGACTGCAGAGAGGACTGGGAGGAGAAAAGGTCCTTTGCTGTGTGGAACAAGTTTTGATGCTGTAGGTCCCTGACTTGTTTGAAGTACAGCCTTTCAGTAGATTTCTTCCAGACTGTTGTTCTAGGGTTTGAGTGAGAGAAATCACTGCAAATCCAATGGTCCCACGGCTCAGATATTTTGATGAGCTTGGACTGTGGCTTCTGATGTTTGAAGAGCTGTTGCCTTCACTCTTGGAGACAGACAATATTACTGCAGGGGTGAGAGAGGCACTCTTTGATCTAGTGCATGCAAAGAGAGAGGATATTACTCACTGCTACTATGAAGCAGAGACATTTTTTGGAAAAGAGTGTAGAGACTATGACCTACTCCATTCCCCTGAGTCTGAGGGCAGGAAGTGGTCCAAGGATGATAGAATAACAGAATAATTTCTGTCCTTTATTACTATCACAGAATGCTTTGGAGAGTTAAAGAAGACAATTCAAATTTGAATGCATTTCCATTATTTTGCCCCCAGAACCGAAGTGCTTATAGGATATAGACAGCAATACCTATCAAGCACTGATTTCCCTCCTCCTCGCTGTCTTCCTCCACCACATTTTGTTTTTGTTTGTAAGAACAGATTGTTCTTCTGAGATGTTTCTGAACCTGGCAGTGCCTCAAAAACGCACTGCTCAGTTATACAAGTGACAGTTATGAACACTAAAGCTGGCTGGATGCATTACACACCCAGTTCATCCAAGATGTAATTCAAGACAGGCCATTTATTCAGTTCAACTACATGTAAAGCAGAGTGACTCTGTGCAGGAATGCACAAGATCAGGAAGAAGGCTTTAAGCAGTGTTCATTCATGTTTGCACATGCCTTGTACGGAAGTACAATATGTTGGGGATTTTCTGGGCCAAATGCTTCAAGTTGCTTCAACTTACTTTCTGCTAGATAAACACAATAAATCACAAGCTCGTTTGAAGGTAGAACAGGCCAATTTCCCTCATAAGCACAACAGCCTCTGCAAAGTAATTTCCTCTTGGTCCAGTCTTGTTTGACTACTGCAAAACCAAATCATGTGACATTCAATGAAAGGGCAGGGGAAGATTTTGCCCATTGATGTGGGCAGAAAAGCAAATTTTGAGCTATGTGCTTAGCTACCAAAGACAACTACACTGTCCTTGGTTGGCATGTTAACTCTTTCTCCTTGTTCTCACCTCATTTCTGTATTTACCAATCTGGTTTTAGAATGCAGCAGCACATTGATCTGTAGATCAAAAACTGTCATTTGTAAACTTTTGGGAGCTACTGATCTCAGAATCAGACAACCATTGGAGCTGGATGGGTGACCACAACAACTGACTAAAAACAAGCAAGGAAAAAGAGAGTTGAGTCCACCATCCAGGGAAGGATGGGGCCTCAGGGCAAGGTCCCTCTGTATCAACAATCAGCAGGAAACTCCAGGTTAGCTGAAGAGTGGACAAAAAAACCTGAGGGTGCACTCAGATCAGAGCAGGTGGGGGAGACTCGGGGATGACAGGGAGGCCATGAAGACACTTTGCAAAAAGGCAGAAACAGACTGTGTTCATACTTCCTGCCTGGGTAGGGGACCTGCAGAGATGGGGTCTCAGGACTGCCAAACACAACCCTGAGGACTCCAGGGCTGTTGAGCCTTTGATGCCAGGCACTAGATTCTCTGCAACTGAAGAACTTAGGTTGATAATTAACAAGAATTAAGCCATGCAGAAGGTATAGAAGCTCACATTAGAAGACTAGTTTATGACACTGTTCATTAGGCAATTGCTTGACATCAAAAAAAAAAAAAAAAAGCCTAACATGGCATTTCCATTGCCTAGTTTATTATATCAAAGGATTTTACACACCATGTGCTCCCTGCTGGGAAATATGACTCCTGAATGGCTTCTTCACCCTTCAAGAGCGTTAACACTTTCAGGATTCTAAAAATGAGTCTTTCATTTAAAGCACATCCAGAACGACTTTAACTAATGCCCCTATACAGGAAAAGAGGGAGTTTTTCAAAGAAGTCGTCCTGAGCCCTCACTTAATATTGGAGGCAAAGCCCATCCCACCAGTTTCCTTTAACATAGAGTTCTTTAATATGCCAACACATTCATTTCCATACTCCCACCATGATATCTTGGATGCTTTCCTAGAGGCAGCGTGACAGCCAAGAACTCATGCTTACCATCATCACCCACTGAAACAGAAGAAGTGGACAAAAAGAAACTGTGATGCTCAAGCCACTTGTGGGCAAAATTGAGCTCTGATGATCTCCTGGGGTTAAGGAACATGGACCAACAGTGGACAAGGACAAAGTGCTTGAAACCATTCAAATCCTTGTATATGCACATGTCTATGTATATAAGTATGCCATGAAACAGGAACTACAGGTAAAGAGATTTAGGAGCAGAGGAACAAACTATGAGGAAGAAGAACAGGGAAAGAGAACATTTGAAAAGAAGCAAAAAGGCCTCATATATGCTATTTTAGCACCATAAAAATGTCTTGGTTTGTCACTTTGCTGGAGGAAGGAGGATAAGAAGGCAAGTATTATATTATTCAATCAATAACAGCTGCAAATGTGAATCAGATTAAAAGAATGAGTTATTCCCATTCTCATGGTCAATTACCAAAGTCTGCTGAGGCAGCTGATGCTAGAAGTTTCATCAGTACAATTTCATGATCTGTAGTCCTGAGGGTGACTCAAGTTATGAGCAGCCAGACCTTGGCCCATCACCTGAATTGGGAAGGGATTTCCTGCCCTCACCCAGCCGAAGGACTGGGGTCATGACAGTGCCTCTGCAGGGGAAATGCTGACCCTGTTGCAAAACCCCAGCACTGCAAAGAAGCACCAGCACCACTGTACATCCTGTTTTTTTGAAAGAGAAGTGTGGAAAAGAGATGAAGCACAATCCTGAATGAGTGTTGAACCCTTCTCTTCCTAGATTTGGTTTATCAGAGCAAGAGGGCCATAGGCAGGATCTAAGATTTATCTTCTTATATTTTTGCTTCCCATCAGTAAAGGGATTTGGCGCTAGCTTCTCAACTGGAACAGGAGTCAAGACAGATATCTCAAAATATTTCCCAGTGATCCCTTGGATATTTACATCAGTTTTGGCTCTGTGAAACAGCACAAAAGCAATTTTACTTCTCAGAAGAAAAATCTGCACCTCTCATGAAGTCATCTCTACTCAAGAGCAGCTGCTTACAGCATACTTCCACTTCCTTCTCTGGACTCTGAGGTTGCTGTCAGCCCACAGCCCAGCAGCTAAACAGAGTCTTGGCTCCTCTTTCTGCCACTGTCCTGGGCCAGAGAAATCAAGGAAAGACTGGAGAGCACAGACAATTCAGAGGAACATTTGCCTGTACAAAAAATCTTTCCCAGCTAGGAGGTCTCTTTGCCTTTTGGCAACCTTAACTCTTTGCACAGAGAGCTTCATCATGTTTTTGCATTGAGGACCTTTGAAGTGAAAGGCAGTAACTCTTTTGACCCAGGCATATTGCAACACCACCTCCCTTAAATAGCCACAAGCCCTTGTTGTTCTCATCCCTTTATTTTATTCTAACGAGGCATTACCCCTGCAACCCTTTTGACATTTAGGCAGGGAAGGGATCTGGTAATTAGCTATACATTGCATTTTAGTGGAAGTTTGCCTCAGAAACCTTGTTTTTCTAAAGCTGACCTGTTGAGTGATTCAATAGGTTTGTATTAATATATGGCACAGTACAGCTCCATTGGTTAGCACCCTAAATCTGCCAGATGGCTCATTAGAAAGATAAGCAGCAGAAGAAAATTCTCTACCAGAGATCTACCAGAGATCAGATTGTGGCAGCAGCATCCATTAGCCTGAAGTTCACAACAAATAGCCACCATGCCTTGGCATTTTTGAGTACACTGCAATTTCAACCAGGATGCAGGAGAAGATCAAATTTAGAAAAGTAGGGCTTTAAATAGAGTTTCAGTTCAAAAATAAACTGTACCCTTTAAAGTTATGTTCCTATAATAAATTTAGAAACAAGAACAGAATAAAAAATTTACTAGCATTCTCAGGTGACAGGCAGTGCAGTCAGGTGGACATCCCTGAGTGTGACATGCTGTTTCAAATACAGACTTCCAGGAAAAGCAGGGGCAGGACGATGTCTTCTTTTTCTGTTTATTGCACAGTGCTAAGAACATCAGAGATGTGTGAAAAACTATAAATCTTCATATGTAGGCAATCTGTCTCAAATGGCCTGACAGCTCATGTCTATAGTTTTGTGTATACTGGTTGTCTCCTGGTTTCCAAGTAATGAGTATCTCTGTGGCCAAATTTTCAAACCTCTGCTTCCAACTAGGCACAGAAGTAACAGCCTATTCAGATGTGCTCTACCCATAACAGCTTTGAGTCTGACATGCTTGGACAGATTTTTAAAAGCACTTGACAATAATATTCCAACAATAGCCTGAAGAGAACTGGGTAAGTACCGAGCCCAAAAATTTTGTGGTGGAAAAAGTACATTATTTCCAACATCTAAATTTCATTTCAAAGAAGCAAACTTGTTTGTATCAGAATCCAGGCAATAAGGAATTGAACACAGAAAGAGAAATAAAAATGGGTGTTTCTTTAACTTGCAGAAGGGAATAATTTTTCTGCTCACTGATATTCTATGGGAGATTCCATCCAATATTTTGTTTACTTCTGAAAAACATTCACAGACAAAATGCAATATTGCGTGATATATTAACAACACATTAGCTCTTGTGAGTTTAAACTACAACAAAGATATCTTCTGCAAACTTTCAGCTTGTTAATGTTAAAGAAAGTTATTTGTTGTTGACCTAGGCTGATATTTTCCCAGCTGTTTGAAGCTGAGAATCAGAATCAGAAAATCAATTATTCATCTGACTTGGACACATTTTTTTGTTGCTTTAGTTTTTTTCAATTTATCTCCACTTTTAGATGAGTTTATGGTGAGAGAGAGAGAAAATTCAGTCCTATACATTTCCCTGAAAATACAATTTACTGGATGAACTGGGCAAAAAGAATTCCTGGTCCTGCAGGTGATTGTATCTCAGTTAGGAAACATGAGGACAGACTATCATTTTATGCAGATAAGGAAAGTGTAATGGACCAACTTAAAGAGGTTCTATTCTTGCTACTGTATTTAAATAATTGCTTAAGGAAAAGACAGGTTGGGTTGGTATATTGCAGTTGTTGTATTATGCAATGAGATACATTACACTACATTTCTCATTTCTTGTTGCTGATGTTCTAACCAGTTCATGTCACTGATTGGTTAGGCTATCATATATTTATATTATATGTTTAGATTACTTATACAGTTAAAAAAGGAAAACTTTCCATGTATGCTTTCTTTTCAGGAAGAGAGAGTAAAAATATAATGAATCTTGTTTTGGCAACAGAAATATGGTATTAAATATAGAAAAAAGTGGTTTGTGCTGCATTATAGTCATTAAACTTCTGTTAATTTTAGTAATATTTATGACAATTACCTTTCCAGTTATTGAATCTGCTCTGGGTGTACCTTTAATTGTGCAGCTGATAGCTTCTCATGGGTTGGTATTGGGACTGTTGCTTTTTAACACCAAGTCAGCAAGTTGAACAGTGGGATTGAGTGAAACCTCAGCAAGTCTGCCAAGGACCCCAGGCTGTCTGGTGTAGTGGGAAGGGATGCTGCCCTGAGGGATGTGGACAGGCTTGAGAGGTGGGCAGCGTAAAGTTCAATAAAATCAGGTGCCAGGTACTGCACCTGGGGCAAGGCAATCCCAAGCACAAATACAGGCTGGGTGGAGAATGGACTGAGAGCAGGGCACAGTCCCTGGAGAAGGACTTGAGGGTCAAGAAGCAGAACGTGACCCAGCCATGGGCACTGACAGCCCAGAGAGCCAAACGTGTCCTGGGCTGCATCCAGAGCAGTGTGGGCAGCAGGGCCAGGGAGGGGATTCTGCCCCTCTGCTCTGCTCTGCTGAGACCCCACCTGCAGGGCTGCATCAGCTCTGGGGTCCCAGCACAGGAAGGACATGGATCTGTTATTCTGAAAGTTATTAAAAAGACATTTTAGCAACAGCACAGTCTTTTGTCAGAGCCAGCATGGGTTCATGAGAGGGAAGTGTTCCTTACCCAGCTTAATTCCCTTTTCTGAGAAGATCACCCACCTGGCTGGCCAAGAGGAGCAACAAGATGTGGTAGTTTTGGATTCTAGCAAGTGTTTTCATACCGTTTCTCACAGTATTTCACTGGACAGCTAGACAAGTCTGTGACATTTTGGGTGACCAATTGTTTGACTCAAAGAAGTGTAGTAAATAAGGTCACATCAGGCTGGTAGCTGGTCACCACTGAGTATCTCCAGGGCTCAGTTTTAGGGCTAGTACTCTTCAATGTTTTTGTAAGTTATCTGTATCGGGAGTAAAGCAAACCCCAAACAAAACCAAAAGGCTAACAAAAAAACCCCTCCAAAACTCAATCAGCCAGCCACCACCCTTTAAAAAAAAACCCCATCAAACCCCCAAACAAACAAACTAACAAACAAACAAAAACTACCAAAACCAAGGGGGAAGAAAAAGGGGAAAAAGAAAACCCCAAGGAGAGAAAGCAGAAAATCTTTACAAGAAAGCAAAGTCAAGACTACACATGCTGCCTGGCTAAAAAGAGAACTCAAGATGACACAAGAAAGTCCTGATAGCTTTCCAAAAGCAAGGGTAAAAAAAGAGGTGTTAAAACATGCAGAGATGAATAGAGCAAGCAAAGAACCCATGGCAAGCACAGACAAAGAGAAACATATTGCCAGTACATTCTGCCTTCTATTCAGGGGCTTCCAAGGACACCAGGAAAAGGGAACAAGTGAGTTCACTAAGGAAGAAAAAAAATCCATGAACACCCTGTTGATCCAGGAAGACTTCTGGTGACAAAATGCCTTTGACTCATAACACTCTATGAAATTTTCCCAAAGCAGGGTGCCTTCACCCCACTACTGATGTTGCTATGAAAGGAGACTTTCACATGTAGTCAAAATGTGGGAATGTTTAGGGGTTTCACACCTGTTGTGGAGGTACCTTTCAGGGCAAGGTATTAGGGAGGTATATGCACATCCCTGCTACAAGATCTGTAAAGCAGGAAATGGAGGAAGACATTTCTGGAATCTTCATGGCCACTTCAGAGTTTTTGCTAAGTTCCTTCTCCTTCTCTTTTGCCATCTGAGCTATTTCTGAACCTATCCCAAGATAAGCCCTGGCTGACTCCCACAGACCCTTTTCCCTGCAATGTGATCCCAGACCAGGAAAAACTACATGCCTGAGTGTGGCTGATGCTCTGCTGAGAGATGAAATGGGCCTGGAATACTGTCCACACTTGTGGGGTTCATCCTTGTCCACTGCAGAGGAGCCAAGGATCCGACTGTGCTGCTTCCCTGGCTACTGACAGATCCGGCTGAGGCGGTGATGCAGTGACAGGCACCCACCCTGTATACTGGTGTCAGCCAGGCCCTGTCACTGCCAACCAGTGACACCTCCCAGAGGTGGGGCACTGCCTTGGGTTGCAATATATAACCAAAAGCTTGTACTCTATTCCCAATCCGTTGAAACCAGTTGAAGAGGTGTTTTTTCTTTCAGCTCCAGGTAGGTGCCTTCTGTTAATGGGCAGCTGTTCTGATCAGGTGGGGCAGTGTTCTTTATCTCTTCCGAGATCCATACTCCCTCCAGGGGTATATCTGCTGTTAATGGGCCATTAAGGCTCACTACATGATTGAAAACATTACATCATCCCAGTGGGAGGAGCCAAACATTCCTACCTGGATAAAAGCTGGGATTCAGAACAGCCTGTTTGCACTGGATTCTCAGAGGAAGACAAGACCCATCTTGCCATCCCTTCAGAGGAAAATTACACCTTTCTACAGGATCATCTCTGCCCCAGCAGAACCACATCTGTCCCTCTAGGAGGATTTATTTGGACTGCTTCCAACACCCTGACCAACAAGGTGTCAGGTCATATTCTGACTCTGTCAGGGCTTCTAGGATTTTTGCTTGTTTGTTTGCTTGCTTTTTGTACTACTACATTTGTATTTTTAATATTCCTAGTAAAGAAGTGTTATCCCTATTCCCATATCTTTGCCTGAAAGCCCCAAATTGCAAAATTATAATAATTTGGAGGGAGGGAGTTTACATTCTTCATTTCAAGGGAAACTCCAGCTTTCCCTGGCAGACACCTGCCTTTCCAAACCATGACAGGTACTCAAGGCAGCCTTTTCCCACAGGTACCAGCAGGGTCAGGGACATCTGAGAAAGTGGCTGCTGCAAGCAACAACCAGAAGAGGATGAAGCACGCCATGTTGTAAGCACCCTGTGCAAGCAGCTGATGAGCCTTTTGTGGGATATATTCTGGGAATTTTACTTGCATGGCAGAAGAGCACAACTGAATTGGGAATCGCCGTCCCATCAATTTTAGCAGGATAGCAAACAATCATTTTAATTATAGCAAACCCATGTCAAACAGCTAACCTTTGACAAACGTTTTTGCAACTTGGCTGGATTTGAATGGATTCATCTTGCACCCAGATTTGAATTTGTTTTACCCCTTAATACTTAATTTCTTTACCATTTAATGTAATTTCATTCCATGCAACCTCCTCAGCAAGAACTTCTCTCATGACATAGCACCGACTGGATGTCATTGCACCATTCACTTCATCTGGGCTATCCCTCAAGATTAAAGATATTTGTTTGTTTGTGTGTTTATATATTTAGCCAGGCTGAAAAATCAGCTTTTAGCAGGGATCACAAAGAAGCTTTGATCTTGAGCAACAATCAGCAATGAGCTTTTGATTCCTGCACCCAAACTCAAAGCTCTCTTCCCAAGCAGAAGGACAAGAAACACCTCCTTTGTTCATTATTCAGATTGTTCCATCCTGTCCTTTAAGATGAAAATTTATGCTTTCCACACCTTTCTAAGGTATAGAGATTGCATTTTTCTTAGAGCTGTGAAGTAAATAAAATTCCTTGTTTACTCATCAATGGAACAGCAGAAGTGGTAGGGAAGCATCACTGAAGGATCACCCAAAAAAATAGGTTTTTCTTCTTCGGAAGAGCAATAACGTGGAGTTAAACAGAATTGCAGAGTTATTGCACAGATCAACCCACCTGCCCCCACATTTCATTCCAGCAATTACTCTCATTCAGAGAAGCTGTCCTCTGACTGCACAGCAGTTCCCCACAGCTGCAGCACCTTTCTCTAGGCTGTCTTCAGGTATCCTTCTCCAGAGGCTGCTGCACTGTCCTGTTTCCTATAGTTTTTATTCCTATAGGCTTTTATCCTAGCTCCACAGCCAGACTCATTTTCTGCTTTATAGCAATAACTTGTCTCAAATAGTCATCAGATTTTATTTCCTAATTAGGGACATGTAGGCAGTACAACATACACAATGCCAATAGCCAAGCATTATTTATGGTTTATGGATGTTTATCTAGTACCTGCCAAAACTGTGACTTTTATTCCTGCCTGGCATAATGTTTTGGCAGTCTTTTGACATCAAAAGAGACATAGCTAATCCTCATCCATGCCTCAGTGAAAATCAAAACACAACACTCCTCTGTAAACATGGAAAGTGATTACCACTCAGTGCTGCACAGAAATTACAATACAAAGAACAGAAAAAAAGCCCAAAGATGGGATTTGATTTGAAAGGTCTGTCTTAAGACCCTAGAATCCCATTCCATCCATGCATGTGATGGAAAGGTTTTAGCAGCAACACTTTTGCTAAGCAAACAATGGCAAGTTAAGACAGAAAGAAAGTATTTCCATTCCACTGGCATCTAAACAGCAATAATTTATGCCTAGCAATTTGCTATGAATAGCTTTCATAGCAAATGGGAAAAGTTCTGAAACTTCATAGGCCTCTTAAGTTCTAAGTTGCCTGTATTTAAGGAGGTTTAGCTTAAAAAATGAAAGATGCAAAAGTGACCTCCTGTTTTTCCCTATACCTAGAAAAATATTAGTGTTCTCCTTTTACAATCACATAACAATTTAGCCTTGCTAACAGAGATTTGTTTAATGAATCCATATTAAAACTTGATTTAAAATATTTCTATCTAGCTGATGAATATCTTGCAATTCAAAAAGTTCAGTTCCAGCCATTGTTTAAAAAACAAGTTGCAGATAAATTCCAAAGGTGAATACCAAAAAAAGTGAAATAGAAGCAATAGAGAAATTAGTCATACCTGCTTGTCAAACTGTTTTCAATTTTGAATACACATGCAGAAGGCAATACTCAAAATTTCCAGTTTCATATCTTGCAATATCTTTAGAATATGTGCCTTCATCTTCCAAACTAGTGCAGAGAATAAAGTCATAAAAAAAATCATATTATGCAGTGGAAATCTTCTGGACTTGTATCTGATAGGAGGATTTACCTTTCAGGTTGTATATGTAAAGTATGATTTGTATGCTTCAAAAAATATGCATGCCAGATCCTATATAACTGTGTAACTATATATATGTGTGTGTGTGTATATATATATATATATATATATGCATGTCATAACAAATCTGACAAGTGTTATGACAAAAATCTGTTTGTTCAGGGCAGGGTTTCAGAATAAAAGTTTTGGCCGAATTGAATCATCTTTACATATCTAAATCTGCAACAACACTGAAGTAGGTGAAGATGTTAGTGCACTTTTAGAAACAGTCTCCTACTTCCAGCAATGTTTCTAACTTCCCTCCTACAGAACTACCACTTGAGAGCTGATGTGTAGAAAAGAGGAGAGCTTGTGGATTCCAAAAACAGACACCCCTTGCACATAAGTAAGTGTAATTCCAGCTAAAATGGTCCCAGGGAGAGACAATAGCAAGAGAAAAATTACCAGAGAGAGTAAATCAACACACATAACCTGAGGTTGTCTCAACAAAACTTCTGGAGATGTTGCACGTTTTCAATAAAACATTTCAATGAACCCCAGCTTTTAACACCCCCAGCTGTCTGGGCAGTTTAACCACTGCACTTGCACGGATCTGCAAGCCCTCACTGCAGGAGCTCCTTACCTCATTTACTGCAGCACTATCATATTGCACTGATTATGATAAGCATGTGCAAGGATAAGGAACTCAGGTGGCTGATTTCCCACAAGCTCTCTGATTTCTGTTGCAGAGCTGTGAAGTGTTCTTGATGAGATTTTTAATTTTAAAGAGTTGCTACTTATGACCTCCAAACCTACATCCCAAACAAGGACACACTCTGAATTTATTTTGAGAACTGGAAGAAAGAATCTCATAATCATACTGTTTTCAGCTGCTCACCCTCTTGTGCATTCAGCTTTCTAGCAAACTATTTTCCACAAGTGTTTCTGTGTGAGACTTCTTATATAGAAAATGTGCTTTATCTCTGAGGGCACAGGAATCTTAAAACACGGATCTTGTGAATCGTTAGAGAAAAAAGAAATGTATCAGTTTAAGCCAATGGACAAGAGGCAACAGTCACAAGTCATAGCAAGGAAAATTCCAGTTGGATAGAGGGTAAAATAATATTGCCATATGAGTAGTTTAAGGACAGACCAAGTTGCCCAGAACTGTTGTGCAATCACCATCCCTGGAGTATGCTAAGATGTGACTGAACAAATTCCTAGCAAAGCTGGCTATGAAATCAGACCTCCTTGAAGCAAGAGGCTGAGCCAAATGACCTGTAGAGTTTCTTCTACTCTCAGCTATCCTGTGGCCCCACATTCTTCCCACAGCATCACCTTTCAGCACAGCTGGCATTCCAGGCTACATCCCAGAGCAAATCCTGGGAACAAGCTTATCATGTGGCACTGTGCAATTCACATCACAGAAATTTTACTGTCACTAAGCACTTGCTACCTTAATTTCATCCTGATACTTCACGGTAAATTTTCATGTGATGGTTATAATTCAATTAAAAAATGAGCATTACAACTTTTAAATATGCAAAGTATTGCTTTTTGTTACCTCTGTAGTAAATCATTCATATCTAAAGCTTAATCTTCCCTTTTAAATCACATCTAAGCCTCATAATAATTTTCCATTTTCTTCTATTATTTGGCTGCTGTCCAAAAGCAGATGATAAAGGTAAGATCTTTGCTTCTCTGCATCCAACAGAACATTCTAAAATATGCTTTCATTATGTTAGATTTTCATAGAACCGTCATAGAATAGTTTGAATTGGCAGGGACCTTAAAATTATCTAGTTCCAATCTCTCCTGCAAGTAGACCTGGTTGGCAAGAACTCCATTCAACTTGGCCTTGAACAGTTGTAGGAATGGGGCATTCACAGCTTTTCCGGGCAACAGGTGCCTCACCACTCTCTACTTCTTCCTGACATCCAATCTAAATGTCTCCTCTTCTAGAGTTTTAAATTGTTCCCCATTGTCCTATCACTATTTTCCCATGCAAAAATCAGTCTCTGCCTCTTCTGTAAGCCCTCTTCAAATACTGGCGGATTGCTATACAGTCCAGTCAGAGCCTTCCCTGCTGCAGGCTGAACAACCCCAGCTTTCTCAGTCTGTTCTCTTAGGAGAGGTGCTCTATCCCTCTGACCATCTTTGTGGCCTCCTCTGGACTCACTCCAAGAATTCCATGTCCTTCCTGTGCTGGGAGCCCAGAGCTGAAGCAGCACTGCAGGTGGGGTCTCAGCAGAGCAGAGCAGAGGGGCAGAATCCCCTCCCTGGCCCTGCTGCCCACACTGCTCTGGATGCAGCCCAGGACACGTTTGGCTCTCTGGGCTGTCAGTGCCCATGGCTGGGTCATGTCCAGCCTCTCATCCACCAGCACCTGCAAGTCCTTCTGGGCAGGACTGCTCCCAGTGAGATCATCTCCCAGTCTGTGCTCTTTTCTGGGATAGCCCCAGTCCAGGTGCAGCACCTTACACTTGCACTTGTTGAATTTCCTAGGCCCTGCACAGGTTTGTCCAGGGCCCTTTGGATAGCATCCTGTCCTATAGTGTCAGCTGCGCTGCTCAGCTTTGTGTCATCTGCAAACCTGCTGAGGGCACACTGGATCCCTCTGTGTCACTGATAAAGACACTGAACAGTGCCAGTTCCAGGACAGCACCCTGAGGAGCACCACTCTTCACCGGCCTCCACCTGGACTTAGGGCCACTGGCCACAACTCTCTGCCTGAGTCCATCCTCCCAATTCCTTATCCACCAAATTGTTCACCCTTCAAACCCACATCTCTCCAATTTGGAGATAAGGATGCCATGTGGGACCATGAGCAAAACCTTACAGAAAACTAGATAGATACCATCTATATCTGTGATTAATCTATTCTTGTGTATTTCAGTTAAAATTTCCTGAAACTGTCTTTTATTTCTTAGATTGCAAACAGATAGCATTTCTATACATCTGTATGTATGCTTGATTCTGATTTTTCAGTGCAATTCTGCTCACAGTTCTCTGTATTTTCCCAGAAACTCTAGGTAAGATGTCCTTGAGCCCTGAATATCTATTAACTGAGACTCAACTTATCCCTCTGTCCAGAATCCAGTTCTAGTTTTACCTATATTCTGTGTCTGGAGCCCCAGTCATATGGCCTGTTATAAAACCATTTGCAAGTCATGTCAGTTAATTACTGGGCAAAAGTTCTGTATGTCCTTAATTGTGACTCCTCTTCATTTTTTCTATTTGGACAATATGTGACTTCCCAGAAGGAAAACAAGCCACAAGGCCAGTCTGAATTCCTTGGTGATCTGCTTTTACCACATCTGACTTTCTTTTATTAGATATATGCACAATTAGAGCTGTAATTATGGCTCCTATTATCCCATCCTTAGTAATCGGGTGACAGATGTTCCCTCTGGCATTTGGCAGTTCTTAGATACAAGATAAGACAGATAAGTTAAGGAGGGTAAGATATTAACTTGGATTGTCAACACACCATTGTCCAATGACAAGCAGAAATGTTAGGTGATCAGGAGGAGTGGAAAAGGAAATTGTTATGCTCAGCCATAGACCCTGGGATTCTAACAGACATGAAACAGTACATGTGAGTGCATTTATGGAAAACCAGAGGAGAGTTGCTGGATGGGTGGAAGCATATGCTCAGCAACATTATTTAGAAAAATAAAATTGGCTAGAAAAAAAAATAAAATAAAAAAGAAAACTTACACATGGGGAGGAAAAAAGGGATATAGAAAAGGAATTTTTTCTTCACATCAACTACCTTGTTTTTTCAGGGCTTTCCCCTCCTTCCTAGATTTCTCTCAAGATTACTTAACAACAATTGTTTGGAAGATAATGTGTTTGTCTGAGATTACCAGAAGGCATAAGTACCCCTTCAAACCAGGTTCTGTATTCAACATGAGAAATTTAGGTCATTCAGTAGAGTGCATCAATGAATCCAAAAAAAGTGATGGGGATCTGCAGAAAACGCAAAGAAAAATATCTCAAAGGAGAGGCTCTTAATATGAAATTATTCTAGAAAGTGTGGAAACAGGGCTCTATTTCTAAGAATAGGCTGAGGCAGCAAAGAATAAAGCAGGGAATCTGGATGCATGTTGCACCTACTTGCCCTTAGCAAGCACAGTGAGGCAAGCTCTTATACCTCAGTTTTGCATATTGAAGATGAAGTTCTGATTCCAGTCTGAGAGGAGAAGAAGCAGGGAAGAGAAAAAGTATTACAAGTTTGTTTTTTTTCATGGTATCACAATCCATGGAAACTGAAGAAATTAGTGAAGATTTCCACAACAACTTCTCCATAAAACAGCACACAACTAACATAAAAAACCCCAGAGTTAAAACCATTCTTCTGTGACTGAGCCTCAGGGCTAAACTGCATCTTCCATGGCCAGTACAGATTTCTGTATGAAGTGTGCTCCTCTAGCTAGCCTGAATTTTCTGTGCCAGAGTGCACTTCTGAGTAGATTAAGGAAGATCTTTATAGGTTCACCAAACTGATATCCAGGTCAAACATCGAGTTTAGGATTCTTCAGCACTGGGGCAAACAATGCAGGGCCTCCACCCACCTTTAATAAAATGCCACTAGCCCCCTTCAGGAGAAGACATATTAATACACTAGTGTTGGCTGAAATAATAAGGCATGGGAAGGCTTTGAGCAGAGACTGCTGCAGACCTGCTGGCCCCATTCAAGCTGCTTTTTGAGCTTTCTCTCCTGTTGTGTCCTGTG
>VZDJ01000420.1:0-45276 GCA_008694505.1 Cyanoderma ruficeps
CAGTCATTTCTTTGTTTTGGTCAAGCACCCTTAAGCATCCAGTATTTAGTCTCCTAGTAACTTAAAAAAGGAACAAACCTAACCCCCAACAAGCTGTTGAACCTCTGGCACTGGTCTCCTTCTCAGAGCAGATGAAGGTGGTGGATTTTGGTGTCTTTTCTCTTGTTGACTCCCACAGGTCCTGGCCGATGGTCTCCTGTCGTTTGTCTGATCTTGGACCAAAACCAAGCCGAACAGTTCAAGAAAAAACAAAAGCTGCTGAAGGATTGCTGCTGCAGTCTCTTCAAGGCCAGGGAAAGGGGAAAAAGAAACTTGTTGCCTAAGCTAACATAAAACCCAAGCTAGCTAAGCAACAAATCTATACATATATACATATAACTATATGCAAATTGTTGCGGTGTGTGGTATTACCCTTGGCACGGCCAGCCCCGACACCGCAGCAGTTCTTGGGGTTCAGCAACTGGGAAGCGTCAGCAAGACGATGGCAAGAGGAGAAAGGAGGGACACTCTAGAGGCTTAGAACGCAACCGGGTTTATTGGGATCAGCACAGACTCCTCGCTTCGTGTCCGGTGCCTCAAGAGTGACCCCAAGCAAGAGGAGAGAAAGGGTTTTGTTACAGAAGGTGGGATCTCAGGGAGGGTAGGCACAGAGCGAATGGGGTACAACATGGAGTGGTTGTTAACATAACATACACTGACATACATGGAGATAGCAGGGGAAAAGTTCCAACCCAGCCAGTCACCAAAGGTCCCTCTCAGAAGCTTCTGGACTTGGGGGACAGGTCTTGGGGTGACTGACAGGGCCGGAAAGTCTCTTGACACCTGATTGACAGGCAGCCAAGGCAGGAAAAGCAAACCAATCAGGAGCTGTATCTGGGGAAGGCTGTGGGGAAAAGTAGCAACTTAGGGTTACAAAGAGAAACTGGGGTACAGCAAACTGAACAAGGGTACAAAGAAAAGGCATTTTGTGCAACCCTTGACTTACAGCAAACTTATTGTACAGAACACACCACCACAGCAAATAGTGGCAGTGTGTGTTGATTTAGCACAGCCTGTTTTTTGGTAGTGAGGGTATACACAGAATTGACTTCTGTGAGAGTCTGCAACTGAAACATTAATTTTGAAGAATTAAGGACTTTAGTTAAAATAGATATTGCTGAGGTAAGATAGATAAACTTCCATTTGTTAACAGAAGTCGGATTTAAGGAACTGGTAAATCATGAAGCCTGTCAAACTATGTTTGTGCATCCTTACTAATCAATGGACTCAAAGAATACAATGCAATCATAAATCAAACAGTCCTGTAAAAACAGGATTTAGTTGTCACGTAGCCCTAAAAGGTTAAAAAGTCAAAGCGAGGAAGACCCATCTTACTTCATCATTTTGAGAACCCGCCCTATAAAAAGACCACTGACCCATTTCAAAGAACAAACTAGGCCTGCTTAATAGCTTTTGGGCTAATTACGGGCTAATTACCATACGAAGCGGGGAATGGGATGTACCAGAGTTATGAATATGCATTTGTGTTTCGGGTATTCAATACTCCTGTACATCAAAAGACCCTGTGATCATCTGTGAATTGCGCGTGTGTATTTGGAGCTATCCCGCACGCCCGGCATCGTAATAAACATACACTTTCTAACTTTGAACTGTTAGAGAGTCTTTGTCTGTCATAGCTGGATATTGGTATTAGATCAATATCCATATTTTTTTAATAATTCACTACAAGCTTCTACCATAACCGACAGAGACAATTTGATGGCTCTGAAGATGGACATGCTGCTGGCCCAATTAGAAAGGTTGGTAATGCCTCTGTGATGACATATTTAAGAAGAAAATTCAGAACAGCACAGGCACAGCTTTTTTTCCCAAGGGGTGCTGAGGCGTCACTGCCAGGTGTCGCCCTGATCTTTTTCAGCCTTCTGATGTTTGCATTTTTGTAGTGGAGTTTCTCACAGATTGTCATGTAAACAAAGTGATTGTTTTTCATACCTCTCTTGAGGAGGAACAATTGATGGACTTCCAGGTTGACCAGTGTGGTTGGAGAGGTGGCAACCTTCATCCTCCAATCCCTGGTCATTGTCCAAAATCTATATAAACCGAGGTCGAGAAATAAACACCCCTCTTTTTTTGCCCTGATGACGGACTGCGTGCGTGTCCTTCATTTCGTGTCCTCTAGTGACATCTGGTGACTCCGAGGTGGAACTGCAGTCTGTGGATCATTGGGTAGGTGCAGTGAAACACTTCCCCCCCCACCCCGAGTTAATGACGGTTTGTCTGTAGCCTTTGTAAAAATGATAGTTCCTGCATTCTTCGCAGACGATATATTGGTCCTGGACCTCTGGCTGAACCTGCTGGAGAGGAAGCAAGCTTCCATCTCTGGGGATGATTTTCAGTGTTTGTATTTTTATGGAAAGGACCAAGGTTTCTTTCCTAGTGCTGAGAAAGCATTCTCTAAGGAGGTCTGGAGCTAGTTAGATGATCATTTTGAAGCATTAATTTTGAAGATTTAAGGAAGCCTGTAAAACTCCTGAGTAATCAATAGCCCTTTGTCACAGACTAACTTCCTTTTGTTTTTCTAAGGATGTGCACCCTGACCAACAGAAGGATGTACATCCTTGAATAATCAATAGACAATACAAGCATCAATCAAACAGTGCTGGAAAACAGGATTCAGCTGTCACGTAGCACTAAACAGGTTAAAAAGTCAAAGTGAGGAAGACCCATCTTACTTCATCATTTTGAGACCCCGCCCCATAAAAAGACCACCGACCCATTTCAAAGAACAAACTACGCATGCTTAATAGCTTTTTGGCTAATTACCATACAAAGCGGGGAATGGGATGTACCAGAGTTATGAATATGCATTTGTGTTTTGAGTATTCAATATTCTTGTACATAAAAAGACCCTGTGATCACCTGTGAATTGCGCGTGTGTATTTGGGAGCTATCCCGCACGCTGCCCGGCGTCGTAATAAACATACACTTTCTAACTTTAAATTGTTAGAGAGTCTTTGTCCGTCATTGTGGATATCGGTGTTAGATCAATATCCATATTTTTTTTAATAAATCAATTTGCTCCAGATTTTGTCTGCAGGCTACGATGCAGACATGCTGGAGTTGGTGATATTCTGGAAACAGTGTGACATTGTGTTACGGAGCTATGGAAGTTCTGAGGCTTCTGCAGATGCCTGCAGTTCTCCGGGGGGCCTCTCCGGCTTGGACGGTGAGGCTGAGGGGGAGGAAGGACCTCTCTCAGAAGTGAGGCTGAGGGGGAGGAAGGACCTCTCTCAGAAGGCGAGGCGGATTTCGGGTTTGAGTGCGTGGCAAAGCTCTCCCTTCCCCCCCAGGCCGCTGCACTGGGGGACGTTTCCGTCCCTGGTCGCAGGTTTGGTTCCCCGGGGGTGGATTGGGCTCCCAGCCAGCTGGTCCTGGCCGACCGGCAGATGGGTGGCGACCTGCGGGCTTCTAGGGGTCCCGTGGAGCCGGCTGTGCCGACCCTGCCCCTCCCTGCGCCCAGGAGGCGGAAGAGCGGTGGGGGGGGGAGCTGCCCTCCCTCTGCGCCTTCCCGGTGCTGGGGGGTGTGGGGAGTTGCTAGCTCGGCCCATGCCTCTGCTGGAGCCTGATTCTGTGACAACACACTGTCCCCTTTGCGGAATTCCCATAAAATACCCCCTTGGGGCGGCGGGCGCGGAGTGGCAGCCGATTCGGCGCCGAAGTCGGCCGCGCCTGGCTCTGCACCATCCGCCACGCCTGCGCAGGCGGCGGAAGCCCCGGAGGGCGGGGTTCTGATTGATCTTCTATCGGACCCGGTCCCAGTGGGTGGGCGGCCCATCCCGCTCCGCACGGAGCGGGCGGTGCCTGCTGTGAGCTTTCGTGTCACGGGCAGAACCCTGCTGGGGGCGGCCCCGGCCGCTCCCCTCCCCGCACCGCCCCTGCCGGGCGCAGCGGGTGGTGATGTTCGTGGCGCAGGGGCTGGCCCGGGCTCGAGCGGCCCGCGCTGCTTCCAGCCCCCCCTGTGGTTTCTTCCTCTCCCGCGCCGCCCACGCCAGCCCCCCCGCCGCCGGCTGAGCCTTTGGCAGCGGCACAGAGCGGTGCCATAGCTTCTCAAACCACGCCCCTCCCTGCGTCCCGTTCCCGTTCCCTCCCCGCGCTGGGGGAGGAGACGCCCAAGCCGGCCCCGCTCCGTCCCACGTCCCACGCCGGGTTCGCATGCCCTGCCTGGACCCGCGGCTGTAACAGGGCCCTCTTTCCGGGCTGTGGCGGCCAGCTCTTCTGTTCTACCGATGGGCACGAGCCCGGCTGGTGCTGCAGGGATCGCGATATCGTGTTGAAGTGCCTCCCAGTAAGGCATCTGCCCCTGTCCCTGTGGAGTCCACGGGACGGGACTTAGCAGGTGCGGCCGCCTTCCCAGGAGGTTACCTGTGATTCGGGGTGCAAGCGGGGATTGTGATGGTTCGTTAACTGATCTCAGAGTGCAAAAACAACACAAAGGCGATTTCAGTATTAATCAAAACAAATGCACCTTTATTGAGTGCCAACAGCAAATGCGATAGAAAGATCTGAAAAGAAATAAAGGATAGAGAAAAGAGAAAGCGGGTGTGGGTAATAGCTAGCAATGGAGAGACGAAATCCTTGTGGTCCAGCCAATAGATCTGTCTTCTTCCGTGGGGTGATCACAAAGTCTTTGGTTAACTCAGGGGTCTTTTATAGTCTTTTCCAAAGAGACAGGCAGTTAGCAAAAAGGTGGGGAGATCATTACAGTGTGTTTGTTTTGAGAGAACGAGAACAGGTAGAGAAACAGACCAGTCCATCAGCAAGTACAATCAATTCACCGTGACTTGCCCATTGTTTCTGCTCAGGTTCCGATGGAAATGCATGCTAGTTTATTCCACTGAACACACCTACAGGCAACACTTGGCAGATGTCCCACCTCAGCCAGACCACAATTCCTGTGTTGGGGTTTTAGAGTCCTTTAGGGGTTTCAGTCTCCGTTCTTGACAATGGCTGTGAAGCAGATGAGGGATCTTCAGACCGTCTCTTACATACTCATAACACCCATCTGTTGCCCTGAGTTTTCTGCCTTCTGTCTTTGTCTCACGCAGCTTCATCTAAACAATGTGTATTTTTAGAATGTTTACATACTTCTCCTCTGAGAGAAGAAATGATTGATGGTGATGTCCACCATCCAGGTTGAGAGGTGGCAACCTGAAGTAGCCAATCTCTTGACCTCTGTACAAATGTATATAATGGAGTCAGATTTTTGAATAAAGTGGAGAAGAGTTGTTCCCTCTGCTGCTGTGTGCTTGTTCATCTTTCTGTCCCCGAAGTGGGACACGCCCAGCCTCGACAAACCACATCTGGTGACCCCCATCGTGTGAGGACTGCAGCCTGGGTCACATCTGGTGACCCCTGACGTGTGGGAGCTTGCAGTCTGAGTGTGTGGCCCTTCACACTGCTGTGCATCTGAAAGGATAAGAGAGATGGTCTCTTCCCCTGCCTCACTTCCCGCTGTCCAGCTCGGACTGTGGTTTCGATTTCTGGAGGGAGAGGAAGCCTCTGTTTCTCCAGAGGACTTCCAGCTGTTGATCTATTTTGCAAGGGTTCACGGTTTTTTTCGTAGCCTTGAGATAGCTTTCTCTCTGCCAGAGTGGGTCAGTGTGGGAAGCTGTTTGCTTCAGCTCTGTGCTAGAGGAAGCGATGTGCATCTGTCGGGGCTGGTTGAGACCTGGAAGCAAGTTGAGGGGCTCTTCCATGGCCTGCAACCTTCCAGTTCTGAGGTCTGGGAGCAGGATGGCTCCAGGCTGATGTTGTCTCCCAGGCTGGATGCCAGGGGAGATGGTGGAGTTTCTCCTGTTGCTGCACCGCGGTTCCGGCACTGGAGTTTGGAGGCTTTAGCCCCCTCCCACGCAGATGCACTGTTGGCGGGACCACTGATCCCCCCCCCACACCGAAGCAGCAGTGAGGGAGCTCTGCCCGTGGGTGGGGCACCTGCCAACACAGGCATGGGGTTCCTGGAGCGGACCCCACCCGTACCCGCACCCTGCAGCAGGTGTTGGAGTGCGGGAGATCTTGGGGCTTGCAGAACCCCCGTGGGACTGGGGCCACCGGTGCGCCCCGCTCCCCTNCCCCGATTCCCCCGCGTCCTTGAAAGAGGCACTTGGCAGCGCTGCGGGCGCTGCGGGGCATGTCTCCCTCCTTGCTCCGTTCTCCCCCCGCGGTGAGGCGGAGCGGAACCGCCCGCCCAGGCGCCTCCAGGGCGGTGGTGGGCTCCGGCTCTGTGTTTGTTTTTAATGGAGGGGATGGCACAGCTGGTGACAGGCAGGTGTTCCCCCGTGGCAAGTGGTCCCGGGTCACCCAGTCGCCTTCAGCTGGCCACTGGACAAAGGCTGATGCAGTCAGTGGCCGGGGCTCGGCACGGCGTTCCCTGCAGGGCAGGGATGGATTCTCTAGCTCTGCAGGTGTTGCGAGACGGGCACTCACCCCTGTCCCAGTGCATTCTGAGGGACAGGATTCAGTGGACAAAGATGTTTCAGCAGCTTGAAAGTCTTCCCTGTTGTTATAAATGAAGTGCATCAAACGAGAATAAAAAAAAATAGAGCTTTTAATTTCTCGATTAAAGAATTCGCGACACAAAAAAGACAACAATAAATGCAATAACAATTGACTAAATGATACAACCTGCGAAGATTACAGCCACAGCAGAGCCTAAACTCGTTCGAACGAGGAAACAGACCTTCAACTGGTCTATACCAGGTCTCCGGGATGCCTGTTTCCCTGTTATTCTGCAAGGCTCTCAAACGCTTTTCTTTCCCCCCGGCTAGGTTTTTCTCTTTGATACAATAGATTTTTTATTAAACATGAGTCTCTGTTTAGAGTTTATAATTTTGCAGGAGCCAGGTTTGAATGGGACCTCCGGATTAGTGAAATGTTGGGGTTCCTTCAGACGTTCGAAGTGTATTGTGAAGGCTGGAAGGGTGGGATGCCTGGTGGGAGGTATATGGTCGGCTGTCTCGTTGTTGATGGTAGAGATTTTATCATATAATTGGAGATCTGGTTTCCTGAACCTCACCTGGCCATGGTCTTTCATTTGTAGATGTCTGTTCTTAAAGACTAGAGCTCTTCAATTGTCTCTATTGAAAGCGCCCCTTAGCGACTATCATCTTTTCTTTGTGTTGGTGGGAGTAGCTGGCATCAGTCCTCCCCTCTCTGTGTGTCTCCGTGGGCAAAAGAAAAAGAAAAGAGAAAAAAACACAAACTCCCTATTCCCTGCACCGCTCCTACTGTATTTCTAAAAGTTATTAATCTCCTGCCCTGATTAATATATGGGCTGTCTATTTATATCACCTGTGATTCGGGAAGCTGGCCGCAAAAAATATGTGGCTGCCACCCTGCGGCCAACCTGGAAGGGGCAGCAGGGTGGGAAGCAGACACAGGCAAATGCTCAGGCCAGCAAGAAAAAATGGAAGGAAGTGAAAAACGGGACCACGCCTTTGTTTCTTTGTGGATGGTGTGGAACGCCAAATCACCTAGCCAATGTTTGTAAGGCAATGATTCATGTGAATGGCCAGCCTCTATCAGGCTCGGGAAACAGGCAGCAAAGCCCAAAAGGGAAGCATGCTCAGACACGAGTGTCTTCCCAATCCTCAGAGCCGATGGAGATCTGGTGAGCAAGCTCAGTTCCCACACCCACCTGCCCCTGTCACTGTCCCTGACAGGACCAGAATTGTTTAATTTGTGTTTTTTGAGTCTTCTGTTCAAAGGACAAAGAGCTGGTTGCGAGAAGGTGGCTGCTCTGAAGTTACTGGGCTGCCTCAAGTTCACGGGAGTGTTGTTCTGGTCAGAGACTGTCCTGAAACGATTTTACCCTGTTTGTCCTTGGAGCGGACATTGTGAGTCTCTCCCTTGCCGCTTGGCATCTGGAATGGACTTTCTTTCAAGACGAATTCGTCGCCCTTCGTGACTTGATTCGGGAGCTGTTGGACCAGGATCATCTGGAAATCAGTCCCTGGGACACTCCTGTTTTCTGCATTGAAAGAATTCTGGGAAATGGAGGTTGTTACAAGACCTCTGAAAAGTATCCTCATTATGAATCTGAAATATTGTTTTTCTTGTGATTCATTTGCATCCCACAGGTATCATTGGCCGATGGAATGATGAATGGTCTGATCCCTTGCACATTTTGGACTGGGTCATCCTGCCCCATCAGCTGCGAAAGACGGCAAATACATTGTTTGAGCTAATTGCTCGATTGATAATTAAATGCAGGCAACAGTGCTTGCAATTGATGGGTGCAGATTTCGCAAAATTCATACTCTCGGTACTATGGGAGAAATTTGACTGGAGCTTTGCAAGCAGTGTTTCTCTGCCAATGTTCTGGAAAATTTTTCAGGGCAGATTGCTTGTCGTCTGCCCAGCCATGAGCTCTTGCATGTGGCAAAATTCTTTAAAAATACCCAGGAGACAGTGCAAGGATCCACTGTTTTTAAAGACGGTTTGGGAAGGACGAGACGGGCCATTGTTGCTTGGAAGGATGACTGAGGAGCAAGTTTTGGAAGGTCATGAGGATGAGTCAGCCCAATTGGTTGAATTGAGGGCTGCTGTCACGGCACTTCCAAAGTTTTCCCAGGAACCTTTTGATTTGGTCACGGATTCCGTTTCTGTGGCTGACATGGCACAGTGGTTGGGTCATTCCATTTTGAAGGAAGTCAGCAAAGTTTTTTTCTTTCGTTTGCTGAAGAACCTGTGTTGTGCCGCTGAGGCCCGGTTCTTCAAAAACAAAAATGGGGAATGCCAGGTGAATCCCACACAGTCAAGTGGCAAAAGCTTTGCATGTCATCAAGCACCTTAATGGTGCTGCAAAATTCTAATAATCCTGTCATGTTGACGTCAGGAGACCGTGACCAAGATGAAGGTCAACCATTGGAGGAACCACTGAGTGACGACTCTGATGTCGATGACACAATCACTCTGATGATCCTTCATGAACAGAAACTGAACAATGTTCATTTTCTTTTTTTGTTTTCTTTTAATTAATGGAAAAAGGGTGAGATGTCACCCTGAATTTTCTGCCTTCTGTCTTTGTCTCACGCAGCTTCATCTAAACAATGTGTATTTTTAGAATGTTTGCATACTTCTCCTCTGAGAGAAGAAATGATTGATGGTGATGTCCACCATCCAGGTTGAGAGGTGGCAACCTGAAGTAGCCAATCTCTTGACCTCTGTACAAATGTATATAATGGAGTCAGATTTTTGAATAAAGTGGAGAAGAGTTGTTCCTTCTGCTGCTGTGTGCTTGTTCATCTTTCTGTCCCTGCAGTGGGACACGCCCAGCCTCGACAAACCACACCCATCAAGCTTTATTGTGGAAAGCCATGATGGACCTCTGTGATAAGGTTGGAAAATATGGCCTGGGGTCTATTGAAGTCTTGCAGGTGTTTTGAGTTTTTAATGCTGATGTACTGCCACCCTATGATATCCGGTGTCTGGCTCATGTTCTTTTTCAGCCTGTCGAAAACGACATCTTTGAATCTAAATGGACTCAGTTGGAAGCCAGGGTAGTAGCGCAGAATGCTACTTTGGGTCTACTGGATCCCAGGCATGGGATTGGAGCTGATGAGCTGCTGGGTACGGGCAATTTTGCTGATCTTAACAGGCAGGTTGCCTATCGCTTGCCAAGGCTGGGTGTGTCCCAGTTTAGGGACAGAAAGAGAGCAGGCCAGAAGCATCGCAGTGAGGGGACAAACTCTTCTACTCTATTTACAATTTAACTACTTTATACATTTGTACAGAGGTCGCCACCTCTTAACCTGGATGGTGGACATCACCATCAATCATTTCTTCTCTCAGAGGAGAAGAATGCAAACATTCTAAGAATAAACATTGTTTACAGAAGGCTATGTGAGAACAGAGACAGAAGGCAGAAAACTGAGGGCAACATCTCACCCTTTTTACATTAATTAAAAGAAAAAAAAAAGAAAATTAACATTGTTCAGTTTCTGTTCATGAAGGACCATCGCAGTGATCGCTCATGTCATTGACATCAGAGTCGTCACTCAGTGGTTCCTCCACTGGTTGACCTTCATCTTGGTCACAGTCTCCTTCTTCAACATGACAGGATTATTAGAATTCTGCAGCACCATTAAGGTGCCTGATGACATGCAAAGCTTTTGCCAATTGAATTTGAGAAGTTCACCCTGCATTCCCCGTTTTTGTTCTTGAAGAACCAGGCCTGAGAGGCACAACAGGTTCTTCAGCGAATGAAACAAATCAAGATTTCTGATGCCCTTCAAAATGGAATGACACAACCACTGTGCCACGTCAGCCACAGAAATGAAATCAGTGACCAAATCAAAAGGTTCCTGGGAAAACTTTGGAAGTGCCATGACAGCAGCCCTCAATTCAACCAATTGGGCTGATCCATCCTCATGACCTTCCAAAACTTGCCTTTCAAGGCCATCCTTTCAAGCATCAATGGCCCGTCTCGTCCTTCGCAAACCATTGCAAAGACAGTGGGTCCTTGCACTGGTTTCTGGGTATTTTTAAAAGAATTTTGCCACATGCAAGAGCTCATGGCTGGGCATACGACAAGCGATCTGACCTGAAAAATTTTCCAGAGCATTGGCAGAGATACACTGCTTGCACAGCTCCAGTCAAATTTCTCCCGTAATACTGAGAGTATGAAATCTGCACCCATCAATTGCAAGCACTGTTGCCTGCATTTAATTATCAATCGAGCAATGAGCTCAAAGTAATTTTGCCTTTTTTGTGGCTGAAATCGAGCAATTAGCTCAAAAATATATATTTTGCCATCTTCTGCGGCTGATGGGGCAGGATGACCCAGTCCAAAATGTGCAAAGGATCGGACCATTCATCATTCCATCGGCCAGTGATACCTGTGGAGTGCAAATGAATCACAAGAAAAACAATATTTCAGATTCACAATGAGGATACTTTTCAGAGGTCTTGTAACAACATTGATTCCCAGAGTCTTTCAATGCAGAAAACAGGAGTGTTCCAAGGACTGGTTTCCAGATGATCTTGGTCCAACAGCTCCTGAATCAAGTCATGAAGGGCGACGAATTCGTCCTGAAAGAAAGTCCATTCCAGATGCCAAACGGCAAGGAAGAGCCTCACAATTTCCGCTCCAGGAACAGGCAGGGTAAAATCATTTCAGGACAGTCTCTGACCAGAACAACACTCCCGTGAACTTGAGGCAGCCAAGTAACTTCAGAACAGCCACCTTCTCGCAACCAGCTCTTTGTCCTGGAACAGAAGACTCAGAAAACACAGATTAAACAAATCTGGTCCTGTCAGGGACAGTGACAGGGGCAGGTGGGTGTGGGAACTGAGCTTGCTCACCAGATCTCCATCGGCTCAGAGGATTGGGAAGACACTCGTGTCTGAGCATGTTTCCCTTTTGGGCTTTGCTGCCTGTTTTCCGAGCCTGATAGAGGCTGGCCATTCATATGAACCATTGCCTTACAAGCCTCGGCTGTGTGATTTGGCGTTCCACACCGTCCACATACAAATGAAGGAAAAGTCCCGTTTTTCACTTCCTTCCATTTTTTCTTGCTGGCCTGAGCATTTGGCTGTGTCTGCTTCCCACCCTGCTGCCCCTTGCAGGTTGGCTGCAGATTGGTAACTACATATTTTTTGTGGCCAGCTTCCCGAATCACAGGGAAAGCTTTCAAACTGCTCAGTGAGACATCTTCGTCCACTGAATCCTGTCCCTCAGAATGCAGTGGGACAGGGGCAAGAGCCTGCCTCACAGGAACTGCAGAGCTAGAGAATCCATCCCTGCCCTGCAGGACGCACCGTGCCGAGCCATGGCCATGCACTGCATTAGCCTTGGCTCGGACATCATCCATGCTGTCTTTCCTCTTAAACACAGCGCCAAACCCAGAGCCTGCCTCTACCTTAGAGGCGTCTGTGCGCGCAGCGCCACCCCGGCTCCACGCGGGGGGAGAGAGCAGCACTGGGGGGGGGGGCGTGTCCACCTCGGAGATGGCCGCACGGGCGGCTCCGCTCCGTCTGACCGCGGGGGGAGAACGGAGCAGGGAGGGGGACGTGCCCCGCAGCGCCGCAGCACTGCCAAGCGTCTCGTTCAAGGACGCGAGGGAAAGGGGGGGGGATGTGCCATGGGGGATGTGCCGTGCGTGACTCGTGAACGAGAGAATTTCGGAGGGTGACCGACTCACAGAGGAGTCTGTTTGACAGCCCGAAGGCCCAAAGAGCGCCACCCCAGTGCCGAGTCCCTTGACTGAAGCATGGCAGCACGGGATCCTGGCAACGCCCCCAAGAAAGCTCCGCTGGCACCTCTGCCGGTCGGGGCTCCGGCCTGCTGTGTGGCAGGCTTCTCAGCCTTGGCTGAGCGCCCAGTGCCCTGCAGAGACCACGGCTGCGCCGGGCGGGGGTTCGGCGGTTCCTTTGTCAGACCCTCAGGACAGCGCAAACCCGTGCCGTCCGTTTCCACCGAGTATCTCATGGACACACCACAATGCAGAGAGTCTGTTGTGACTGTCCGCCCTCCCCGGTCCCAGCGCGCCTTCGGCGCCTCCACCGCCGGGAATGTATGGGGGGAGGGATTGCCCTTCCCCCGCCGCCACCGCCACTGCCGCCGCCGCGGCGGCAGAGGAGCGGGGCACACCAGCCGCGCCGGTCCCGCGGGGCTTCCAGAAGCCCCGTGCACCTCCACCCCCTGTCTGCGGTGGGCTGAGGCTGGCGGGGTCCCTCGCCGGGGACCCCACGCCCGCGTTTGCAGGTACGGGTGGGGTCCTCCGCTCCGGGGACCCCGCGCCCGCGTTGGTGGGTGCCCCGCCCGCGGGGAGAGCTCCCTCTTTGCTGCTTCGGTGTGGGGGGGTTTCGGTGGTCCCACCGACAGTGCATCCGCGCAGGAGGGGTCTAAAGCCTCCCAACTCCTGCGCCGGAACGGCCGCGCAGTAACAGGAGAAGAAACTTCACCACCTCCCCTGGCACCCAGCCCAGGATACATCAGGCTGCAGCCATCCTGCCCTGAGACCTCAGAGGGAGGCTGCAAATTACAAAGCACTCCTTCCAGCCTCTTCCATGTTGCTAGCAACCTTAAAAAATCCACACTGAAATCCAGAGTAAAAAATTTGAGGAGATAGTCACCTAAGGCTTTCCACTCCACTGTGGAAGAAACTGCTTGGGTATTGCAAAAAAACCCATGGCTTTTAGCAAAATAAAACAATGCCTGGAAGTCCTCTGCAGAAACAGAGGCTTCTTTCCTCTCCAGGACCCTAAACCAAAGGTCCACCAGGAGAGAGCCATCTGAGGTAGGGGGAGAAGTCATCTCTCACCTTCACCTTCAGATACACGGCAGTGTGAAGTCCACAAGCAGGCTGCAAGCTCCCACTCGTCAGGGGGTCAGCAGATGTGACCCAGGGTGCGGTCCACACACGTTTCGGGGTCACCACTTGTCACTAGCCGAGGCTGGGTGTGTCCCAGTTTAGGGACAGAAAGAGAGCAGGCCAGAAGCATCGCAGTGAGGGGACAAACTCTTCTACTCTATTTACAATTTAACTACTTTATACATTTGTACAGAGGTCGCCACCTCTTAACCTGGATGGTGGACATCACCATCAATCATTTCTTCTCTCAGAGGAGAAGAATGCAAACATTCTAAGAATAAACATTGTTTACAGAAGGCTACGTGAGAACAGAGACAGAAGGCAGAAAACTGAGGGCAACAGTTGCCCTTGACCCACTTGTGCTGGACCAGTGCCAAAAAACGAGCATGGCAGCATTGGTTCAAACCATAAAAATAGCTGCTCCAAAGGATTCTTTTGTGACTGTTGTCCAGGGGGCTGAGGAACCCTTTCTGCGATTTGCAGAGAGGCAGACTGCCTCTGTGGAGAGGCAGGTGGACAATCTGGCTGCGAGGATGGTTTTGCTCAAACACCTTGCGAGAAGTAACTGTAATGCTGATTGTAGGAAGATCATTGAGGCCCTTCCGGGTGATCCTTCTGTAGCGCAAATGGGTGAGGCCTGTGCAAAGGTAGGCACCACAGGTGGTAAGGTAGCTGCCATGGTTACTGCTCTGCAGCTGGCCTGGAAAGGGCCGCAGGGCAGGCAGCAAAAGCAGGGGAATGATCAGGCCAGCAAGAAACAGGGAAAGAAAGTACAGAAGGTGACAACTCCCTTGTTTTTGTGTGGTCAGTGTGGAAGGTCGAATCATACTGTGAATGCCTGTAAGGCGACAGTTCATGCTAATGGTCAACCTTTGTCAAGCTCGGGAAACGGGAAGTGGAGCACGAAGGGGAGACGCGCTCAGACACAAGCTTCTCTCCAAGCCCCGGAGCCGATGGAGGTCTGCTTGGCCGGCTTACAGCCAGCACCTGCGGCTCAGCAGGTCTTGATGTCTGCACAGCAGCAATGGTCGTCTTAGACTCTTGCAAAGTGCACAAAGTCCTCCTGGATGCCTTTGGTCCCATGGATAAGGGCATGAGTGCTCTCCTTGTGGGGAGATCTAGTGCCATCACTCAGGGTATCATTGTGCATGGGGGACTCATTGATGCAGATTTCACAGGACAAATTTATGCCATGGTTTCCACGTCTACCCCCCCGCCACTATCCCCGAAGGGACCCGGATTGCTCAAGTTGTGCCTTTTAAATCTTCTGTTCACAGAGCAGAGAACTGGTTGCGAGGAGACGGCGGCTTTGGGTCCACTGGGCCGCCTCAGTTTCACTTGACCACTGTCCTGACCAAAAACTGTCCTGTGAAATTGTGTACCCTGTCCATCCCTGGTGCGACATCACCAGAGATACGCCTCTGCAGGCTCTTTGACACCGGCGCAGACATCAGGATTCTCTCCCTTGCCGCTTGGCCCCTGGAGTGGCCCTTCGATCCAGTGGAGACGTCTGTTGTGGGATTGGGAGGAACGGCGCAATGCTATGTGAGCAAGCAGCCTGTGATGATCACGAACCCAGAGGGACAGATGGCTATGGTTTGGCCTCATGTCACTGAAATTATGGCCAATCTCTGGAGGAGGGATGTTCTGGCTGTGTTGGGGGGTGCGCTTCGGGATGGATTTTTGATTGGGACAGTGCGATGAAGGGTGCAGAGTGTCTGACGCCTCCTATACGGTGGCTGGTGGACAAACCAGTCTGGGAGAACCAGTGGCCCCTCCCTCAAGACAAACTAGTTGCCCTTCATAACTTGGTTGAGGAGCAATTGGACCAGGGTCATCTGGAGCCTTCTACCAGCCCCTGGAACACTCCTGTCTTCTGCATCAAGAAGAAATCTGGGAAATGGAGGTTGTTACAAGACCTCCGGAAGGTCAATGCCGTGATGGAAAGCATGGGGACGTTGCAGGCTGGTATGCTGTCGCCCACCATGCTTCCCACAGATTGGCCGGTCCTCATTGTGGATTTGAAGGATTGTTTCTTTACAATTCCTTTGCATCCCAATGACAGACCGAAATTTGCCTTCTTGGTGCCAGCTATTAACAATGCTGAGCCCGCACAGCAATATCAATGGACGGTTCTTCCCCAGGGTTGTCGCAACTCCCCAGCCATATGGCAATGGTATGTGGCCCAAGCCTTGTCTGGAGTCCACAAGCAGTTTCCTGATTCTCATTTCTATCACTATATGGATGACATATTGGTGGCTGCGTCCACCCAGGATGAGTTGCTGAGGATGCAGCCTCAGTTGCTCGATGCTTTGCATTCTCATGGGCTGCAGGTGGCTCCAGAAAAGGTTCAGCAACAACCTCCTTGGAAATATTTGGGGGTCAAAATTTTGGAACGAACAGTCCAACACCAAGAGGTGCAATTTGTGCATTCAGTGAAGACACTGAATGATGCCCAGAAATTTGTGGGTGTCATCACCTGGTTGCATCCATATTTGGGACTGACCACGGCACAACTGTCTCCTTTGTTTGATCTATTAAAGGGAGACTGATTTGAAGTCGCCTCGCTCATTGACCCCTGAGGCACGCCAGGTGCTGGAGGAGGTTCAGCAAGCTGTTTCTGCTTGCCAAGTCTATTGCATTGACCCCTACGTTGATGTCACTGTTTTCATCACCACTCCAGATTTGCATCCCACAGGCATCATTGGCCAATGGAGTGACAAATGGTCTGATTCCTTGCACATCTTGGAATGGGTCTTCCTGCCCCATCAGCCGCAGAAGACAGCAACTGCATTGTTGGAGCTGATCGCTCATTTGATAATCAAATGCCGGCAACAGTGTTTGCAATTGATGGGTGCAGATCCCTCAAAGATCATACTCCCGGTACAGTGGGAAAACTTTGACTGGAGCTTTGCAAACAGTATTTCTCTGCAAAGTGCTCTGGAAAACTTTTAAGGGCAGATCATTTATCATCTTCCCAGCCACAAGCTATTTCAGGTGGCAAAATTCACAGGGATTTCTTTCCAGCCCAAAACTAGTCAGGACATCTCAGGTTAGGTTTTCTTTTCCTGAGATTTAAGTGGTGGTTCTGGTGGTGGTTCAAGTGGATCTTTTTTTGCCCTCTGCCCTCTGAAGGCTTTGAGCCAGATGCGAGAATGAAATGGAGTCTTCAAGGTCTTGTTGTTTCTTGGTTTCTCATGTGTTTATTAATTCTTATCTTACAATTTTCTCTGTGCCTGGCTGAGATGTTCACAGCAGCTCAGACACAATGTGACTCTCCCCGTGATGGGAGGTCGCTACCTCTTATACAGATAATTACGTGTGTCTTATTTACAATTCTGTGCCAATGCCTATTACCTATACTAAAGGGGTCATGTCTACTCTGACCCAATCTCCTTAAACTACTTTGTGCCACCGTCACTGCAAAAGATGGATGCCAAGGGAGAAAAAGAAGAACCCAGGGTACCACCCTAAATCCTCCATCTTGTTCCCTATTCTAAGAACCCAAAACTACAAAATTTTCCACCCGGTGATAAACTACACTACTGTCTGTTACACCTTTGTGACTTGTAATTCTTCTCTGTGTTGGAAGTTTTTCTCATGAACTGAAATCAAAGCCTGTGTCTTCCTGGGCTCTGTGCCAGGAAACCCCCCTGGACAGACCCCAGACCCTCTTTCTTGGGTCTCAGACCCCTCTGCCGAGGTCTGTGACCTTCCAGGGCAACTAAAGGAATGCCCTGGACTCTGACATCTCCCCCTTCTGTTTTCACCAAAAGCACCTCTTTGGCTGCTCTGTCCATGGCTCGCTGTATGCATTAAAGCAAACACGGCACAGTCCTGAGAAGAATTACAAGTCCCGATAAAATATATACAATCATTTTCAAAATTTCCTTCCACAATGGTGAAAGGTCAAAGAAATCAAACATGCCATTCATCTGTGATCTGGTTTCTTCTCTGAGTTTGTTCACTCTATTTTCCAATTGCCTTATGCTTTCATTAATCAATTCTGAACCATCTGACAAATTCACACAACACAGAAAGAAAAAGAAAACCCAAGCTCAAAACTCCTTGCAAGCAGAACAAAAAGATGGTTGCAGTCTTGACACTGGTTCACTTCTGTGTGCTCACTTCTCCACTCTTGGAGCCATCAGAGCTTCCACGCCTGACATGATTTCACATTCATTGCAGGAATTCACTTGTGTTCTGTATCTGCAGAAACACAAGGAAGC
The DNA here is from genome assembly GCA_008694505.1 of Cyanoderma ruficeps. Taxonomy (NCBI): domain Eukaryota; kingdom Metazoa; phylum Chordata; class Aves; order Passeriformes; family Timaliidae; genus Cyanoderma; species Cyanoderma ruficeps. The sequence continues at coordinate 17,603 of VZDJ01000420.1, forward strand.
TCTTTGCCATAGGTTACTAAAAAAAGTGTACCATGATGGAGAAATTCACAACTCTTGTTAAAACTGAAATCTATCAGGAAAAATTTCAAATGCAACAAGTGAAAATTTTTCAAATGACAAACAATTAACAACTGTCAACAATAATACATGCAAATTTGAATGATTGCCAATTACCAAAATGCTGTCTCATTGTCCCAGATTCTGCAACAGCTGAAAAACTCTTTTCCAGTGAAGATCTGGGTATCCTTTCTCAAGCAAGGTTCCCAAATTAACTCCAAAAGTCTGTTCAGCTGTCATTGATGAGATCAAATCGTCAAGTCAAAGTGACTTGTATCTAATTTTTTGGTGCAGAAAACATCTGGATTTGTTGATGAACATATCCCCTCTAGTTAAAGTCAAGGTGTGGCCAAGACCCGGCTTTATCTAGAGTGATATCCTTTAATACATTTTTAAAACAAAACTTAACAACAATAATTACGAAATGCTTAAGCAATTAAAAAACATAAAAGAAGAATCCTGAAGTGTATCATGATACGATCTTTTAGATAATTACAGAAAGAGATGTTAAAACACATATAAGAAGTCAACTATAAATATAGAAAATTAACAAATTCACAGTACTTATTATCTTAAACTTAATTTACTTACTATCTTAAAACTTATAATCTTAAACTTAACTTACTTATTTATTATCTTAAAACAAAACACAAAACCCCTACAAAATAGCTTACAACCTATAACAATCACGATGCAAAAATTTTGTCTTCTTCCCTTCACAAGCGAGTGACACTTCTCAGTGTTTCATCACAGCTGTTTCCGCTGTTTCCGTCGAAACCGTCTTATTTCTAAGAAAAACCAACTAAAATTTGCAAATTAGATTAGCTTATTTTAACAAAACTTGCACTTAAAACTTGCAATAAAACTTTAAATTAATCAAATATAAATCTATTATCACTTAAACTTTATAAATCTTAATCTTAAATTCAACTTATACTCAACAAATAAATTAACTTATACTTCAACCTAAAACAAACCACATAGAAATCTCTTCTAATATCAACAGAATACCAAAACACAACCCAACTTGGATCCAAGTACATCAATACTACCATCAAAAATCCATTTGCATTTCATGACAATAGGTCTTTTCCCCATACTATGATGGGCTTGTGCACAACGAAGGAACAAATGATTGCTGTTTTTCTTTCAGGTCTTTTGCTTGTGATCATTAACCTGTTTTGCAGACATTCAATGGTTTCCATATCTCTGCTTCTGAATCCAGAAAACCTGTAACTTTGATTGATTTATTATTATAAATCCAACTATGAGTTACTTGTTGCTGAACCTTTTGCCTGAATGCAGCCCCTCCTAACCCGAGGGTTACTGGCATCTCAGGCGTCTCTCCCCCTTCTCTTTGTACCCGAAGGGATACAACATGTTATGTTTGTATCAAAATGCTGCTTGTGGGCGGGGTCAGGCTCCGAGGCATTTGCCCTGAGGGGGTGGCTCCCTGGAGAAATTCTCCGCCCCGGTAACGCCCCGTCCCTGCTTGCGTCGCCTTTGCCTGCCCCAGTCCTGCCTGCGCTGGCTCCGCCTGCCCTGGCTCTGCTTGCGCCGGTCCCACGCCGCCCGAGCCTGCTTGTGCCGCCCCCGCCTGCCTCGGCCCTGCTTGCGCCACCCCGGTGCTGCCTGCGGGGATGTCCTCTCTCGACCCGCCCCTAGGGGCTGCCTCGTCCCGCTCTCCGTCGGGGTTTGTCCTGCCCGGAGCGATCACGCGGCTTGGGCTGCATGTCGCGCGGTCCGCACCTGCGCCCGCACCAGCCGCAAGGGTTTCTGGGGTTTGTAGTTTCCAGCTTTGCGTTTGCGCTGCTCGTCCCGCAGCCTGCGCCACCACCGCGCGCCTGGCTGCCGCCGTGCGCTCCCCCTCCCCCATCATCCCAGCCCCGCGTTCCGCGACCCCGCGGTTCACCCCGCTCCGACCCGGTGCACTTTCCCGCTGCCCCAGGTCGCGATCGCTTCCGCGCGCGCGCGCCGCGGTGTTATCTCCCACCACCGACGCGATCTGGGCTTGTTTTCCCTGTTTTCTTGATGTCTCCTTCACTCCCGCTCCCCCCCGCACTGTCTGTCCCTGTGTGGAAGGGGGGAAGGGCGGTGGAAAACTTTCATGCTGTGTCTGAACGCGTGGTATCTGAGAGGGGGTGAAAAGACTCCTGGGTGGACTCTGTCTGAATTCTCCCTCCCCCCCCCGCTGGGGTGAGTGTCTTGTGCCCAGGGGACATGCCTCGAAATAAAGCATGTCCTTATCTTGGTCACTGGGATGGATCAGAAGTTTTGATTTTCCCAAGAGGAATTTCTGGGTCTAAGGTTTTGGGGATTGTGGCAAACCCAGGGAAAGTTGATGGCTTCCCTCTGCTAAACTCGAGGAGATTTACTGAGTCTCCTGTCTCGAGGGGGGTTTTTGACCTCCCTGCAGTAATCCTGAGGGGTGCTGATAGCTCTGAGAAGAACAGGCAAGGAGACCAGCTCCTTTTTAATGCCTTTATTAAGATCAGCTCTGGATAGAGCTCAAGGAGTTGTGCACCCCACCACTGCTCCCGATGGATGACACAGAGGAGGTGTTCAGCTTTGCCACAGGGCAGAGCTGGGCCTTCCTCCTCACAAGAGTCCCTGGGATAGATCCTGGGAAGACACCTTTTAGGGCTCATGGTCTAGGGGTCTCTGTCTGGTCGAGTGCCGTTGAAGTTATGGTGACGAAGTGGAATCCAGCTCTGATTGGTGTGAGGTTCTGCATGGTCCTGCCGACCCAGAATGGTCATTCTTAGTCTTTGATTTTGTGTTGGCTCGTTTTTAGGGGTTTTATAAGTCTGAATAGTGTTCCATGAGCACTTGGGGCTTTTTCATTTGCATGTCGGGTGGTGTAATCAGTTGCCATGCAGAAAGTGGCAGGGAGAGCAAGGGTGACAAGGGCAGTTTGAGGAATGGAATAGTTAGAATATAGTTACAAAGGAAGGGGTCTCAGGTAATTAACATTTAACAGAGAAAACATTTAGAAAAGGCATTTCCAATTACAATAACAATAGGTCTGAGCTAAATGGTACTTAAGAGAGAAAAGCCTTACCACAGGCAAGGTAAACAGTATCCAACTGAGAAGGCACTCTACTTAACTGAACTCAGAAACTTGTATTTTATTTCTTACACTTGGAGCAGATGAAGGTGGTGGATTTTGGTGTCCTTTCTCTCGTTTATTCAGCTTTTCATAAGGTCTGGGGCCGGGCGGATCGGCTCCCGCCAGTCCTGGCCAAGAGTCTCCCGTCAATTGTCTGATCTTGGACCAAAACCAAGCCGAACAGTTCAAGAAAAAACAAAAGCCGCTGAAGGATTGCTGCTACAGTCTCTTCAAGGCCAGGGAAAGGGGAAAAAGAAACTTCTTGCCTAAGTTGACATAAAACCCAAGCTAGCTAAGCAACAAAGTAACGCCTGTCCGCACTGCACCAAGCAAGTCTAAGAGTGAGGCTTTGAACAAAGCTACTGCAAAAGCCCCCAAGGCTCCCGCCCCTCTGCCAAACCCAACTTAAAGTTACAACAACTGTTTCTGGGCATAAAGCACACAATCAGGAATAGAGTTTCATCATAAAATCACCCCAAGACAGTTTTAGGTACCAATAATTGTACTTTTCCATCCTTAGATATAATTTGAGCCTCCAATTTACTTAATAGATCTCTTCCCAAAAGAGGAATTGAAAGGAATGGGAAGGAGGTGTCTTTACAAACTGTGGGCCTGATGGCAGATAAGGCCAGATATTGAGAGGTAAAAAGCAATGGGGGCGTTATAAATATGGTGAGCCAATTTTTAATAATAATAAAAAAATTTATTTTCGCGTTACAGCGAGTATGGAAACAAATAAAAATCACAGCCAACGATAAAGATAAATTAGATCGAATTTGGGGGTGAAATGTGAGACAGGCCTCTACCGCACCGTGTCTCCCCTTCGTTCTCCCCAAAATTCTACCACTCAAGGTCCAGTTTTTATACTTTTTATTTTCTCTGGGGCAGGGTTTTCTTTTGTCCAGTTGTTTGGGTGTTGGTATTCATTGGCCTCCTTTTGGGATTCTTATTTTTCGAGTGGGCTTTTAGACCATATTCAATTTCTGAGTGGGTTTTCAGACGAAACAGAGGGGGATGTTTGGGCCATCAAGCATGCTGGCTTAGTTTATTTCCAGCCGAGCCACATTCATTCATGTGCTGATGGCCCCAAATCTTCCCCTTCTGCCCCCCTCTCCTGAGGCTTCTTAACAAATGTCTCTTTTCCTGCCTGTAAATCCTTTATTTCTCAGGCACAAATTAATACACAGAGGTTATTTACAACAGGGGGAACCATAAATTCCATAGGAATTCCACAAATTGACACAGACTGTTAATCACTCAAGACTGTACTACATCTCTGGATTTAGAGAAAATGAACAGAGACACGAGGAAAAAGAAAAACAGAACGGGTATACATTAGAAGCGGGTATTAGGCGTTTTGGGAAGTCTGTACCTCTCAAGTACCTCAGCCAATGGGGAAAGAGAGAGAGAAATGCGGCTATGAAATTAGGATAAAAAGGAGGCTGCATCTTTTAAAAATTTTGAGACACCCCATGAAGAATGCCCCATGACCACTCCCTTTATTCGAATAAAGTCACAGGACTCATCTGTCTCCTTTTTGGACATAAACTTCTGGTGTTTGTGGATTAATTTTCCTGACATTCTTATCACCAAATTTAATATTAATACATTAATCTGGGACCACAAGATAGATAAATACATAAATATACCTATGTTATAAAATATGATACATATTGATTTGGGGGGGTGAGGAATTAAAATCCTACAGCTGCCAGAGACCACGGAAGGGACACCGGAGACGATCCACCAGGAATGCAGGACTCCATCAGCAAGTAAAAAGGACATGCCGACTCAACCCCTTCAGCTTTCAGCCACCAAGTATACACCACCGCCTCCAGAGGAGACAAGTCCATCCCCGGCCCAGACAACCGAAACTGCTCCCATTCAAGGAGGGACCCCAAAATCCACAACGGGGCGTCTGGGGACAGAAACCTTCTCTACAACTGAAAGCGGGTTGAGCTAATCCTCGAAACTCCATTCAGATTCGTCGGGGACAACATCAGAAATTGAATAGGAAAGCCATTTCCAGGAAAAAGCCTGGCCCGAGGAAAAATAAACTGTATAAAAACGGGACCCCGGGAACGGCATGTCGGAGCAGATGATCGTGGACTCAGCGCGGGCTGGTCTGATATCTGTCTCCCAGTCACGATCGGACTGATACTCTGTTGTGGCGGGAACCCTTGTCGGTTTCATTTCAATTCGACTAATTTTTCGTTATTTTACCTTTTATATTTGCGATCTCTATAATCCATCTAATCTGTAGAAAATAAAGCTTTAATTTTTGATTAAGAGATCTGTGTCACGACATTTATAACACCTATATACATTTGAATTTTAAAATCCACATCAGGTAAATTAAGAAGATGCTTTTATTGAAATATCAATATTGATTGGTAGGATTACAGAGTTTAGAATAAAATTCACATATTCATTTACTGGAATTAACATACTTATAAAATATTTACAATTTTCTTAAATGCTTTTATACATTTTACATAGAAAACTGATATAGATCTAAACAAAAATCACACATTTTTTAAGTAACAAAAACATTTTTGTTCTCTAAAAACTGAGAAGTATATTATTCTATTGATTATTACATTTTCACTTTTTAATTTCCTCTTAGTCTTATGCCTTATGGTGGACTCTACTTAATTCATATTGAGAACATATATGCACAGTTGTAGGAAAGAGCACGTGATCAAAACAGATGACAACAGGTGCTGGAGAGGACATTGCATGTGAAACTAAAAGATGGAGAGTGATGTACCCCTCTAACTACCTAATAGACTATTATGACTTTCCTGGGAGATTTTTCAACATTCCCAGCTATTTATTTAATATGGAGGTGGGAAAACATAGGGCAGCTGTGGGAATTTTGAAATACTTTACAAATCCACAAAAACTAGAACTTAATATGTCCATCAGATTTTGTGCTATCACTCTGGGAGCTACTAAAGGCTATGTTAAAGACAGGCTTTCTGGTACTGGAATTGAAGGCTAGCTGGTCTGGGTTTGTGAAAAGGATGGTAGGTAAAAGCATTGATTGAATAAAGGTTACAACAACAGGATATAAAATGCAATATATCGATGCCTTGAAATGATAGAATATTGGGTTCTTACAAGCAAGGGAAATACATTACTGTTTTTTATCTGTTGTAAACATCTTTTATTTCTTCTGAATATGATAGAAGTATTCAAGTATTTTCAGGATTACCGGAATAAGTTACTAGTGTCTAGTTTATTTTTATCCCTCACATTTTAATTGCCATCTGAAGGTGAAGATCCTTCTCCCCTCGTGTAAATTATTACATTTCCCCTTTTTCCCTATGAACCAAAGGCATTTCTTTTAGAAAGAGAATGCAAGGGTAAAATAAAAATGTGTATTTATCGACTAAAAGCAAAGGTAGCAAAAGCAAATAAAACACGCATGGTCGGGAGCTGCATCCCCGGAGTTCCTGGCTCCTCCAGCCGCTTATTCCCATCGCGCAGCGGCGCAGAGGAAGAGTGGAGAGGCAGCGACAGAGGCCATATTTCCGCCAGAGTCCGCCATATTTCTACCTCACCACGCCCGCAGAGACAAGCCATTGAAAAGCCCGTCGAGCTGGGCTCACAGTGTGCATGCCTTAGTCTCCACTTGTCTTCTCTTCCTCTCTGGTGGAGCCCTTTCTACTCGTCCTCCTCCTTACTGCCAGGGCAGGAACGAGCCGCGACAGCTCTTCAGCAGCAGTTCTCCTCGGGAGAGGGACGAGCGACCGTGTTTGATAAAAAGGTTCACCGTAAGGAAATTCTCCTGCCTGGCGCACGCTGAGATTGCCGGGCGGCGGCGGCCTTGTCCACTTTCGGAGGAGCCGAATTGTCGTTTTAGGACAGAAGGAGCGACAGGGGAGCGTAATTGAGGAGGAGGGGAGGGATTAACGGACATAAGCATTTCCGCGGGGGGGTGGGGGGGGTGGTTATTTCGGAGGGCGGCGTAGGGTGTAGTTTGCAAAGGACATTCGGGTGGTGGCAGCGGTAGCAGAGGCAGAAACAGAAGTAGTAGTGAGGGAAGGAGGAAGAGAGGTGTTTGTGCTGAGCAGCTTGGCTCGCGAAGAAAGCACTGCTGCCGCCACGGCTGCAGTGGTGGATATTTTTATGTTGTTTGGTGAATAATTTAGAGGAGGAGTTGGAAGCGGCGACTATTTGAGGCAGGGAATTTGTGCTGCTGGGGACCCACTTTTTCCTTATCTGTGTGTGGCATCGAGGCAGCTCGCTGCACTTGCTCTACAGTGTCCGGGTGGGGACTTCCGGGCAGAGAGCGTCTGTGTCCCCCGGGGCTGGTGCTCTGGTGGGGGTGTGTGTGCGCGCGCGTTTTTAGGGTGGGGGTTGTGTCTGAACCAGTTAGGAAGAATGACTTTGGAGTCCATGATGGCGTGCTGCCTGAGCGAGGAAGCCAAGGAAGCCCGGCGGATCAACGATGAGATCGAACGGCAACTACGCCGGGACAAGCGGGACGCCCGTCGGGAACTGAAGCTGCTGCTGCTGGGTGAGTGTGGGCCGCCGTCAGCACACACGCCTTAAGCGCCGCTGGGGGTGCAGCCCAGACATCGCTGCCCCGGGCTCTGTCCGGCTGGCCCCCCAGTGCATTACATGGCGTGGTCGGTTCGGTTTCCCCCAGGCGCCTGCCACCTTCACCGCGGGGCGGCCGTGGCGGTGGTGGCAGTGACCCACTCGTCGTTCCTCCGCCACTGCGTTGTGTGCGCGCGCTCGTGTGCAGGCTTCGCCAAGGCGCTCGTAGCTAGGTAAATAACCGTGCTTCTTGTGAGTGGGTTTGATATGGTGGGGAACCCGTCCTTCCAAAATGGAGAGGGAAAAGATGGCTGGTCAGTGGAGGGGGTGTTGGGGGAATATCGGCGATGATGGGTATAGGAGAGTGATGGTAAGGAAGCAGATGAATGAAAGAACTTGCAGGGGGGTTGCTTTGCAGATTTCTGGTGCGTTGTTCTCTGAGTCTTAGGTTGCTGGGTCACCAGTTGCATTTTTTTCATTGTGATTTTTATTCAATGAGGCAAAATGGGATAAGGGGCTTATGCCCAGATTGTAGACTGACTTTTAAAGCAAAATGAGAAAGAAATCATAAAGACCAAGATGCACTCATGAAGGTGAAAAGTAACCTTAAAGTATATTAGTAGCTAGCAGGATATTTAACACCTTTGGAATCCACCCACTGTTCCAAGAAATAAAATCTATTGTATCATTTATCTTTAATTAAAACAGGTTGTTATTTTGGAGCCACAAGTGTGCAAAGGCAATGTTTGTTAATTAGGAATTTGGCTTGTGTTAAAATAAGCTTTTTGAATTAAAACACATTTGTCTGTATCTGAGGTGCTCTACTACACTGTGTAGTTTTGTGGTAATACAGCTTCTGTCGTAGACTAGCAGGCCTTGAAATATGTCTGCACCAGTATTTGGGTGAATGGGAATGTTCCAAGCGGATGTGGGGTGTTTATGCCAAAGACTTTAGTCTTGGATCAGGTACATGAGAGTAATTATTTATATTGGGGTAATAAACTGCCTTTACACTAAGGTAATTTGAAAGGAACTCATTTATTTTAATGCTTGCTTATGAATGTGTTATTTTCTGCTTTAAATAATACAGTTTGTCTTCTGTATATGGAAAAAAGGTATTGGCATCCTTAACTGATATGGAAAAAGGAGGGATGGAGACAGATACAATGCTGCCAGTAATAACATTCTGTCTCATTTTGGCCTAATTTTGGGTTGATGGAAGTGTGTGCTGTGGCTATTTCAAAATCCAAAACCAAGATAAAATAGAGGACAGATAGCTTGCATTTTTAAAGTTTTATGGATGCTCAAGTATAATTAACTATATGCATTTGCTATGGGAGAGGCAGTTGATGTTTGACTTGTTACTCATGTCAAAATTGTTGCTGCATATCCTGGTCTTCTTGCAGTAATGCTAGAGGTTTCTCCCAAGTTTTTAAAAATGCATGAAACTTACTGAATGGTACTAACATATACCACACAGAGAAGGAATTCAGAGATTTAATTCCACAGTCAGTAGTGCAGATCTGGTATTGTTTTAAAAGATCCACCCACTGGTAATGGTAAGTGTATGGTAATGGTAGATTGGGGCCTAATTGTGGCATTACTTTTAGATCAAATGAAATAAAGTGTTTTCAGAGAAAATGGATAAGAAACCATCACTTAGAAAGCTTTGAAGAAAACACACTGATTGCCTGTATGAATGTTTTCTTCATATATCAGTATCTGTATAAACTGTGCTTCTGAACATATAAGCCTGATGTGCATGAAACCGAGGTAAATGTTCTGCTTCATACTTAATAACATATCTGTATTTGAGTAGAAATCAGTATAGAAATTGTTCTTGTGTACACATTTTTCGTGTTGTACTTTGTCAGCTGCAGTCACATATTTGATTGAAAGTGTTTGTGCACGTGCAGCTGTTTAACAGTTAATATTGTAAAATGCAGTATAGCAGTAAACTACTGTTGAAGTCACGGGGTTGGATAGAGATTCAAGTTTCAATTTATTAAAAAACCCCAAACAAACCAAAACTCAAACTTTCTAATAATTTGTTTTAATTAGTGTATTTCTTTTAGATATCTGACAATACTTTCAGTCACTCTCACTGCTTCCCCAGCATAGTCATTTGTTCAGTTCTTAAGCTGGTGTTATTTGTTTGGGTAATTCATATGGTTGGGATGGATAAAACCATTTTAAAAAATAGGAAAATAATAATTAAAATGAGGAAACTGGGAAATGTCTGAAGTTGTTTGCCATCCATTTTTTTTAATTGACTTGACCTTTACTTTCCCATTATGTATCTTTAGCCATCAAAACTTAAAATAGCAGTAACGCTTTATTTTATGTAAATGTAAGGCAAACTTTTTTTAAAAGTGCCAGCTTCTCAGTCTCACACTGAAAAGTGTTGTTGGATTTAGAAGCCTAAATGGGTTAAAGGCTTTTGAACATGGGGCAAAAGGTATATCCTTTTGATCATAAGGTGAGAACACAGCTTAAGCTGAGCTGTATTAACTGACCACATATGCTTTTTGAATTTGTTGCAAGTGCAAAGTAAAAGGTATTAAATCAAAAGGTTGTAAGGAACAAATGAGCATGTCTGTGCCATATTTTTGTTCTTGTTTAAAAATTAGACATACATACAAATGCAAATATCTAGCAAATATAAAGAAAAAATTCTGAGTCAGAATAGAGGATTTTTTCCCCTCCTTAACTTAGAGAAATTATAGTGCTTCCTTGCAAAGTGAAATATTTCCCTCCTAACTGTGTTGGTTACTGTGACACACATTATGCTGTGTGCACCTTTCTTGTGTATTATTGATATGTTTTTACTTTTCATGGGATCAGAGTTTAAAATGTTGAAAGTAATTTCTGGAAAACTTTTTGCATGGTGAGATTATTTTAAATTATTAGTTAAAAAATAAACTCTCTTCATGATTAAACATTAAAATACCACTTTTAGGTACTGCATTGAACATCATTGTTCTGTTCTAATCTACTGTAAAAAATAAGCCAAGTCTCTTACTATTGTAATTCTAAAAAGTGAGAACTCTAGCATATGCACTGAAAATAGTTCAGCTAGCACAAGTTGGTTGCAATGTTTAATGTACTTTGGAACAAATTCAGTCTTCCCCTGAATTTGTTTTTTATCTCCTGTATTTTTGTAATTCTTCTGTATTCCATTACTACTGAACATTTTGTGAAACCTTATGATTGTTGTCCAGAGCATGAAGTTGTTAACATTTATTTGTTGTTTGCTGTTGTAAATACATATATTGCTATAGTACAAAAAAAGGCATGTGTTTTATATTCGTATACACCAAACAATGTACAGTATTCTGCATGCTTGCATTTTAAGCATTTATGTACGTATTTATTGTTAAGTAGCAAGAGGCATGTGATCTAACTTTCTATGTATATAATTTTGACTGTCATCAGTGGAAGTTTTACCTGGTCTCAGAAAGCAGTGTTTGGGCTTAAATGTTAGTTTGTAGCCATAAACCTTCACTACTGGAAATAATATGCCTGTACACTGTATATATTTGTGTTATGCATTGTTTTCTCTTCAGGAGTATCTAAGAAAATAATCAGCAATATCTATAAGCTTTGGCAAAATTAGGTATTGGAGATGAATCAGTGAAGTAAGGTGTCACATATGAGTATCTTTTCATTGTCTATATGTTTCCAAAGAAAACAGGTGAGAGGTAAGCCTTTTGAATTTAGCATGAATTGAAACTAGTCTTAAGTGGAAGACTTTGTTTTTTCTTCAAACCTATAGGATATATATATGTTGTAGGGTTTTATTTGTATACCTGTGGTAGCTGAATGAAAGATTTGTGTACAAAACTGTAAATTAGCAGACTTAGACTTCAAAAACCTTGAAGAGAAAGTGGGCTTATCAAGTCAACAATCAGTCTTCCTTCCCTGCTGTAATCTGAAATATATATGCAAATAGGCAGTCTCATCTACTTATATCAGTAGATAAACTGATACTACATGTTTCAGGATTTTTTGTGCACAATTTAAAAATGCTGGTTTTGATTAGCATATCCTAATTGAGTATTTTCTTTGCTCTTCATAAAGCAGAAAATGTAATTATTTTGAAAGAGCATTACAACCTCTTCTTATTATCTTGTATTGATCCATACTTATACTTGCACCAAACACTTGCAAATTAGTTTAGGTAATTACAACAGTATGTATTTATGATTAGAAAACAAGCAAATACTTAATATATATCTTGATGATGTATGTTGAAACTAGATTGGTAAGTATATTTTAGTTTGGAGAAGCTGTTTCTAAGGTTATGTAATTTGATTCTGGATGACAAACACTGATCTATTTTATATATATATAGACATATACATCCAATTATAAAAATAACTGGTTTTGAGGAAAACATGAATCATCATCTTGATATCTATGTGATAGAATGATTTCACATTTGCTGGAAAAGAGCATATTAATTTTTTAATGCATGATAAAGGAATATTTTATTTTCAGCTCTTATAAAGGATTTTCTTCTGGGTTATTTTGTTTTGATTTTCCTCCTTTAAAAGTGATCTACTGTAGTTAATGGAAATTAGTTTAGAACCTCAATAGTCAAAGAAGTCTGACTAACTTAGTTTTGCTTATATGTCAAAAAATCCAGGGACCCCAAATTTGTACTTCCTTTTAAAAACATTATTAAATTTGTACAGGAGGGAAACATGATAAACAGAGGACTTGCTTGAGAAGGGATTTTGGGGTATATATTGTAATGTTAATAAATATTTCTGTGTTTTTAGCTACTTCAAATTATGTTTGGTGTGTGAAGGCAGTGGTAATTTAATAAGCGACGGCATTTCTTTTGAAGTAATACGACAATCTGCAAAATTAATCCTGGGAAGGGAGAGCATGATAAGGTAGATGTGTGTTTCTTGCTCTGCTGAATGGATTAATACTGAGGAAATGTGTTCTCATACTTGAACAAGATTGCATGCAGCTGTTGCTAATAAAATTATGTGATTTTTTCAACATTCAACTGTTATTTGCTCTACTTATTTAAAACGTATAACTTGCAAAAATCAAGAGCAACAAAGTAAAATAAAAACTGAGGAAGCACTTGAATATTGGAAATGCTATGAAGCCATATAAATAGTATTCTTAAAATCAGAGAAGTGGGCAACAGGCTTTAACTATTGTGTTAACCCTGTGCAAAGAAATAAGATACTGAGGGGTATAAGTCTAAGTGATACTACAGTTTGAAAAGTTTTCAAAGTTCCCGGGGAAGTTATAGGAACAATATAGCTGTGGGTTCTTTTCTTTTTTTTTTCTTCATGCTAAATTTGAGAATAGAATAGTTCAATTGGAAGGGATTTAAAATGATCATCTAGTCCAAATGCCTGACCACTTCAGGGCGGATCAAAAGTTAAAGCATGTTATTAAGGGCATTTTCCAAATGCTTCTAACATTGACAGGCTGAGGCATCGATCGAATAGGCTCTGGGAAGCCTATTCTGGTGTTTGACCACCCTTTGGGAAAAGAGACATTTCCTGATGTCTAGTCTAAACCTCTCCTGGTGCAGCTTTGAACCATTCCTACACATCCTCTCATAGTATTGTTCTGGACAAAATGTCCAGCACACAGATGGATAAGCACGTCATGCAATGGGTGAGCAACTGGCTCACGGGTCAGACAATAAAGGGATATAGTGAATGGGGTAACATCAAGCTGCTGACCCATCACTAGTGGGGTTCCACAGGGCTCCATCTTAGAGGCAGTTCTCTTCAGCATCTTCATAAATGACTTGGATGCACGACTGGAAGGCATACTAAGCATGTTTGTAGATGATACAAAACTGGGAGGAGCTTTTGACTCCCTTGAAGGCAGGGAGGCCCTGCAGAGAGACCTCAACAAATTAGAAGACTGGGCAATCACCAACTGTATGACATTCACCAGTGGAAAGTGCTGGATTCTGTACCGATGATGGGGCAACCTTGGGTGTATGGACAGATTTGGGAATGAGATGCTGGAGAGCAGTGCTGCAGAAAGGGACCAGGGAGTCCTGCTCAACAGAAAGTTGAATATGAGTCAGCAGTGCCCTGGCAGCCAGGAGGACCAACCATGTCCTGGGGTGCATCAGACAGCCACTTAAGGGAGGTGATTGTCCTGCTCTACTCTGCACTGGGGTGGCCTCACCTTGAATATTTTATGCAGTTTTGGTCACAATATAAGAAAGATATAAAGCTACTAGAGAGTGTCCAAAGGAGGGCAATGAAGTTGGTATGGGGCTGTGAGGGGAAGCCATATGAGGAGCGGCTGCAGTCACTTTGTTCAGCCTGGAGGAAACTGAGGGAAGACCTCATTGCAGTCTACAGCTTCCTTGTGAGGGGAAGAGGAAGGGCAGATACTGATCTCTTGTCTGTGATTACCAGTGACAGGACCCAAGGGAAGGGCCTGAAGTTGTGTCAGGGCATGTTTAGGTTGGATATTAGGAAAAGGTTCTTCACACAGAGGGTGATTGGGCTCTGGAACAGGCTCCCCAGGGAAGTGGTCACAGCACCAAGCCTGCCAGACTTCAAGAAGTATTTGGACAACACTTTTGGTACATGGTATGACTCTTGGAGATGGTCTTGTGCAGGGCTGGGAGTTGGACTTGATGATCCTTGTGGCTCTCATCCAACTCAACATATTCTGTGATTCTGTCTGGATACCAGGGAGATCAGCTCCTCCCTCTCCACTTCCCCTCCTCAGGAAGCTTCAGAGAGCTGTGAGGTTGCCTCTCAGACTCCATTTTTCTCCAAACTAGACAAACCCAGAGTCCTCAGCCACTCCTCACAGGACGTGCCTTCCAGCCCTTTTACCAGCTTTGTTGCCCTCCTCTGAGGGTACACTGCTGACATCAATTGAGCCTGTTGCTGACCTGCACCCCCAGCAGGGCTATTCTCTAGTCCCTCCTCTCCCAATTTATACTCTTAAATTGTTAATCTGAATGTTAATTCTTTTGGTCATGTTAGAGAACGTTGGATAAGAATTCCTGAAACTACTTCTATCCATGTTTCTAGGTAAATGGGTTTCAGCCAGAAAGACAGAAGGTTTCTGTAGCAGCAAATGCTAACTGATAAGGCCAGAAAAACTCAAATGCATGAAAGTTGGGAAAGGTGTTGGGTGGTTTTAGGACCCTATCAGGCTTGGGAAACTGAGGATCTAATATGGGACTTTTTGTTTTCAAACTCTGATATTGGCTTTACTAAGCATTATGCATGCCACTTCATCTCATAGGGCAATGCTAGCAATAAAAATTCAATGCTATATCTGGATGGGATGGAGTTAATTTTCCTCATAGCAGCCTGTATCATACTGTGTTTTGGATTTGTTACTAAACCAGTGTTCATATTGTCAATGTTTTGGCTATTGTTGAGCAGTGCTTTCACAGTGTTAAGATTTTATCTTTTTTTCCCCCCACTCTGCCTCCCATCTTCCCCCATCCCGATCTCCAGTCAATAAGGGGGGGGGGGAGGGGCTGGTAAGATATGCTAAGCAATAAAAGCTCTGGGAAAGGAGGAAAGGGAGAAATGGCATTTGTCTTCCCAAATAGCATTGTACATGCTGAGGCCCAGAAAGTGCCAAAACAGTGAATTAATGCCTCTTTTTGCTTTGCTTACACAGGTAGCTTTTTATTCACCTATTAAACTATCCTTATCTTGATACACAAAGGCAAAAAATGCACTCTTGAGCTAAAAACTCTTACAGATCAACATGCTTTCACAATACTTGGTATGTTATAAAAAATAAGTTTCCCCTGTGAAACATTGTCCTGTTCTTAACTTGAATTTGTCCAGGATTTGCTTGTAGTCACTTGTTATATTTTGTTTATTTTGACCTTTGATATTAGATATATGACCCATGGGCACTTAGAAACTGAGACCAAGATGGTCGTTAAGCTTTGTATCTATCATGAGGCTAAATTAATTGATTTCCTAATGCTAATTGTAGGGTGAATTTTTGAGTCCTTTAATCATTCTTATAGTTATCTTTCTCATCCTTTCCAACATCACTTCTGAATTACAGACTGAGAAATGAACACTGAGGTGTATACATTCTTTACTACAAGTGCAGAAGTAAAACTTTTCTTGTGGTAGTTGAGATGCCATTGTTGAGATTTGTACAAGGAAATCAATGACCTTTTTAGTTATGGCCTCAAACTATTCATGTTTGGATGCCTATCTACCATAACTAAAATATTCTTCAAAATAATTGCTTTTTAGGGTGGGTTCATTCACCATTTGCAACCTGCTTTCCCTATTCCTGTATAGTTAACCTTACATTTACCTGTATTCAGAAACAGTCTCTGCCTGTTCCTGGTTTACAGGTTATTCAAATTACTTTACATCATCATATCCTCTTCGTAATTTACCAGTTCACAGCTTTTGTGTCACATACAGGTATTGTCAGTAGTAAGTTAAGAGTTTTTTTTTTAATCTTATGGGTAAGGATATTTAAGTTTCTTATCAGAATGGGGGTATCACTGGGATCCTGTTAGAAACAAAGCTGCCAGAGGACTTTCTCTTATGTAATTTAATAGTTTCTGCTTAAATAATGAATGTGTGCTGTTTGTTTGTTGCATGATACCAAATCAGTTGCTTAGCAAAAGTCTAGTTCTTCAAAACTGCTGCGTTTATAAACCAAACCACTAGAACTGTTGTAACTGCTTCACTCTTAGTATGCAATCTCTCTCACTTTCCATTCCCATCCTTGGGTTTTTGGGTTTTTTGGGGTTTTTTTTGTGATATTTCAATATTTTAAAGACAGAAGGGCTTCTTGGTCAGTTATCCCTTTGATAAGAGGTGTCTTGACTTACTGAGTAACAACAATGTTCTAACTTTAGTAACTGCTCTGTAACATCTTCAGTAACTGCTGTAGTGGAAACTCTTTCATTGTCACTTTAAATGTGATCTGTGTTTCCCTAAAACCAAACCAGAAATATTTGCAAACTGTATCTGGATGTTTTTGGTTTTAATATGAAGGGCCATATCCATTTAATAGAGGACCAATGCAGTTTTAAGGTNATATGACATTTAGAAAACAACAAAAAAAAGCCCCCCCCCAGTCTTTGGAACCCTTTAGTTCATTTGACTTCTCTTCTCCCCTCCCTCCCCCTTAACGATTTTTAGTACATCTGAAGGTTTTGACTTACCTATTTCAACTTTCTCTTTTTACATCCCCTCTTATCCAAACTCCTTTTACTGTTTTTCATGCTTTCTAGTATTGTGGAAATAAGGCTGTCTAGCTCTTTAATGAAATGTTATGAAATGCCTCTTGGTTGTTCCCATTTTAAATTTATTTGCAGCTGTTCTCACTCCTAATTCTGTCAGCTTTTGTTCAAGTATCTCTCATGAAACATGAAGTATTTGTACTATTAGTTTTAGACTTTTTTTGCTTGCACATAACAAATGTAATCATCATGATAACATCCTCTAAAAGTTACTTTTTACTTCAGTTCTGCCACAAGTTCTTTTTCTTCATATGATAAGATGTATTTCTGTATGGTGCTTTTCTGTGTTAGAAAATAATAATTTCTGAAATACAGACATTCCAATGTAATTTGCTTGAGACTTTTAGCATGTTATGTTTCCCTGGGAGACTATTACCTCCTGTTTTCATTAAACCGTTTAAAGAGCCCTGCTCAGTTGTCTGTCAAATCACCTGTGACTTGGTCATCTGACATGGTTCTAGCATTTGTGTAAATTCTTTCTGTCTATTAGATTTTAAAGTGACAACCTTAAAGATCACTGTTTAGAAGCCAATTTTGAAGCACAGAAATGTTAATCACTGCACTTTGACACATAAATATTTGCTTCGATTATACCTCCCTGTTTAAATTTAATTTCTATATTAGTAAGTTTTTGGGTTTACCACCTACACATCTAGTATTTTTGTAGACAGCTGAATTTCCTCTTTTAATTTGATGCTTTGTTCAATTTTAATCTTATTTTAATTTTTTTCTGCTAAATAAGTACACCATTGTTTTCCTTCTCATCCTTCTCTTTCAGTAGTGAAATGATATTCTGGCCTCTTTGGCCAGTCTGTCTTTCTGAATGTTTTTCATTTTAACAATGATAACTATCCAAACTCTGCAACTCCATCTTCCACGTACATGCAGTGATGCTCTATTGTATATTCTTTACCTGTTCAGGAATTTACCCTTAGGTGATCTGGTGGTTTTTTTCTCCTAGTATGTAACAAAACTGTCAATTAAATTTGATGTCAAGCTAATAAATGTTGTATGTTTAGATATTTATTATTTGGAAGAATTGCAATTATTTGTTTATTAGCAAAACTGAAGTATCATCAGTGGATATTCACAGATGACATGTTCACATATGTTCAATTTTGTTGTCATTGTCTGTGTTAAATATAGTTAAGCAAGTTCCTTCATCTGTTGTCAGGGACTTACTTGCATCCAAATAGAGTGCACATTAATGAAATAGCTATCCCAGCCATATGCACCTACCCCTTGGGATACCTGCAGACTTCTCTTATGTACTATATGTGCCGTGTTTATGGCTTGTCTACCTCATGAGCACAATATGACTATAAACTAATGTCTTTGTGAAAGGAGCAATGCTTGGTGAATGTTGGCAGCAGCTATTTAGCATTTCTGTGAAATATGAAAAAAGTGTTGTTACACCTTGAGAACCAATTACTTTAGAGGACTGTTAGAAGGCCTTCTGCAATTTCTGCAAAGGGTCCAAGTTTGTCCTTAATAGCTGTGTGGCTTTTTTTCTCCTGAAGGAATGGAATGTTCCAGGACTTAACTGCAAGTAGAAGAGTCTGGGATGCTTACTGTTTAAGAAAAGTTCAGACCCTAGGTTCTGATGCAGAGTCGGTTTATTACAGGTTGAGCTGGGTGCCTCCAGAGAGGGACCCCAAACAAAGAAATCCCTGTGCCTTTATACCCTCACAGTTTGTGCACCTGATCTTCACACGCACTCTTCATGTGGCCTCTACACGCCTCTTGGTCCAATGGTGATTTTTGGTCTGGGGTCTTCTAACACCTCACTGTTTTTATCCACATGTGCTGTGCCAACTTCAGTAGTCCCACATCTGTGCTCATCCAGCTCCACAATATCTTTGGGACTTTTCTCAATTCTGAGGGTATTCCAAAATCATTTCTGGTTATACCTTCTTACATTTTTTCTTTTATTACATTAATTCCCATAACAATTAAATCTATTCCTTCTGGTGCCAACTTTATTTCTATATCCAAAGTCTGCAACAGATCCCTTCCCAAGAGACACTGGTGAGTCCTCAGCTATTACATTTTCCCCATACACTCTTACTTCCAATCTTTTGTTTCTATCCTGAATTTTTTTGCCAACATTGTTGCCAATAAATTTGCCTCCTGTTCCTTCATCTTTTTTTTCACATTCCATTCTTCTATCTTTTGCCTTTCTTCCCTTCCATCATATGCAAACATGGCTGCACTCAATATTTTTTTTACATGTTTACACTTTCACCATACTAGATTTCACAGAATCACTAGGTTAGAAGAGACCTTTAAGATCATCGAGTCCAACCCATGCCCTAACACCACCTCAACTAAACCATGGCACTGAGTGCCACATCCAATCTTTTTTTTTTTTAGCTAGGTTCTTCTTACTTGTGGATCACAAAAGCTGAAAATAAAGCACATGACCCTTTATATATACATTTAAACTTGAAACAAGTCTAAACAGCATCCTCCTTAGCCTTGACATTTTACTTCCCCAAGCTGTTAATTCTCCTGAGGACCACAGATAATGGTTGTAAAATGCCAACACTGGGGCATTACTTGGCAAAGCCCTAGGTTGCATAGCAGCGGGATTTGGCACTGTGTGCAGGGACATAGGATACAGCCCTGCATTTTGCAGCAGCGGGGAGGTAGGAGCAGGAGCAAGCGAAGGGACAGTAATTGAAAGGACAGCAAGTGAAGTGACAGAAGCAGGAGATAAAGCAGCTGTAGTTTGCAAAGGTGGGGGGTAGAAGAAAAAGCAAGCAGAGTGGCTGAAACAGCAACAGCAGCTGCAGTGTAGGGAGGAACATCCTCCCGTTTCGGATACCAGTTCTGTGATTGCAATCATCATTTGCTTTCCAATTTTGTTTTAGGTTTTCTCCTTGCATAAGCCAAATTATCCCATATAAACCAATAACACATATGATTAGAATGATGATTTTCTAAAGATATTCTTAAAGATGTTAGATGGTTTTGATCAAAATATGTACCACAACCTGGTCAGGTTTTCTATGGATTTATCCTTGTTTTTGTAGTCATGAATGAGCATTCCTCCTGATACAATTCTATAGCACACTTTTTCAAAAGTTCTTTTGTTCCAGACTTTTGTTTTTGTTTTGTTTTATTTTTTTTCTTCGATTCTAGAGGATTTCAGCCAAGGGCATCCTCTTCTCTACTCTGGCCATATTTCCCAGTTTTACCTTGTTTCAGGAGCTCTAACTCCAAATTTTCTTTTTACCTCATTTCAGTGACTTGAACTCCCAATTTCTTTTTTACCAAAATACAGGTACCATTTTTCAGAGGACTTAAACCTCTCTTAGACAAACACCTTGTCATCTGTTATAGAGTAAGGCTGGACTCAAACCTGCCTCCTTGGAGCACCAGATTTGAACCTGCATCCCACCTGCCTTTGTGTCAGAATTTAAACTCATTTTAGAGAGAAAGTTTCCACTGCAAAGGGCTCACATGAACTGACCTGTCTGCCAGCAGTATGGACATTTGGAGTCAGAAGGATCCAGAGATGAGACCTAGGATCCCATCTGGGTTGCTATCTGTTTAAGAAAAGTTCAGACCCTGGCTTCTAAGGCAGTTGGTTTATTTCAGTTTGAGCTGGTGACTCCAGAGAGGGACCCCAAACAAAGAATTCTGTGCCTTTATACCGTCACAGTCTGTGCACCTGATCTTCACATGCTCTTCACACGCCCCACATGTGCCTCTTGATCCAATGGTGATGTGTGGTCTGGGGTCTTCCAGCACTTCACTGGATTCTTTCTTCATGTCCACCTGGGCAGGCCATTAATGCTCTTATCTTCCATCTTGGGCCAGCCTTGGGGCCCTCTAGGGTCTCATCCCTTATCTGAAGGTATCCAGTCTTCCTCTGTTTTCTCTCCTGCTTAGCAATTCATGCTGACAGAATTCTTTTAGAGTTCGCCTTTGCTAAGTTTTGAGCAGAGCCCACTCATGCTAAGCTGTAAGTTACAATTAAACTTAAATTTACCCAATTAATTTCTAATATTCTATAAGTAAATTTTTAAAGTAAATTTATAATCCCCAACACTTACAGTACATCTTCTTTCTTTGATCATAGTCTGGCTTTTGGACATGGCCAGACAATCTTACCACAATGAGGATTTGGAACCTGTGGGACTATGTTGTCCTACGTGCTTGTGGTGACCAGCAGGTTATGTATAATTTTCAGATGTGAATAAACATAGCTGAAGCATGGTTGGGATTTGATTCCTGCTCTCCAGTGCTGATGCATGGAGTCCGAACTCTTGTACTCCCTCAAAGTGAGTTTCCTTGTGTAGTAGAACATTTAAACCTCTGACTCATTCTGCTTGGTGGGCAGGGATTTTGAGGCTAGTGTGTTCACAGTGAGCGTGCTGCAGCATCATCTTGCAGATGTGTATGAGGTATGTTACCAGTGCACCCAGACATTTAATTAGTGTGGCTGGAATCTTACTATACTGCCCCTCACCTATCAGTTCCTTGTGTGCTTAGGGATTTATAAAAGATTATTTTGCAGACACTCCTGGGCTGCTATGACTGGCTACTTGAGGAAAATCAGTGAAATCTTTAGTTCTGCAGTTTTCAGGACTTCCAGCAGTAGTAGGCCAGCACACTTCTCAGGGAATAGCAGCCTCTGCTAGTAGTCTATCATAGAGGGTAGACAGCAGGATATCTTGTTACTTTATATTATGTGCTCTATTAGGTAGCCTAGGGCTACATTTCAAGTGAACCCTGAACCATCTACAGGATTGAAGCAAAATGCAGCTCCAAGTAGTTGACTGTAAGCCAAGAGGCACTGAGAACTAACCTGGTGTTAGTAACCCCAGTGTGGTCAGCATCATACCACACCAGTACCAACACCTCCTGATAAATAATGGTCGATCATGATAAACTCAGCTCTTCTGCCCGGTGCTCAGAGGCTCACTGTCTACTGCCAGCAAATTCCCTTTGCACACAAAACAAAACCTTTAAGTAACTGTATTGGGTTTGCATGGACAGGTTTTGGTAATGGGAGGGCTATAGGGGCGGCTTCTGTGAGAAGCTGCTGGAAGCTTCCTCCATGTCTGGCAGACCCAATGCCAGGTGGCTCTAAGACGGATGTGCCACTCACCAAGGCTGGGCCAATCAGAAACAGTGGTAATACCTCTGTGATGACATATTCGAGTAGAAGAAAAAAACAAACAAGTTATTGCACAGATGTAATTACCCACACCGGAGCAGGTGGATGCCTGAGAGGAGGCTGTGACCTCGTGGGAGGCCCGTGGTGGAGCAGGCTCCTGGCAGGGACCTGCAGACCCATGGAGAGAGGAGCCCATGCTGGAGCAGGTTTCTTGGTAGGGCTTGTGACCCTATGGAGGACCCACACTGGAGCAGGCCATGCCTGAAGGACTGCACCCCAGGGAAGAGTGATCCACATTGCAGCAGTCTGTGGAGAACTGTTGCCCGTGGGACCGAGTCACCTTGGAGAAGTTCATAGAGAACTATCTCCCGTGGGAGGGACCCCATGCTGGGGCAGGGGAAGGACTCCTCTCCCTGAGCAGTAGCAGAAACAACATGTGATGAACTGACTGTAACCTCCATTCCCCATCTCCCTGTGCTGCTGNGGGGGGGGGGGAGGGGGAAGAGGTATAGCTGGGAATGGGGGAGGAGTGTGGGAAAGGTGTTTTTAAGGTCTTATTTTACTTCTCATTATCTCGCTCTGATTTTGTTAGTGATAAATTCAATTAATATTTCTAATTCGAGTCTGTTTTGCCCATGATGGTAAGCAATGAGTGTTCTGTCTTTGTCTTTATCTCAACTCATGAACCCTTCATTATATTTTCTCTCCCCTGTCCAGCTGTGGAGAGGAATGATAGAGAGGCTTTGGTGGGTGCCTGGCATCCAGCCAGGGTCAACCCACTACAGTCTTTTTGGTGCTGTGACTCAGATCATAAGGATTTTGAGATAAAGATGGTAATTGGGAGTAGTAATGGGCAAAACAAGTACTGAACAATGTTTGACAATAGAATGACCATGGGAAATTCTCTTTCCTTCCCAACAGTTACTAATGTAAGTGCTATAAAGTCAGGAGATCTTGCAAAGGCCAAGATCTATCTGTAGGTTCCTTTTTAAATGTAAAACTGCTTTTCAGTGCCCTTGTGATAACTAGGCAGGGAAATCCTTGAAGACAGTTAGGCCTCAACAAATAGGAGATTTTTAGCCTTCAATTAATCATTCTTGGCTCTTTGCCATTATTTTCTAAAAAGGGCAAGCAGACTTCTGATTTTTTCCTATTATATCCCTGTGTTTTGCTTTTATCTGTAGTGATCTTCTGAGCTCTCAATCTGTGGAACTACTTTGCCTCTTGAGATGTAAAAGCAAATAAGGACAAGTAATTTCAAAGGCTCTCCTTAGTTGATTCCATGAATGGCTATTAGTGGAGTTGTCTTTGTGATGCTATACTATTTTCTTACTGAAAATTCATAAATTATAAGGAAAAATTAATTTGAATACTGGTTTATCTTTTTTCTGTCCTTTGCCGGTAGCCCACTTCAAATGGGAATGGGAATGTTTCAGGATCACCAGCCCTTGTTCTTGTAGGTGAATTTAACCTACCAGCCATCTGCTGGGAAATTAATAGAGCAGAGAAGAGATGGTCTAGGAGGTTCTTAGAGTGTGTGGAGGACAACGTTTTGTCACAGCTGGTGAGTGAGCCCACCGGGGAGGGACTATGTTAGACCTGTTGTTTGCAAATAGAGATGGGCTGGTGGGAGAAGTGGTGGTTGGAGGCCACTTGGGGAACAGTGTTCATCAAATTAGAGTTCTCAATATTTGGTGAAATGAGGAGGAACATCAATAAGACTTTTACATTGGACTTCCAGAGGGCAGACTTTGGCCTATTTAGGAGACTTATTCAGAGTTCCCTGGGAAGCATCCCTTAAAAACAAAGGAATCCAGGAAACGTGGGTGTGCTTCAAAGCAAAGATATTGAGGGCACAGGAACAGATTATTCCTATGTGCCAAAAGATGAGTCGATGAGGCAAACGTCCAACCTGGATGGGCAGAGAGGTTTTGAAGTAACTTAGGAATAAAAAGAGGATGTGTCATCTTTGGAAGGAGGGTCAGGTCTCTCAGAAAGTATTTAAGGGGGTTGCTAGGGCATGTAGGAAGAAAATTAGGGAGGCCAAAGCTCAGTTAGAACTTAATTTGGAAAATTTTGTAAAGGATAATAAAAAATGTTTTTATAAATATATTAATGGTAAAAGGAAGGGTAAGACCAACCTTTGTTCCCTATTGGATGCGGGAAGGAACTTAGTAACTGCAGATGAGGAGAAGACGGAGGTGCTTAATGCCTTCTTTTCCTGAGTCTTTAGTGGGAAGACAGCTTGTCCTCAGGACAACTGTCCTGGGTTGGTGCATGGTGTCAGGGAGCAGAATGGTGCCCCTGTTATCCAGGAGGAGGCAATCAGAGAACTGCTGAGCCGCTTGGATGTTCATAAATCTATGGGACCAGGTGGGATCCATTCCAGGGTGATGAGGGAGCTGGCAGATGAGCTTGTGAAGCTATTCTTCATAATTTACCAACAGTCCTGGCTCACTGGTGAGGTTCCAGATAATGCCCAATCACAAAAAGGGTAGGAAGGAGGATCCTGGTAATTATAGGCCAGTTAGCCTGACCTTGGTACCCGGTAAGGTATTGGAGCAGTTTATATTGAGTGTTATCACACAGCACTTACAGGATGGCCAGGGTATCCGACCCAGCCAGCATGGGTTTAGGAGGGATAGGTCGTGTTTGACCAACCTGGTCTCCTTTTATGACCAGGTGACCCTCCTGGTGGATGCGGGAAAGGCTGTGGATGTTGTCTATTTGGACTTCAGCAATGCCTTTGACACTGTCTCCCACAGCATACTCCTGGGAAAGCTGGCAGCCAATGGCTTGGATAGGTGCACTCTTCGCTAGGTTAAGAACTGGCTGGATGGCCGGGCCCAGAGAGTGGTAGTGAAAGGTGCTGCATTCAGCTGGCGGCCAGTCAGTAGTGGTGTTCCTCAGAGGTCTGTGCTGGGGCCAGTTCTGTTCAATATTTTTATTGACAACATGTATGAGGGTATTGAGCCTTTCATTAGTAAATTTGTGGACGACACTAAGGTGGGAGCATGTGTTGATCTGTTGGAAAGTAGGAGGGCTCTGCAGAGAGACCTGGAATGGTTGGATGGATGGGCAGAGTCCAACAATATGATGTTTAACAAGTCCAAGTGCTGAATCCTGAAATTTGGTCATAACAACCCCCTGCAGCGCTACAGTCTGGACACAGAGTGGCTGGACAGTGCCCAGGCAGAAAGGGACCTGGGGGTACTGGTCAACAGCCAACTGAACATGAGCCATCAGTGTGCCCTGGTGGCCAAGAAGGCCAATGACATCCTGACCTGTATCAGGAACAGTGTAGCCAGTACAACCAGGGAGGTCATTCTTCCCCTGTACTTGGCACTTGTGAGGCCACACCTTGAGTACCGTGTCCAGTTCTGGGCCCCTCAGTTTAGGAAGGACGTTGAGACGCTTGAGCGCATCCAGAGGAGGGCAACAAGGCTGGTAAGAGGCTTGGAACACAAGCCCTATGAGGAATGACTGAGGGAGCTGGAGTTGTTTAGCCTGGAGAAAAGGAGGCTCAGAGGTGACCTTATGACTCTCTACAACTTCCTGAAAGATGGCTGTAGTCAGGTGGGGGTTGGTCTCTTTCTCCAGGCAGCAACTGACAGAATGAGAGGACACAGTCTTAAGCTGTGTACAGGGAAATATAGGTTGAATACTAGGAAAAAGATTTTTACAGAAAGAGTGATAAAGTACTGGAATTGTCTGCCCAGGGATGTGGTAGAGTCACCGTCCCTGGATGTGTTTAAAAGAAGGTTGGATGTGGCACTCAGTGCCATGGTTTAGTTGAGGTGTTAGGGCATGTGTTGGACTCTGATCTTGAAGATTTCTTCCAACCTAGTGATTACGTGATTCTGTGTAGCATTCACTTGGCATCAATGAGCAGTGGCCCGACGCTGGGCCGGCTCAAGCTTTGCGCTGCTGGCAGTTGTCGCAAAATTCACTCTGGAACAGTTTCTGGTTGCGAAGTGCAGCTTTTTTCTGGGTTGCTGCTGTTGTGAGCCCAGAAGACCCATGTGAAACAACCCCCTCCGAAGCAAAGCCTCTACCTTAAACAAAACCCACCAGGTAAAAGAAGGTTTGCTTGGTGCCCTGGGTTGGCTTTGTGATGCTTGTATCCTCAATCGTCTGTTCTGTTTATGTTGAATATTGTGTTCTGTACCTTTAAGACTGGTTCCGAGAGTGAAGGGGGGAAGAAAAGACGTGCACAGTTTGTTTTCAGAAACTACTCTGACTCCTTCGCATTTCAGTTCCTGGTCTGTGTTCATCTTATGCATGGACAGACAGTGGGACAGAGATCTCCTTTGCTTTTTGTTAATTTAGCTAGCTGAGGCAGAGAAGTTCCCTGGACTGTTTTTTTTTTCTCTTTTTCTCGGGACTGTTTAAAGTTGTCCTGGACTGAAAAACCCAGAGAGACACCTGGATCTCACATCTTTGGCCCACTGGGGCCCAGGATGGCGTTTTCCAGCACCGGAGGCACTAATAAGAGCCTGGGTGAGCTGAGCTGCAACCCACGGCAGGGACGTTCTGAGTTTGCCATCTCACTTCGGAACGACGAGAGTTTTTATTGTTTCATATTATTAATTTTTTTATGCTTATGGGCACTTTGTTGAATAAATATTTTTTCCACTTTTCCCTATGGAGATTTTTTCCCGGACCAGTTGGGGGAGGGGCCGTTTGGGTTTGCTTTTCCAGAGGGACCCCATTCAGAGGTTTCCTCCCAAATTTCCCCTAAACCAGGACACTTGATCACCCCTGACTTTTTAAAGGCACCCCAGAAATCCCTCAGCTTTATTTCCAGCTGCGGTGCCAGTCCTTAAAGCAACAGTAACAGTTTTGGGCGCAAATAGGTATGGAATACAATAACAATTTGGGTTACCTAGGACACCTCTAATTTCTTTTTTGTCTGATTTACAGATTTAAAATAATTTAAGATCAGTTATGTTCCCTCCAGGACTGCATGCACATGTGCCTTCTTAGAGTTGCTGAAGAAGGACTTACAGGTGTTGTGTAATGTTCAGTAATCCAGTTGACAGCGGTTTTGTGTTCCTGTTGATAGCTGTTTGTGTTCCTTTTGCTTGTTTTTTTAACCAAATTTAAAATATAAAAAAATTATGAAGAATGTTGACTTGTGTGGATAACATTTTAATAGCTGAAAATGTAAGCTAAAAATTTATACTTGAGCACTTCTCATTTGTCTGTTTTGCAAATAAATGATGTATAAAATAACTGTCTATTTCATGGAAGTAAAAGTTTACTTTGGCAAAAAGTTAAAAAAGTTAAAAAAAAAAAAGACAAGCTACAACACCTCCTCTCTTGTGTGAGCTGAAATTTCATTTTGATTCTTGTTAGGATCTGGTCTTAACATAGAAGAGCAAAGAAAACTAAGTGTCTGTGCATAAAACAGATTGAACCCAGAAAGGGTCGAATTATATCCCAAAACTTTATTAAAACTAAATGAGGTTAGATGTTGGTTTCAAAAAAATTGATATATTTTATTTATTAGTAAGAAAGGCAAAGAGGAAGGAAGGAAGGAAGGAAGGAAGGAAGGAAGGAAGGAAGGAAGGACGGAA
>VZDJ01000420.1:45290-56854 GCA_008694505.1 Cyanoderma ruficeps
GAAGGAAGGAGAGTGGTGGGGGGTGGACAGGATGAGCATTCACTGGCTCTGACCAGAGGCTTTTGCACCACACACCCAAACCCTTTCCTCCCCCCTTCTTTGGTGTGAGGGTCTGTGTGAGTTTCACAGCAGATAAACCTGTGGCTGTGGTCTCCACCCCGAAGGTGACGAAGGTGAGAGGCTTAATCCTCCTGTGAATATATTCTTTTTCCCCCAGCCCAAACCTGAGTCACTTTATCATATCTCCATCAATGTGCAGTGCAGGGCCTCAGTCAGGGTTTGGTGTTTTTGCATGTAGCTTTTGTTATACAATTTTTCTATAATAGGCAAAAGTCCTTCATGAAGATGTTTAGGCCGTAAATAATAAGATTTCAGTCTGACAATTCTTTGTCAGAATATCAGAATAGGGACTGATTCCCTACCTAAGCCTATTCTTGAGTATCTTATTCCATAACAAATAAAAATAACTAGAAATGTATTTGAATCTGTTCTGCAAAACCAGAAGCAAGTATAACTAGTGAAATGTAGAAATATTGAAAACACTATAAAACAAAAACCTCTACCATCCAGTGACTGTAGTGAATTTAGAATTTTTCCTCAGATGCAGAGGCAAAGCAGGATTTATAATACCCATAACTCTTATGCCAGTAATCAGCTTGTGGACTTTGATTAAACAAAAACCCATAATATTTTAAGAGAGCAGAACTATGAAAAAACTTTGGGAGAGCTCGTCTTTTTCTAAGGTACATAAATCTGTACCTTAGTAGTATAGCTTATTTGCTAGAGGTGATGTTGTTTGATTAAAACAGTAGTTGTAACTCACTGCTTCTAATTCTTGCATTTAGTAAGACTTCTCATACTGGAAAAGTATCAGGGAGTATACTGTTTCTGAATGGCAACAAAGAACACCACTTATCTATAATTTTCATTGTGTTCTGATTGACATAATCTTATGATTTTTAATGTCTTTTTAATAGGGAGCAGTTATTTATTAATCTATACATTTTTGGTTCATATTGTGTGTGTGTGTGTTTATAAATGCTATAAAAACATTACAAAAGAAATTATAAAAACTTTTTGAGGAGTTGCTGATTTGGTATATACAAGGATTCATAATCAAATCTAAATAAATATGTACTTTAAGCATATAACAAGCTGCTAGGTAATTATAAGGAAAAGCAACAGCTTTTCTTGAAGAGAATGTTGGGAGTATTAGAACCATTAGTTTTGATTTGTCTGAAAAGGCTGGAAACCATTTTTCTTTAAGTTACTGAATTAGCTCAGCTGAGCAGGTGAACAGAATGGAGCTGAATTCAAGCTAGTATGGCTGAATGGGCCCTACAGGTGAATGCTGTCCACATAATGTGATGCTCTGTTGTGCTGCTAACAATTTTGCAGAAGAAATGGAATATTATGCTGTTCTTTTCAGTCATAGGAAAGCAGTGCTTTAAATGACATAATATGTTAATATACTGTGCTGTTATGAATGCAAATGCAGAATGAAGTGACCGAATGTTTTCACTGATAAAATCTGCCCATTTGTCCCTGGTATCTTCTAATCTCATGTTCTTAGTGACCCAATAAAAGCTTCTGTCCTTCCCCCAAGAATAAATTTTGTTTAAATTTTTTGTCATGAGCAAATACTGCATCTAAAAATTTACATTGCATTTCAGTAATCATGCAGTTAGCACCAAATTACCTATATAGTATAGTGCAAAAGGCTAGCAAGGATGTCCCCTGAGAACTTAGCTGTTCAATTTGCTTTCTCTTTTTTTTCTTTAATAAATAGCACAGGTTTCTTTGTGTGTGTAGAATCTAATTATTATTTTAATTATAAACTTGTTCTTTGATAATATTGCCCTTACCTGTTTTCTTAAACTTGCAGAGTTCCAGTGGTATATTTTTGTCTATAAAGTCTTCATCACTGTGTGTCTATCTACACACATTAAAGTATACACATAGGTATATTGGTGTTAAAATGTACAAGGAACATGATTAAAACATTAATTTATTTAATGACTTCTAATGACCTGTCTTCCTAGTTTGAAATGGTTGAAATTAGACTTGGGGTCTCTTCTGAGAGTATACAAGTTGCATTGTTCCTGTCCAGCTAGAGGGCTAGCTGGCCCTGACTAATCTATATGGGAACATGGCCACCTTCCATGGGGAATGCTGGTGAAGGGGAGCTGGCTGGGCTTCCTCCTCTCCTTGCTGGTGGACAAAGTCCATAGAGGGGCTAGTGTTCTTTGAGTTTTCTTTTCTTGCAATAGCTGTGAAGATGTAGAAGTGCAAGAGGACAGCAAAAAAAGTGCTGGTGACTCTTGAAAGAAAATAGACATTAAAAAGCACTCTCAAGGATAACCCACTGTAAGCAGCAGGAAATGTGTTACAATATTTGGAACTGTGCTTCCCTCTGGGTAGACTTTTAATGT
Source organism: Cyanoderma ruficeps (assembly GCA_008694505.1). NCBI lineage: Eukaryota > Metazoa > Chordata > Aves > Passeriformes > Timaliidae > Cyanoderma > Cyanoderma ruficeps. The sequence continues at coordinate 47,723 of VZDJ01000420.1, forward strand.
TGCACTCGGAGCCAGTAGAGATTTCTCTATATGCACACAGATGTGGGTGGGTGTGAGAAACAGATAAAACTGTAAGTGACCCTATAAATTCAGGACCAAGGGAGAATACAAATTCAACATTTGAGTCCCTCAGATTATGTGAGAGAGAAAAATAAAATGTGAGTAGTGTTTTCATTGTCTTGCTACATGTCAGGTCATGCCATGGCTCCTTATTGTGAACTTTCGTCCAATTTGGTGTATGAATACTCACTGGGGGAGAAAGGATGAAGGAATACTAGTAGTTTTAAGGAACAGATCTTTCAGGGACATAGCTTCTCTTAGCATTTATTAATACCCTGTAAGAAACTTTCACTTTGAACAGTGGCTTTAGTAAGGAAGAACTATGTTATGTGCATAGCCAAGAAAGCAACAGATGCAGTCTTGGAGCATTAATGAGAAAGGAAAGGATTTCATAATGCATTCTCAAGGCTGGTAATTGGAAAGTTTTATACTCTTTAGCCTTGCCCTCCTACCTCCCTCCAATTACCTCCTTTTCTATTCCTCTGTTGGAGATTATGGCTAAAATTATCTATATGATTCCTAGGTAATGCTTCCTCTGTTTGTATGTTTTCTTGGTTTGGTTTTATTTTATTGAAGTGGTTTTGCTTATTCCTTATCAAATTACTAATATACCTCTTCTTTCCCCCCTCAAAGTTTAATTATGTAATCATGTGTAATGACAGAGGCAAATCTGAGACAACAGAGTAGCCAGGATGAGAGTATATGGGAATGAGATGAATGCTCTTTTGAGAAAGATTCATGAATGGCCTTGAAACTAGGTAGATGTAGGTCTAGATAGTTACTGCTTGTTCAGTCTTAATAAGAAAGGAGTGTGAAGAAGTCCTATGCACTGGTATGTTGCCCTAGGTTTTCTTGCTTTTGAGTGCTTGTAACTTTGTACTGCAGCTTCTCACACAGCTTCATATAAACAATGTATATTTTTAGAATGTTTACATATTTCTCCTCTGGGAGGAGAAATATGATTGATGGTGATGTTCACCATCCAGGTTAATGAGGTGGCGACCTGTGTAGCCAATCTCTTGACCTTTGTTCAAATGTATATAAATGGAGTCAGATTTTGAATAAAAGAAGAAAGAAGTTTCCCCTGAACTCTGCTGTGCCTGCTTCGTCCTGTGATGACCCTGTCCGTGCCTTCACTGCTACAAGGAAAAAGGGTTAAATATGAGAAGAAAATATTTATTGTGAGACTATTTTACTTACACTGTTAAGATAGTATTATCCTTATGGTACTCTTAAGATGTAGTCTCTTTGAAAACCAATAAAGATATACAGTGCATAATAAATACTCTAAGGTGTATTATCTTAAACTTCATGTTATCCATGAAGATTCAAGTTGTTGGAAGCCTTTGATTGCAAGACCATGGACTTGTATTTTTTGTGTTTGTTTGAAGTAAGTATGGGTTTTACCCACACTTCTGAGGGCCAGCCTGGCAGAAACATGGCTATAATAATGAGTGAGATGGCTGATCGAGAGTGCCTTGAAAAATCAAACGGGTTTTAATAAAGATGGAAAATAATACAAAAAACAAAACAGCAAAGCCAAGCACAGCAGAGACAAACTCCTTGCTTGCTACAGCACCTCGAAAAGCATGGAGTTCCTTTGTTCTCTCTCTTTAGTACTTAATAGCTTAGGTGGACTTTTTGGCCCTTGGCCCAATGAATGTAAGAACAGTCTTTGAGTAACATTCTCGGGGTCCAATCTACTCTTCTGGGCTGGCTCCGAGCCAATTACAAAGAGAAATCCACAGAACTTTCCAGCTAACTTCTTAACATGTCAAAAGGTAAAGTGAGACTCTTTCCCTATTTGGAAGCACCTGCTAGAGGTGTAGGGATTGCATTACCACATCTCACCCTTTGTTTATTACAAAAAAAGAAAAAATAGCTACTTTGAAAAAATTCTCACTTTTGTTGATAATTATAATTATATTAATAACTTATTTAATAATTTGGGTTTATAACTATGGTGTTATGGATCAAATAGCTTTGAATTTAGTAGTTTCTTTTCTTTTTCAGTCAATTATTTCAATTATTACTTTTTTAAGATTAATATTTAGTCTCTAATTAATTATTAAATTTTTTGTTTGTTTGTTTGTGAAGATTTTTTCAAGTGAACTATATTCTTTTGTCTGCACAGGATTTAGGCTAATGAAACTTGTAAACTAAAACCAAAACAATAACATTAACATTACAGTAAACATTTATAAAACTTCTTAGTGCAAAAACTTATCTGAATAACTAGTGCAAACTTTATAATAATGCAGTCTCTAGTTTTTGAATGTTTTAATGTCCATATTTCTGGTCGGTGCAAAGATCTAGAGTCTCTCTGGGAACATGGTCCATGGTCAGTTGTCACTCCGCATTTTCTGTGTGGTCTTCTTTTGATGTTTTCAGTTGTTCTTGAACCAGCTGCAATTGAGGCTTGACCTTTTTTGCTGGGACTCATTTAGGGCCAGCATTTGTTGAAACGCACGCAAAGCCTCTTCCCCATTTAATGAGGGGATAAGGCCCCAAAACTTGTCCTGATTCAGGATCTTTGATGAACACTGGTGGTCTCTCTTTGAGCTTCGCTTGTCTGGTGTTACTGAAGTGCCTAAAAATAGCTGGTACCTGCTCCATAAAAGAGTTATTCAAAAAGTTAGACATACACTGCTTTGTTTAGCCTTTCTACTGTAGACAGTACTAATACCCCACCTTTTTGTCTTTCTAAGAGGTTTTTTAGTGATCTGTGTCCTCTTTCCACTATAGATTGACCTGTAGATGAATGGGGTATACCTGTAGTATGTTTGATGCCCCATGCATTGAAAAATTCTTGTAGTTTCTGAGATTTGTAAGCAGGTCTATTATATTTTGATTTCTTGAGGAATACCTAGGGATGCAAATTCTTGTAAGAAGTGTTTGATTGTATCTTTGGTCTTTTCACTGTCATGTGCTGAAGCAGAAATTGCTCTTGAGAATGTGTCTATAGATAAATATATGTGTTTGAATTTTCCAAATGATTGGTATTGCATTACATCTCTTTGCCATAATTGCAGACTGTTTAAACCTCGAGGGTTTACTCCAGTATTTATGGCTGGTATGTCTAATTTTTGACAGTCTGGACATGCTTGTACAATTGATTTTGCCTGACTTTGTGACAAATTGAATAATCTTATGAGAGCAGGTGCATTTTGATGAAAAAAATGCATGACTTATCCGGGCCTGCTCAATAACATTTGGCAATGTGTCCTGTATGGGCATAGCTAAAATGTCTGCCATTGCATTTCCCTCTGCTATGAAGCTTGGGAGTGCTGTGTGTGACCTAATGTGAGTGATGAAATAAGACTGCTGTTGGGAGGAAAGAAGAAACATTAATTTTTAAAGTAGTTTATATAACTGATCATTTGGAACTTATTTTAGAAGAGATGCTTCTGCTCTCTCCACAGCACCTGCAACATAAAAGGAGTCAATAACAAGATTAAAAGGAAAAGTAAACTTGGAGAAAACATGCACAACTTCTGCAAGCTCTACGATTTGAGGAGAGCCTTCTACTTTCTCTATATCTGATTCCCATTGTTTTGTGTCTGGATTTTGCGAAGTAATTACAGACTTTTGAGACTTCCCTGAACTATCTGTTGTCGCCCTGAACTTTCTGCCTTCTGTCTTCGTGCTGTAGATTCTCACGCAGCTTCATGCAAACAATGTGTATTTTTAGAATGTTTACATACTTCTCCTCTGAGAGAAGAAATGATTGATGGTGATGTCTACCATCCAGGTTAAAGAGGTGGCGACCTGTGTAGCCAATCTCTTGACTTTTGTACAAATTTTTATAAATGGAGTCAGATTTTGGAATTAAAGAGTTTGTTCCCTTGAACTGCTGTTGGTGGCCTCATCTTTCTGTCCCTGAAGTTGGGACACTCCCAGCCTCAGCGATCACAATCTGTAATAAAGGTGATTGTTTCTAAGGGTGTATGACTCCTTAGAGGTTACTGAATCAATTTTAGGGGTGAATTTAGCAACTTGTGTTTTGGATAATGAACTGAAATTTTCCCTGAAAAATTTGCAAGACCAATTTGTAAAACTTCTGAATTTTGGACCAACCACTCTAAATATATCGATGTGACTGGCAAAAATTTCTGAGAAATCCTTTCCAGCAAAGGAAAGAATTCTGGATCTGGCTTTCATAATTAATTGAGATATAATTTCAGGGCATTTTGTTATGGTCTTGCCTAATTGCTGAGATAGAAAGATCCACTCTAGAATTATTAGATGGTCGTTCTTCTCGAGATCCCAGTGGAAAATTAAACTATGGAGCTGCGGCTTTTCTCCTTGGACTGCAAATAAAAAAGACAGGTTAGGATTATACCGATGTGCTTGATGTGTCTGGATGACTTGCAGCACTTTATCTAAAGCATTTTGTGCTTCTTTGGTGAGTTCTCGTGGAGAGTTTAATGTTGTGTCTCCTTTTAATAAGTCAAATAAAGGGTTGAGGTCTTGATTTGTGATTCATAATAGAGGTCTGATCCAGGTAATGGTTCTTATGAGCTGTTGCATCTCATTAAGTGTTCTGGGATTATTTCTTAGCTAAAGCTTTTGTGGTGTTATGGTTTTGTTCTGTAATTCTATACCTTAAATACTTCCAAGGTGGAAGTTGTTGTATTTTTTCTGTTGCTATAGTGAATTTTGCTTCTTGCACTGCTCAGATTACATGGTTTGTTGTTTCTTTCATGGAGGTTTCTTCTTCAGCTGCTATTAAAATGTCATCCATATAGTGTACTATAAGGGAATTTGGGTCTTGTGCCTGAACTGGAGAAAGTAGTTTTGCAACATATCATTGGCGGATAAATGGTGAGTTGCGCATTCCTTGGGGTAGGACTTTCCAATGATATCTTTTTAATGGAGCTTGTTGATTAATAGATGGAATGGAGAAGGCAAAATCCTGTGCATCATCAGGATGTAAACTAATATTAAAGAAACAGTCTTTCAAATCAAGAAAGTTAAAGTCCAATCTCTGGGGATTATAACTGGGGAAAGCAAACCTGTTTGCAAAGATCCCATTTCAACAATAATTTTGTTACTTTTTCTTAGATCATGCAACAATCTCCATTTTTTGCTGCCAGGTTTTTTGATGACAAAAACAGGAGTGTTCCATGGGCTAGTTGTTGGGGTTAAATGACCTTTTTTTAATTGTTCTTGGACTAGTTGCTCTAGCACAGTGAGCTTCTCTGCTGGTAAGGGCCATTGGTTTTCCCAAATGGGTGTATTACATGTTCATGTGAGCTTTAAGGTGTCATGCTCACTTGTAGCCCAGATTAGAAATCTGTTTCTATCTTAAGACCCCATTGCGACAGGATGTCTCTCCCCCATAGGACTATATCTGCTCCGACAATGAATGGTTTAATGGTCACAACATGACCCTCAGGGCTCTCAAATGTGACTGGGTGCAAGCTACGAAAGCTGTCACAGTGACTTCCAATACCTGCTACCCGATCCAGCGTAGGTACGATGGTCCAGTCCTGCGGCTAGAGATTTCTTGATAAAGGCGAAACATCTGCGCCAGTATCTATAAGGCCTGTGAGGGTGATGGCTTTCTCAAGTTGCTTGAGGATGCAGGTAAGATGTGGCTGCCCACGACTGATGTGCTTCGTCCAAGCGATGAAGGGTGTGTTGCTGCGTGGCTCTGGGAGAAGAAAAGCTTGTGCTATGGTTAGTCTTTTAGGTAAGAAACATGGGGGGTTAGGACAGACAGCTGAAGCAGTGATCTCTTGTGAAGATGTTACAGATAACACTGTGGGGAGAACATAGAACCCTTCATAATTATTTTGGCTTACTCCCGTTATTAACAATTCATGGGGTTTTGGCTCAGGGCCCAACTGTCCTGTTGAAATTGTATGGTGAACAGAATTTGTTGGAATTACTGGTTGAGCTGTGCAGAGTTCCAAACGGGTACCTGGGGGGATTGTAGCTGGTAACTCAGATACGAGCTGCTGCAGTTGTGGACTTGGTGGTATGAGGTGATTTCTGGTACCTTGGGCAGGGTTTCTTGTGTCTGAGCGCTCCACTGCTTTGTGCTCTTCTGCCCGTTGCCCAAACTCTGCCGTCTGAAACCCTGTGCTGGACGAGAACTGTTAATATTTTGACAATGTTTTTTACAATTGGGGTGTCTTAAAGGTGGTTTCCTTTGAAGTTTTGGGCAATTGCTTTTAAAATGTCCTTTTCTCCCACAAAAATGGCAAGTAATTTTTTGGTTCTGTTGATTTTCTATGACTCCCTTAAATGCAGTAAGGGCTTCTGCTAGGGTCTGTGTTTTAATCTCTACAACTTTTCTTGGCGTTTTAAGGTATTTTCCTGAGCTGTTGTAATAGCATTGGCTAAGACTTCAGCTTGTAATGCTGCTGCATTTTCAGGGGTATTTAAACGATTGCATGTTTCAACTAATTGAGCTATTTTTGGTTCTGGGTCCTGGGGAAGTGCACGTAAGATTTTTTTGCAGGTTGGATTTGCATTAGAAATTGCTAAGAGTTTTAATAACTTTTCTCATGCTTGCTCTAATGCCACCTGTTTTTCCAAGGCTAATTTTAAACAGTCTAAAAAGATGTATGATTCATCAGTGAGAAGAATGGGCAAGGAGACCAGCTCCTTTTTAATGCCTTTATTAAGATCAGCTCTAGGTGGGGACTCAAGTTGTGCACACCACTGCTCCCAATGGATGACACAGAGAAGGAGGTGTTCAGCTTTGCCACAGGGCAGAGCTGGGCCTTCCTCCTCACAAGAGTCCCTGGGATAGATCCTGGGAAGACACCTTTTAGGGCTCATGGTCTAGGGGTGTCTGTCTGGTCGAGTGCTGTTGAAGTTATGGTGACGAAGTGGAATCCAGCTCTGATTTGTGTGAGGTTCTGTATGGTCCTGCCGACCCAGAGTGGTCATTCTTAGTCTTTGGTTTTGTGTTGGCTCGTTTTTAGGGGTTTTATGTCTGAATAGTGTTCCATGAGCACTTGGGGCTTTTTCATTTGCATGTTGGGTGGCATAAACAGTGTCCATGCAGAAAGCAGCAGGGAGAGCCAGTGAGGGGGTGGCAAGGGCAGTTTGAGGAACCCAATAGTTAGAATAAGGTTACAAAGGAAGGGGTCTCAGGTAATTAACATTTAACAGAGAAAACATTTAGGAAAGGTATTTCCAATTACAATAACAATAGGTCTGAGCTAAATGGTACTTAAGAGAGAAAAGCCTTACCACAGGCAAGGTAAACAGTATCCAACTGAGGAGGCACTCTACTTAACTGAACTCAGAAACTTGTATTTCATTTCTTACAATCAGGACCTTGCATTATTTCAGAGAAATCTAAATCAGGCTTGTTACCATCAGGTACCTGTATCAATGCTTTCTTTGCCAATTCTTTGATATAATTTAGAACTGGTTTCGTGAGAATCTGCACTTGCCCCTGTGGATCTGCATTCACTCTCTCTCCTGCAAGCTGCTCGAGTGTTAAGGCTGCTGTGGCTGTATTTGCTGCGTAGTCTCTTAGAAGCTGATTTAAAGCACACTTCCATGCCAATTCCCACAGTGAATATTTAGTAGTAAACAGGAGAGATGTAATTATTTCCTTTAAATCATGAGGTATTAGTACATTTTCAGCAAAAGTCCCTTGTAATAAACCTCTAAAAAAGGTAGAATATCTTTCATATAACTTTGCAGTTTTACAGAGGTTCTTTTACTTCTGAATAGTTTATTTGTATCCACTGGGGATTTAATCCAGCTCTGTTGTACTGAACAGGAAAGACTAAGTTTGGACAGGATTTCCCACTCCCTGTCCTGTTGCTCGGGCTGCGGTTCTCACACATTCGGGGTCACCAGATGTCACGGGGCGAAGCTGGGCATGTCCCAATTTAGGAACACTGGCGAGAGAAGCTCCAGAGACCGAGTTGTCCAAAGCTGTCTAATTATATTTATTTTGACTCCAATATTTATAGATATGTACAGAGGTCAAGGGAATGGCTACACAGATCACCACCCCTTCGACCTAGATGGTGAATAGAACCATCTATCAATTCTTCTCTCACAGGAGAAGTATGTAAACATTCTAAGAATAGATTTTATTTACATTGAGGCTGCATGAAAGTTCTACAGAAAGACAAGAGAACAGAAAGACTCGGGCAATATCTCGCCCTTTTTACATTAATTAAAAGAAAAGAAAACAAAAAAAGAAAATGAACATTGTTCAGTCAGTTCATGAAGGGCCATCAGAGTGATCGCTTATGTCCTCGACTTCAGAGTCATCACTCAGTGGTTCCCTCACTGGTTGACCTTCATTTTGATCACGGTCTCCTGACTGTCCATTGGCCAAATTCTGTCTCTGCGGTCTCAGGTCAGGACGGAGACATTTCGCAGGTACCCAGCATACTCCTGTATCTGTAGAGACACAAGCATACCCGCGCCCCGAGGCGATAAGGTCATAGGGACCTTCCCACTGCTTGGTGACTAGGTTTCGCACCCGGACTTCACTCGAGGCTGATGCATCTCGTCCGAAGCCTGCAATGAAAGGTGGTGATTCAAGAAAACAGGGTTATTTGAGTTCTGCGGCACTGTAAGGTGATTGATTGTGTACAAAGCCTTTTGCAACCGACTGTGCAGGGTTTCACCCCCCATTCCCCATTTTTCTTTTTGGAGAACACGCTTGAGTGTACCATGAGCGCGTTCTGCAATTGCCTGGCCCATGGGAGAATGAGGGATCCCAAATTTATGAGAAACGCCCCACAATTGCAGGAACTGCTGCACCTTCTGCAAGGGGTAAGCAGGACCATTGTCGGTCTTGATGGCAGAAGGTATGCCTAGGATGGCAAAGGCATGCCTTCAGTGGGGAATGACATCTCCGGTCTTTTCTCCCGTGTGAGCCGAAGCCCACATAGCAGAGGAGAACGTGTCCACCGTAACATGGACATACTTGAGCCGGCCGAACTCGGCAATCTGAGTGACATCCGTCTGCCAAAGTTCTAAGGCCTTAAGGCCCCTGGGATTTACCCCTGCCGGCAGAGGTGCAGCAACCGCGTGACAGTCATCACAGGACTCGACAATGTCATGGGCCTCAGTTGGCGTCAA
>VZDJ01000420.1:67024-114232 GCA_008694505.1 Cyanoderma ruficeps
AGTTAGTCTTGCTAGCTGAGGCAAAGAAGCTTCCTGGACTGTTTTTTCCCCTTTTTCTTGGGACTGTTTAAATCTGCTCTGGACTGAAAAACCCAGAGGAGCACCAGGAGCTGCACCTGTGGCCCACCGGGCCTGGACCTTGGCATTTTCCAGTGCCGAAGGGACTGGGACTGATAAGAGACTGAGAGAGCTAAACTAACTCACGGCAAGGACTTCTCTCAGTTTTGCCATCTCTCTTTGGAGCGGCGAGAGGTTTTATTGTTTCATATTATTCATTCCTTATGCTTGTGGGCAGTTTGTTTGTTAAATAAATAGTTTTTTCCACTTTTCTCTGAGGAAGTTCTTTTCCTGGACTGACTATGGGGACAGGCCATTTAGGTTTGCTCCCAGAGGAACCCCATTCGGAGGTTCCCTCCCAAATTTTCCCTAAACCAGGACAATAACATTTTTATATATGTATGTCTAGTATTACGTTTTCTTTTGCATCTGTGTATGTGTGGCTATATAAAAAAGACATAGGATCCAGTTCTGTTCCCTTACAGACTTCTAGAAAAGCTGAAGACTGGAGTAAAAATAGTTTTAATTCAGCACCATTGCATGACAATCTTTGCAAAATTTAGTATACTATCAGCGATTGAGAGACAGGGACATTCTGAGTTCTGATCAGAAGCCGAATTTATTGAGCATACAAGGTGTTTATATAGGGTTTTTCTTGTATGGCACTTATATATGGTTCTATTTTTGGTAACAATTTTTCATTGGTTATACATTCTTTATGACATCAGTTACTTGGTAATCATTACAAAATTTCACAACAAGTTTCTTGGTCACTTCTATCCCAGGGAGCCTTTATCTGTGTCTATCTGTCTTGGTTTGGAAAGACAGGTGTCTGCTAAGGAAGGCAGGAACCTCCCTTGAAATGGAGAATGTAAACCCCCTTGAAGCAGGGAACCCCCCAAAATAATGAGAGATTGAGCTGAGAGCAACGCAGGTCCGACCAATATGGTTAATTACACATTCTCCGTTTATTCTGCTTAAGATGGCAAGTTATATACAGTTCTATATAGTTTATAGTTAGAACAATACTTTGATTGGCATACAGCACAAAGAAAAATGCAAACAACACGTTTAACTTACTCTTAAGGTGGCTAAAACGTGCCCACTAATAATTGCTCTCAGTGACCCCTAGAAAACCCACTATCTAACAATAATACCTTAACATCTAATTTCTGCTGTGCCATAAGTAATTTTAACTGCGCAACAACTTCAAGGCCTCAGGGTCTTCAAGGCCAAGCCTCAGTCAGGTAGGTCTCAGCTGGGTAGTTCAATATCTCATTCTAAATACAGATTGTGCCCTCTTTCTCTCAGAAAATCTGCTACAAATCCCCCTTTTTCTTTTTGAACTACCCAGGCTGAGTTGAAGGCATGGCTAATTTTTGCATACTTTTTAACAAACAAGGCATAACAACTAAAATAACTACAATAACAATAAAAACAATGACCCCAAAATGAATGAGATCTTTGATCCAACCAGCAAAACCCCATGATTTGATCCACTTGTCAAAAGGAGTACTAACAACCATAGGCTTTCCCATGTTACTTCTTAGCTGTGAAAGCTGTTTGTGAATTGACAGAGAGTGATCAGATAAATTCATACAGCACATGCCCTCAAATTCTTCACATCCATGCCCTTGAGCAAGAAGAAGAAAGTCGATGGCAGCTCTGTTTTGAAGCACGGCGTGGTGGATGGTTCCAACATTCGCAGCAAGGTCACTCAACATGTTGGATGTTATATTAATTTGCATTGCCATCCAACAAGCTAAGGTTCGTAACTGTGTGAGAGCTTGTGCTGAAGCAACTGGGGGCCAAAATTGAAGCTACTATTACAGTTGTACACTCTCACAATGATACTAAATCTTTACAACTAGAGTCTATTTCAAGAGCACTGCGTTTAGATCGTCGGGGTGCTCATGACAATTTGGAAATTTGATGAATGGAAGGGGCAAACAGGGTTAATTTTTCAAAATAACATGGACCCCCTGCAGCTCTTTGAGGCACTGCAGACCAGGCCCGATCTCCACAGATGAGAAAAATTTCTGGCGGCAATTTTCTTGCAGCATCCCTTGCTGATGCTACAAGCTGAGTCCAATTGTTGCAGTACTCTGGATAACTATAATACAGTGAGGATTTGGGAAACAACCAAGTGCTGCCAACTTTGGATTGTCTTACATGCCCAAACATTAAACAATAATTACCTGGCACTGAACCAAGGGGGTCGAATTCTTGTGGTTCAGTACTTACGATCTTAAGATTTTGAGCAATTGCAACAGCTTGTGCTCCTAAAGGATTCTTTGGGATTTTGTGGATTTCACACCAGTTGTCAGATTGAGTGCTGGTGGACCCAGTGGGTGCATTGGACCACAGTGTTCCAAAACCCTGTTAAATTTGAATATATTTTAGTTTGAGTCCAGTTTTAGAACTCTGTCATAGAATTCAGTGGGACTCCAATTAAACAGGTGCGAAAAAGACAGGACGGTGTTGCTTGAGACAGACAGAATGAATCTTGTCTAGTTTGATTGGCCCACGTGATCCACATATTTTGTCTTTGGTCAATGTCAAGCACTTAGAACACTTTTTCTGCAAAAAAAATGCTTAAAACAAATAGCTCAAAACACAACATTCTGCTGGTATCTTTGTCAAAGGAAATAACTACTTATTACTTAAACACTAGTTAAAACTTATAATAACTAAATTCTTAAACAAACTACTTATTTCACACACTGCAAAGCTAATGTTCATCAGTTTCAGAATTGTCAGAAGGTTCTCTAGGTAAGTCGATATCAATGTCGTTATCACTGTTGGCTGCTATTCTTGATTGAGGACACGCATGGGTAAATTGATTCGGCACCCAGACAGGTCCGGCTGCTGTGGACACACACATATATCCGCGCCCATTAAACAACACTTGACTCGGTCCCTGCCATTCACCTGTTCACATGTTTCTGTGATAAACATAAAGTCCTGGAATTGCCTGTGGTCTTCCCTCTTTCACTGCGTGATGATGTATCACGACCACAGGTCCTTGTCTTCCTTCTGCTAAACACAAATAATTTAAAGTAAACAATACCTTTGACAATCGACTAGCTACATCAATTTCATCATGCTGCTTTTGTTTTGCTAAATATTTCTTTAGGGTACGATTGGCTCTTTCTACAATGGCTTGACCTGTGGGAGAGTGAGGAATCCTTGTAGTATGTTTTACCCCCCATTTCTGCATAAATTTAGCAATCCATTGACTGACATAGGCTGGACCATTGTTGGTTTTAATTTCCACGGGCACACCCATAACTGCAAAACAAGCAGACAAATGTCTTTCTACATGCAAAGCTTTCTCTCCTGTTTGTGCTGTTGCCCAAATAAGCTTTGAATAGGTATCTACAGTTACATGAACATATTTCAATCTTCCAAATTCTGGAACACGAGTTACATCTATTTGCCACAATTCTAAAGCTTTCAGTCCCCTTGGGTTTGTGCCTAGACCAAGGCCAGGCCCATGACGACTACATTGAGGGCAGGCACGCACAATTCCTTGTGCATCATTCAGGGGAATCTGAAATTGTCGATGGAGGGCTCTTGCCTTTTGATGGAATGTATCATGACTGTTGCGAGCCCTTTCAAACTTGTCTTGTGCGGGAGCATGGACAACACAGCTGACCGCAGCATCTGCTCAAGCATTGCCTTCTCCCAAACCACTGTTGCATCGATGACTGCGAGTGTGCATGACACAGAAAACATGCTGACGCTGTTTCAGCACACTTCGCAGCTGCAAGAACAGTTCCCCAAGGCGTTGATTCTGGGTTTGCCTGATGAGTGCATCTTCAATTCTCTGCACAACTCCAACCACATACACAGAGTCGGAAACAACGTTGAGTGGTTCTTTGTTTCAGGTTTGCAAAGCCCAACACACGGCTTGCAATTCCAGGGTTTGCAGACTGTCTCCTGCTTTACCCTTAATTAAATGCTGCAACCATTCTCCTTGTTGCTGCCAAACACACACAGCCTTTCTTGTTTTCTGGCCGGCATCTGTAAACACTGTTCTGCCTTTCACTGGCGTCAATGAGCACAAAGGCCTTTCCAACCACCGGTGACGTGTGATCAGATGCCACATCGGGCCTTTTGGCTGCTTGTTGTGAACCACACCTTCAAAACCCAACAATGCTTCTTGCAATGCAACAGAATGTCTCAACAGCCAGTCTAAGTCTTCATCTTTCACAGGAACACTGATATCTGCTGTTTCTTTCTCGTCTATTTCAACAATTCTGTCTCTGCCTTTTCGTATCAATGCAGCAAAAGCATCTGTTCTGCTCATGACACGACACTTTGGTTGAACAGGTAAAAACACCCATTCAAGCACAATTGCTGCCGAGTCAAATTCCTTGTCAGATCGGTTCTCCCTGTTTTTCTTTTGCCATTGAAACACAATGGCAAGTGGGCAGGCTTCAGCGTTGGAAAGGAAAAGCAACAACGGAAGATGCTCTACATGACGAGCACTCCAACCATGTTGCAGCTTTTCTGATACTTGTATCAAGGCGTTTCGTTGTTTGGGGGTACAAATTCGAGGGCTGTTGGCATCAGTGCCATGAAACCATGGCAAAAATGGTAGTAAATCATCATTGGTGATTCCTACAATTGAAGGAACCCATTGCAGGTCTCCAAAAAGTTTCTGAGCATCATGCAAGGTGGAAATGTTGTCATGTAATGTAACTTTCTGAGGACGGATTTGCTCATCTGTGATCAGCCAGCCTAAATATTTCCAGGGAGCTGATCACTGCATTTTTTCTGGAGCAACTGTCAGCCCATGATGCTCTAATTGTGAAATCAGCCAGTCTAATTTTGTTCTTGCCAATGATTGTTTGGTGGCAATAAGAATGTCATCCATGTAATGATAAATGATTGCACTGGAAAAGTGCTGATGAATTGGTCGCAGAGCCCAGTCAACAAACAGTTGACACATGGTGGGGGAGAATTTTGCATGCCCTGGGGTAGAACTGCTCACTCATACTTTTTTGTTGGGGCAGCTCTGTTGATTGATGGAACAGTGAAAGCAAAGCATTAAGTGTCTTGTGGGTGGAATGGAACGGTAAAAAAACAGTATTTCAGATCAATGACAACAATGCTCCACTCTTGTGGTATCATGGTTGGCACTGGCAGGCCAGGTTGCAAGGCACCCATGGCTTGCATCTGTGCATTAACTTTCCGTAAGTCATGCAACAGTCTCCACTTTCCTGATTTCTTTGGTGTAACAAAAGTTGGAGTGTTCCAGGGACTTACTGAGGGTCGAATGTGTCCAGCATCAAGTTGTTCCTTAATTAGTTGTTCTGCTATTCGCAGCTTTTTTACAGTCATGGGCCACTGCTCAACCCATACAGGGGTATCAATCAACCAGGTGATTTTTGAAATGGGTGGCTGCTCTGCAGTGGCCCTCAAGGAAAATGCTGGTTGGTGGTCAACACCAAGCCAAGCTGAGACAACACATCTCTGCCTAGCAGTCCTGGAAGCTTGGCGGGCAAAGTCATGACATATGGTCGAGTCACGATAACTTGAGTGTCTTCAAAGATGATGCGGATGGGATCTGTGCTTATTGAAGGAATCCTCATTCCGCCCACTCCGATAATGTGATTGCTTGATTCATTATCGAAATGTGTGACGCTGTGTCAAGAAGTAGAGTTAGTGTAATGTGATGAGAACCATGCTGTAATTGTACTGTTTTACATGGGCGATCCTTCAACTCCATGGTAAAGAAGACATCATGGCCAGTGGATCCAAAACCTCCATCCTTTCTCTGCACTTCAGTTGGCTCTCTTGGACGTTGATGATGTGGCAAAAAATTTTCAAGACCCACAATTTGAGCAATTTTGCTGCCTTTTGGAATTGTCACAGGTGGTTGCCAGGCATAAGCTAATATTTGTAATTGTCCAGTGAAGTCTGCATCAATGAGCCCTGAGATCACGATCACACCTTGTTTGCTCGTGGAGGATCTTCCAACTAGCAAACCTCCGATGAGAGAATTGATGCTGTACATTGGGCCACATACATTGGTAGGAATCAGTGTAACTTCTTTGTCTTCTAAAGTGACTTCCGTAGTTGTTGCAACATCCATGCCAAGGCTTCCCCATGTGGCAGGCTTGTTATTGATTAAAAAGCTGTTTCTGGGATCTTCTGGGTCGGGGCATCGACTTGTGTCTTCACACCGTGCCTCAGTGGTCTGTGCTTGAAGTTTCCCGATTTACGACAGGCTTCAGTGGCATAGGTGTCACTGTTGCATTTGTGACACCACACAGATTTTTGAGAGGCTTGTTTAAAATGGCCTGTCTCACCACATTTGAAGCAGATGATGTTAGTTAGTTTGCAAGGACATGGAATCTTGTTGTTGTGTCTGGAGTTTTTGTTTTTGTCGCTTGACAAGGCAGCTGCAATGATGTGTCCCTGCTGCTGCATCGCCTCATGAATGGCTGCAATGAATGCTGCAGTCTGGCTGTTCTGTTCGGCATGAGTGGCTCTTACTAACATTTCATCCACCAGGCTACCTTGAGGAAGCGTGGCCAGGATGGTTCTGGTACGTGAATTGGTATTTTCAAAAGCCAAGGAGCGAAACGTGTTCTTGAAATTCCAATGTCGCCCTGATGTCTTGGTTTAGAAAGACAGGTATCTGCCAGGGAAACTGGGGTTCCCCTTAGAATAGAGGATGTAAACCCCTCACCCCCCCCGCCAAGTTCTAATTTTGCAATTAACGGCTCTCAGGCAAAGATTTGGGAGTAGGAATAACAGCTTTTTACTAAGAATATAAGAATACAAATGTGGTAGAAAAGAAAAAAAAACAACAAAACCACCCCACCAAACCAGCAAACAAACAAACAACAATTTTGGAAAGCCCTGACAGGGTCAAAGCTACAACCTTGTTAGTCAGGGTGTGGAAAGCAGTCCAAAAGTGAGTCCTCCTGGAATGGCAGGTACAGCTCCGCTGAGGCAGAAAATGATCCAGTAGCAGAAAAGAAAGGGGTCCTGAGGTGGTGAGAAGGGTCCAGCCTTCCTCCCGTAATCGGATGAAGCAAGACACTGTGCTGGTTTAAAGTCCCAGCTTTATCCAGGTGAGAATGGCTGGCTCCTCCCACGGGGTGGAGCATCACACAATAGGTACGCTAGGATGTAGGTATGTGTTGGGAAGGGGACACGGCTAGAGAAGACTGTTAATGGCCCATTAAAGATAAGAACAATGCTCTACCTGATACTGACCGTTGGCCCATTATCAAAAGGCACCCGCCCCCAACTGTTTTTCAGCAGATGAAATTGAATAGACTCTATAACCCAGGACACCTGAATTTTGTGCCTTCTGTCTTTGTGTTGTGGGTTCCCACAGAGTGGAATGTAAACAAAGTGTGTAAAAATAGATATTTACATATTTCTCCTCTGACAGAAGAAATGATTGATGGTGATGTCTGCCATTCAGGTTAAGGAGGTGGTGACCTGTGTAGCCAATCTCTTGATATTTGTACAAATTTTTATAAATGGAGTCAGATTTTTGAATTAAAGAGTTCCCTTGAACTGCTGCTGGTGTGGCCTCATCTTTCTGTCCCTGAAACTGGGACATTCCCAGCCTCAGCGATCACACTTGGTGACCCCTGCCGTGTGAGGGCTGCAGCCTGTGTGTGTGGACCTTCATGCTGCCGTGCATCTGAAGAAAAGTGGTAAGAGATGGTCTCTTCCCCTGCGTCACTTCCCGCTGTCCAGCTCGGACTCTGGCTTCCTTTCCTGGAGGGAGAGGAAGCCTCTGTTTCTTCAGAGGACTTCCAGCTGTTGTTTTATTTTGCTAGGAATCACGGTTTACTTCGCAGTCTTGACACTGCCTTCTCTCTGCCAGAGTGGGTCAGTGTGGGAAGCTGTTTGCTTCACCTCTATGATGGAGAATGTAATGTACATCTGTTGGGGCTTGTTGATACCTGGAAGCAGGTTGAGGGGCTCTTACGTGGCGTGCAACCTTCCATTTCTGAGGTCTCGAGGCTGGAAGGCTCAGCTCTCATTTCCACTCCCAGGCTTAGCGCTGACAGGGAGAATGGGGAGGGTGATTCTTCCCCCGGCACCAGTGAGCAGCAGCCGGACTCTACAGTCATGCTCCAATGCAGATGCAGCAATGAGGGAGCTCTGCCTGCAAATGGCGCAGCCGCAAATGCGGGCACGGGGTCCTCGGAGCGGACCTTGCCCGAACCTGCACCCTGCATCAGACATTGGAGTGCAGGAGATCTCGGGGCTTGTGAAAGCCTTGTGGGACCAGCGCTGCCGGCGCACCTGTCTCCTGTGACGCTGTAGCAGTGGCGGCAGCAGCGGGAGGTCATTTTCCTACCCCGTGCCTTCCCGGCGCTGGAAGCACCAAAAGCACGCTTGGACCGGGGAGGGCGGACGGTCACGATGGACTCTCTGCATTGTGGTGTGTCCACAAAATACTTGGTGGAAAGGGACAGCGTAGATTTGCACCGTCCTGGGGGGCCGGGGGAGGAAGCCCCTGACGCCCACGCCACGCTGCCGAAGTATGTGCAAGCCGCTGGGCACTTAGCCGAGGCTGAGAAACCCGCCCCACAGCGGGCGGAAGGGCCGCCCAGCATTGGAGTCCGTGCGGCCCGCAAAGGTTCCTTGGGGGCGTTGCCAGAACGCCCCGCTGCCATGACGCCACCAAGAGGGCTGTGGCGGGGGTCAGGCTCGGGAGGCCTCTGAGCTGTCCGAACAGACTCCTTCGTGAGTCCATCTCCCCCTTAAACTCCCGTCCCGTTTGCGAGTCAAGAGCAGCGGCTCTCCCACGGCTTTGCCCCCCCCCGATTCCTTGGCAGAGGTGCCTGGCAGTGCTGTGGCACCTCAGACATGTCCCCCCTTGTGCTTTGTTCCTCCACCAAGGTGGGCCGGGGCAGCGCTGCATGCGCAACCGCCTCCAAAGCAAAGGCTGGTGCAATCAGTGGCTGGGGCTCGGCATGGCGCGCCCTGCAGGCCAGAGATGGATTCTCTAGCTCTGCAAGTGCTGTGAGACAGGCTCTCGCCCCTATCCCAGTGCACTCCAAGGGACAGGATTCGGAGGATGAAGATGCCTCGCAGGGCAGTTTGAAAGCTTTCCCTGTGATTCGGGAAGCTGGCCGCAAAAAACATATTCATTTGTCTTGGCAGGCAATGGTCGGCCTCCGTGATAGGGTTGGAAAATACGGTCTGGGGTCTCCTGAGACGATGCAGTTTCTACGATTGATAGACACAGATGTGTTACCACCCCATGACATTCGAAGCCTGAGCAAGACTCTTTTTCAGCCTGTCGAATATGACATGTTTGAGTCTAAGTGGACCCAGTTGGCTGAAAGGACTGCAGCACAGAATCTGCAAGCTTCGTAAGATGACCCTAGGTATTGGGTCGAGCCAGATGTGCTGCTGGGTGTAGGTGAATTTGCTCATGTAAACAGACAGGTCACCTCTGACCCCTTGGTACTGGAGCAGTGCCAAAAGATTGGCATGACAGCTTTGGTGCACACAATAGAAATGTCAGCTCCTAAAATCCGTTTCCCACAATTGTTCAGGGGACTGACGAACCCTTTTTGAGGTTCGCAGAGAGGCTGACAATGTCACTTGAGCGACAGGTGGAAGATCTTGCTTCCAGAACATTGTTGCTCAAGATCTTTGTCAAGGAGCAACTGCAATGCAGAGTGTAGGACAATCATTGAATGCCTTCTGGGCGATCCCACACTGACGCAAATGACTGAGGCTTGTGTGAAAATGGGCACCACAGGTGGAAAGGTGGCTGCCATGGCTACCACCCTGCGGCCAACCTGGAAGGGGCAGCAGGGTGGGAAGCAGACACAGGCAAATGCTCAGGCCAGCAAGAAGAAAGGGAGGAAAGTGAAAAAGGGGACTATTCCTTTGTTTCTATGTGGACGGTGTGGAAGGCCAAATCACATGGCCAATGTTTGTAAGGCAGTGATTCATGTGAATGGCCAGCCTCTTGGGCTCGGGAAACGGGCAGGGAAGCCCGAAGGGGAAGCATGCTCAGACATGAGTGTCTTCCCACTCCTCAGAGCTGATGGAGGTCTGCTGGGCAAGCTCAGTTTCCACACCCACCCGCCCCTGTCACTGTCCCTGACAGGACCAGATTTGTTTAATTTGTGTTTCTGAGTCTTCTGTTCACAGAACAAAGAGCTGGTGGCGAGAAGGTGGCTGCCTCAAGTTCACTGGACTGTTGTTCTGGTCAGAGACTGTCCTGTCCTTGTCCCTGAAGGGACCAGAATTGTTTAATTTGTGTTTTCTGAGTCTTCTGTTCACAGGACAAAGACCTGGTGGCGAGAAGGTGGCTGCTCTGAAGTTACTGGGCTGCCTCAAGTTCACTGCACTGTCGTTCTGGTCAGAGACTGTCCTGAAACGATTTTTACCCTGTCTGTCCTTGGAACGGACATTGCGAGTCTCTCCCTTGCCGCTTGGCATTGGGAATGGACTTTCTTTCAGGACCAATTCTTCACCCTTCGTGACTTGGTTCAGGAGCTGTTGGACCAGGATCACCTGGAAACCAGTCCCTGGAACACTCCTGTTGTCTGCATCGAAAAGAACTCTGGGAAATGGAGGTTGTTAGAAGACCTCAGAAAAGTATCTTCATTGTGAATCTGAAATATTGTTTTCTTGTGATTCATTTGCATCCTACAGCTATCATTGGCTGATGGAATGATGAATGGTCCGATCCCTTGCACGTTCTGGACTGGGTCATTGTGTTAGTTTAGAAGATAGTAAAATGCAATTGTTGATTTCTTTTGAACTACTTACCACAATAGCCAATTGCATGCAGAGATGCACCTCTGGAACACACACCGCCTTAAAAGTTAGAAAGAAGCCTGAGATCACTCTCTTGTTTCCGCTTTTACAGGAGGTAAGGCAGCCTTAGCTTTGTCTCTTAGAGGGGCCCGGGAAGGCCTCAGTCTGCCCCGGGCCTCGGGCCTTCACGGAAAACCCGCCTGGCTGTTGCTTGTCGAGTCTGGACGTGTCCCAATTTCAGGAACACTGAAATGAAGCTCACACCACGGCAGTGAAGGAACAAACTCTCTTTCATTTCAAAATCTGACTTCATTATATACATTTTGTACAAAGGTCAGGGATTGGCTACATAGAACGCCACCTCTGAACCTGGATGGTGGACATCACCGTCAATCATTTCTTCTCTCAGAGGAGAAATATGTAAACATTCTGAAAATAGACATTGTTTGCATGAAGCTGCGTGAGAAAGTTCTTCACTAAGACAAAAAGACAGAAAGCTCAGGGCAACACCTGGCCAGGTGACTCCCAGCCGGGAGCGGGGATGATGTGCCCCCATCCCAACCCCGATCGGTTTTTAGCAGCTAGAAAACACCCTGGCACTCTCCTATGGGGGCAGCTGGCCTGAGGCCTGGACGTGGGCCTGGCCCCTTCCCCCAGCACGGGGAGGGGAGCCTGCAGCCACTCCAAGCTGAGCCCACCCTGAATGAGGCTGAGGGGTGGAGGCAAGGAGCTTTTCATCAGCTGGACTGCTCTGAGAGCTGCCTGAGGTTTTTTTTCCATTTCCGCGTTTTTTTTCTTCACTTTCTTCACTGCCGGGTAACCACGGCAAGTCTGGGCAAGTTTTAACTCTTTCCTACCAGGAGATGGGACTTCCAAAGCACTGCCTCTTCCCAGAATGAGAACAGACAAATGGATAGAGCATAGAGAAAATTTAGCATAAGTCAGATGGAGAGAGTGAAAAAAGACTTAATTAGAGGAATGATGAAGGAGTTGCCTGTTAGCTGGATTTACTTGTTTGAGCTATAGAAATGAGCTCTATTGGTAGATTGTCTTTTAAATCATGAAAAAAATATGCATTTGGGGAAATGATTAGTAGATTTTTGAGCAAAGGTGTTTCTGATAGACTGTATGATTCCATGAGATGTCTGAACAGAGAAAAAGAAATAAGAAACTCTCGCACCAGTGAAAAAAAGTGAGAAGACATCTTTGTTTCTTGAAATGAAAAATCCTTTGCCTTGAAGCTGCTTATCTTTTAAAGGCGACACCCCAAATGCCTGAACTCCACGACCCATAAGCAGCTTGGGAAACTGCTAATGGGAAGAGACCACATGGAAGCAGGTTTTCCCTGGGCGGCTGTTTCTGTGAGAGTTCTGACCCACAAGAGAACTTTTCTAGGTTGTCAGTGGGAGAATTCCATAGAGAACAAGAGACTCCCCTCCTGAAGAATAGATGAAAGATTATATTTAAATGGTAAAACTGACTGAATGTCACAAGTTTTATCTCTATGTTGTTTGTAGAGAAGTGAACACTTGTGGGAGGGGAGAGGAGTTTTGAAAGTTTCATTTTTTTTTCTTTTCTTTTTTTTTTCTTTTNTTTCTCTTTGTTTTCCAATCTGTGTTAATAAATTACATGTTTACCTTTAAATTAAGCCTGTTTTGCCTCCTTCTCCCAAAATCGTAATTTCCCAATTATCAATTAATTTAGTAATCATAAAAACAGCCACAGTCATCCTGCCCCATCAGCCGCAAAAGACTGCAATCACATAGCTTGATTGATAATTAAATGCAGGCAACAGTGCTTGCAATTGATGACTGCGGATTTCGCAAAATTCATACTCTCAGTACTATGGGAGAAATTTGACTGGAGCTTTGCAAGCAGTGTTTCTCATCCAAATGCTCTGGAAAATTTTTCAGGGCCGATCGCTTGTCATCTGCCCAGCCATGAGCTCTTGCATGTGGCAAAATTCTTTAAAAATACCCAGGAGCCTTTGCAAGGACTCACTGTCTTTACAGACGGTTTGGGAAGGACGAGACGGGCCATTGTTGCTTGGAAGGATGGCTTTGAGGGGCAAGTTTTGGAAGGTCATGAGGATGGGTCAGCCCAATTGGTTTAATTGAGGGCTGCCATCATGGCTTTTCAGAAATTCTCCCAGCAATCTTTCAACTTGATCATGGATTCCGCTTATGTGACCGACATTGTCCAGCGGTTGAGTCATTCAGTATTGAAGGAAGTCAGTAATCCTGTCTTGTTTCGTTTACTGGAGACCTTGCGGTGCGCAATTCGGAACAGGGTTCATCCCTATTATGTTCTGCATGTACGAAGCCCCACTAACTTGCCTGGATTTGTAGCGGAAAGTAACGCGAGGGTTGGCAAGCTGGCCATCCCAACGTGGGTGGCCCCTCAGCTTGATACACTCGCACAGGCCAAGGCATCACATGGGTTTTTCCACAAGAACGCGCATAAGTTGCAGAAGCAGTTTCAGTTGATGCCAACTGAGGCCCGTGACATTGTCGAGTCCTGTGATGGCTGTCACGTGGTCGCTGCATCTTTGCCAGCAGGGGTGAATCCCAGGGGCCTTAAGGCCTTGAAACCTTTGCACACGGACGTTACTCAGATTGCCGAGTTCGGCCGGCTCAAGTATGTGCATGTTACGGTAGACACGTTCTCTGCTATGTGGGCTTCGGCTCACACGGGAGAAAAGACCCGAGATGTCATTGCCCACTGGAGGCAGGCCTTTGCCGTCCTAGGCATACCTTCAGCTGTCAAGACCGACAATGGTCCTGCTTACGCCTTGCAGAAGGTGCGGCAGTTCCTGCAATTGTGGGGTGTTTCTCATAAATTTGGCATCCCTCATTCTCCCACAGGCTAGGCAATTGTAGAACGCACTCACGGTAGAGTCAAGCATGTTCTTCAAAAACAAAAATGAGGAATGCAGCGTGAAACCCTGCACAGTTGGTTGCAAAAGGCTTTGTACACAATCAATCACCTTACGGTGCCGCAGAACTCAAATAACCCTGTTTTCTTGAATCACCACCTTTCATTACAGGCTTCGGATGAGACGCATCAGCCACGAGCGAAGGTCCAGGTGTAATACCTAGTCACCAAGCAATGGGAAGGTCCCTACGACGTTATCGCCTCGGGGCACGGGTATGCTTGTGTCTCCACAGATACAGGAGTACGCTGGGTACCTGCAAAGGGTGTCTGTCCCGACCTGAGACCGCAGAGACAGAATTCGGCCAACAGACAGTCAGGAGACCGTGATCAAGATGAAGGTCAACCAGTGGAGGAACCACTGAGTGACGACTCTGATGTCGATGACACAAGTGATCACTCTGATGGCCCTTCATGAACAGAAACTGAACTATGTTTATTTTCTTTTTTTGTTTTTCTTTTAATTAATGGAAAAGGGGTGAGATGCCGCCCTGAATTTTCTGCCTTCTGTCTTTGTGCTGTGGGTTCCCTCAGAGTGTAATGTAAACAAGTGTGTAAAAATAGATATTTACATATTTCTCCTCTGAGAGAAGAACCGATTGATGGTGATGTCCACCATCCAGGTTAAGGAGGTGGCGACCTCTGTAGCCAACCTCTTGACCTTTGTATAAATTTTTATAAATGGAGTCAGATTTTGTAATTAAAGAGTTAGTTTCCTTGAACTGCTGCTGGTGTGGCCTCATCTTTCTGTCCCTGAAATTGGGACATTCCCTGCCTCAGCAATCACATTCCGATGGTATGTCTGAGGCATCCTTCAAAGCAGCTGCTAATCTGTCTATTAATTGTCCATAAGGTTCAGTGGCTCCTTGTTTTATAGTAGAGTAAGGTGCTGGCTTTTTCTTGTCTGGGACCAAAAGCAAAGCTTTATGAGCTAATGATTAAGCCAGCTTATGCATCTCAATAGGGTAGGTGAGCTGCACCTTGGATGTGGCGTATGATCCGTGCCCTGTCAGCATATCTGCCTGAATGGCATAAAAAGGATCTCCTGCTGTTTGATGCTTGTTGGCTTCCTCAACAGTCAAACGTCTCCATTCCCTCTCAAAAATGAGAAACTATGAAGGTGTCAAGAGAAGGGATGCAATGCTAGAACAATCATCTGGACAAAGAATGTCAGCTGTAAAGATGTATGGAATAATATATCTTGCTGCATTTGATTGAATTACATATGTAGAGACAGTCTGTTTGGCCAGCTGCAACACCTTCCACTCATGAGGCTCCCATTGGGCAGGAAAGGGCACCAGCGGCTTGCCAGTCTCCATCCAAAACAGCATCTTTAACAACAGCAGTCCAACGGCTCTGAATCGGGTTTGTTGAAATTGCCGGGAGTGACACCTGTTGTGCTGCAGGAAAGGCTGATGAGGCAGGAAAAACTGATGAAGTAGGTTGAATTGCTGTTTGTTTTTCTATTTTATTTTGGCGATGTGACAATTCAGCAAGCTTCGTAATTACTTGTTGCATTTTTTCTGAATGCTGTCCCTGTGCTGTGTTGTGTGCCTGCTGTTTCTCGCAAAATGCAGGAGCGGGCATATTAGTCTCTGAGGCATCTGAGTCACAGTCGGAGTCAGAAGGGAGGGAGAACCCAGCTGCCACGGTGATGTGTGACCGTGCTGGCATCTCTGCGCCTGCAGCCTCTGCTGCCGCTGACGTCATGTGCGGTGGCGCCCGCTCGCCCCCCTGCGGGAGGGAGAGAGCGCTCCGTCTCGCTCCGTGCCGCTCCATGCATGCGTCTGGTCGGCTGCCCCCGCGCCGCCACTTCACTCTCACCTCCACCTTGCATTCCGCCTTGCATCCCACCTCCCTGCCGCGTCACCTGGGCCAGCCCCGCTTATCTTTGAGGTCTACCTGCCTCCTCATCTTTCACCACGCCTTTAGAGTCGGGTGGCTGTGCTACTTCCTGTTTGCTCCCAGTCTTGTTCGGCAGTGACAGAGCCACTTCCTCTGCCTGAATCACATGATCAAGGACATCCTGCGGAGTTGGGCTGACGGAAGCTGAAACTCCTCGCATCGGACGTGTACAAACACCAAAAAATTTCGCAACTTTGGAAGGCTTTTGGATTTGAACTACTCTCGGTTCCTCCCCCACTCCCTCCACAGTTTGGA
Source organism: Cyanoderma ruficeps (assembly GCA_008694505.1). NCBI lineage: Eukaryota > Metazoa > Chordata > Aves > Passeriformes > Timaliidae > Cyanoderma > Cyanoderma ruficeps. The sequence goes on from VZDJ01000420.1 coordinate 82,940, forward strand.
TGGCTGCTTCAGCCACTTTTTTTTTAAACAGAAACAGCTTGCAAGGTATGTTAAACTTTTTTCCAAGTGGCACCCAGCTCCTGAGCAATTTTGCCATCTTTCCCACCGGAAATCACAGCGTCCCACAAAAGATCTCCAAGGTCTTGCCATTGTGTGGCACTAAACACCAAGGACGGCTTATGTAATTTCCCTTGATTTCTGGCCCACAGGGCTAACTGTTCTAGATCAATTTCCTTCACCCTTTCACCTCTCTTAGAGAGGATATTCAAAAGAAGCCGTACTGCCGCACTCATGTCGGCATCTATGTTCACTTCCGGGTATTTATGTTCCCCCCAGCAGCTTACCTTCTCCCACGGGGTGGTGCTGTCGCTCTTTGCTTGAGACAGAGGACTGCTGTCATCTCAACCTCTCTGCTCTGTATCTCAGTTCGGTCGTTTTTAGGGTCCCGAATCGAGTGGAGTCTTTCAGTCCCGTACTTAAACGAGCCATTCCATATTAAAAAGAACCTGATGCATCAAACAACGGCGTTTAGGTGAATCGACATCCAGATCCACAGCAGGGTCCAAACCTGCAGGTCTGCATCAGACAACTGAGTCCCAGGTTCAAACATAAATCTGCATTTAAACAATTTCGTGTTTAGGCGTTCAGGTCCCTGTTCACAGGTGCCAGAATGAAGCAGGGAACCGGCAAAAATAATGAGAGATTGAGCCGAGAGCAATGCAGGTTTGACCAATATTCTCCGTTTATTCTGCTTAAGATGGCAAGTTATATACAGTTCTATATAGTTTATAGTTAGAGCAATACTTTCATTGGCATACAGCACAGAGAAAAATGCAAACAACACATTGTTTAACTTACTCTTAAGGTGGGTAAAACGTGCCCACTAATAATTGCTCTCAGTGACCCCTAGAAAACCCACTGTCTAACAATAATACCGTAACATCTAATTTCTGCTGTGCCACAAGTAATTTCACCTGCGCAACAACTTCAAGGCCTCAGGGTCTTCAAGGCCAAGCCTCCGTCAGGTAGCCTTCAGCTGGGTAGTTCAATATCTCATTCTAAATACACATCATGCCCTCTTTCTCTCAGAAAATCTGCCACACTCCCTCCTTCTGAATTATTATAATTTTGTAATTAAGGGGCTCTCAGGCAAAGATATGGGAATAAGAATAATAGTTCTTTACTAAGAAAATTAAAATAAAAATATCATAGTGAAAAAAAAGAAAACAAACAAAAAAGAAAACATTGACAGGGTCAGAATACAACCTGACACTCTTGTTCAGGGTGTTGGTAGCAGTCCAATCAAGTCCTCCTAGAGTGAAAGACGTGGTTCTGTTGAAAGCTCTGATCCTGTAGAAGGGTGTAGTTTTCCTCTGAAGGTCCAGTGGTGGTGAGATGGGTCCAGTTTTCCCCTGGGAATCCAGTAGAAACAGGCTGTTTTGGTGTTCTCACTCAGATTTTATCCAGGTAGGAATACTTGGCTCCTCCCACTGGGTGGAGCATCTAACAATGGGATGATGTAATTTTATCAGTCATGCAGTGAGACTCAATGGTCCATTAACAGAAGATATCTCCCTGGGCACAGGATGGGTCGTGGAAGAGATAAAGAACACTGCCCTACCTGGTTTTAACAGATGATAATAGAATACATGCTTTTGGTTACATCTTGCATTGGAATTTATGACACTGTCTCTCCTATGATTTCTGCTCGATCAGGTCTAAGATACCAGGCTCCTTTATCAGTTCCATTATCCTCTCTGTTTCAATCCTCATAGTATACTTTTAGATCTCCAAATATAGTTTATTATCAGCCTTAGTACAGTGCCACCCAATTAAAGAATCACAAAGCTGAATAAGATATAGACTCCTTCAGTTTTATTTTTGCGAGTTTTTAAAATTTTGTTCGTCTATATATTGTAATTTTTGTAGACTCACAGAGTAAATAATTGGAAGTACTGTTTTCTCTAATATAATGCAGATGGCTTTATTGACATGTTTTCTTTCCAGTTGTGTATGATTTTAATTGCTACCTAAGCTCCTAGTAAAGAATTACAAGCTTCAAGTTTTATTTTTAAACAGAGTAGATAATACCTACATATTCTTACCATCTCAGTGGCCAAATTTCTATTTTCTGATTTGTTTTTTGGAGGAATATGGATTTCTTCTTAAAGAAGTAATATTTTTACCAAAAATGGAAGTTACTTGGTATTCCAATGATTTAGAGATATGGAAAATCATGCTGTGAAAGGCCAGTGTCCACAAAGAAGACAGAGGAGTCCTGCAAGAATCACCTTTATTCAAATAAAGGGAGAGATTCCACAAGGCCATACCCCCATGGGGTCTCTCAAGTTTTTGGAGGATGTGGCCTCCTTTCATCCTAAACTCTTTACTGCATGTTGCCTTCTTCTTGAGCACCGCATAGCTACAGTGAACATCATGTCCAGGGACGTACAGCCACTGGCAGGGAAACAGACGAAACAAGTCTCTGTTTTGTTAAGCATGAGAGTCCATTTTATTTCCACCCCCTGAGCCAGGGAGGGAGGAGAAGGCAGAGAGAGCGACCAGGGGCAGGGTGGTGGGGTTTGGGTCAAGGGAGGAGATAACATAAGGAGACTAAGATCAGATTTCAGCTTCTTCAAAATGGGAGGATTCCACACTCCTCCTTTCCACATTGGGTTCGGTACTAGGAAGGTACAGACTTTCCAAACCGTCTACTACATATTTCTCCTTTACCATGTATCCCCCGCGTCATCATGCATTGTATGACCATTAAAATTAGCTTTAAGCCTCCCCTGGGCAGAGAAGTTAATATTCATAAATCTGTTAAACCTGAGCATTTTCTCATAAAGTTCAGAAGTTCAGACTGCTGGATTCTACAACAAACTTGTGCGGCTTGATGTTCATGAAGACTCCCACACTCATTCTTCCAGAACCTGATTAGTTCTTTCAGATCTAGTAGTTTGTGCAGATGTTAACACCCATTTCTCCTATCAGGGAGATTTGATGCAAATGACTTTTTTATGTGTTAGTTAAAGGAAAATTTTTAATAAGAGTTAATCCTGTCAAAAATGCATACCATATACTATTCTGTGCTTTATGGGTTCATATTGAACACCTGTATTAAATGTATGACATATCTTGCAGGAAAAATGGAAAATATTACAGAATTGTTAAGGCAATGTGTGATATGGTACTTATTTCACTTATATATTGTCCTGGTTTAGGGCAAATTTGGGAGAAAACCACTGAATGGGGTCCCTCCAGAATAGCAAATTCAAGCCTCCCCTCCCCCAACTGGTTCAGGAAAAGATTTCCTTGGAGAAAAGTGGAAAAAACTATTTATTTAACAAGCAAAATATCCACAAGCATAAAAAATGAACAATATGGAACAATAAAATTTCTTGCTGTCCAAAGAGATGGCAAACCCAAAAAGTCCTTGTAGTGGAGTGTAGCTTGGCTTGCTCAGTCTCTTATCAGTCCCTCCGGCGCTGGAAAATGCTGAGGCCCAGGCCCTGGTGGCCCACAGGTGTGAGCTCCCGGTGTTCTGGGTTTTCAGTCCAGAGCAGGTTTGAACAGTTCCAAAAGAAAGAAAGAAAAAAAAAAAGCAGTCCAGGGAACTTCTCTGCTTCAGCTAGCTAAAAATTAAAAGCTAAGGAGATCTCTGTCCCACTGTCTGTCCGTGCTGCAGACAACACAGTCCATAAGCGGAATGTGGAGGAGTGAATGGAGGAGGGAGTGCAGTTTCTGAAAATTAGCTTGGCACTTCTCTTTCTCCCCTCTTCACTCTCGGAACCAGTCTTAAAAGTACAGAACATAATATCCAACATAAGCAGAACAGACGATTGGGGAAACAAGCATCATAAAGTCACTCTAGGACATATATATATAAGAACATGACATTATTGCATAGGTTTCAGAAGGGAAAAAACTGAGATCTGAGGGTAGCCTGAAACATTTTTTTTTTTTTACTATGCAGTAGTTTTTCATTGCCTGGGTCTGTAATTTTATAAACTCTTCAAGAAAAGTCATGTTGTCTCCCCTCTGGTAGATTACATCCTGCTGGCCAGTTAACTCTTATTATTGTGCATCTGTTATCAAAAAAGGTGTATGGTTAGTCTATTTCTGAAGGTATATATTTAGGAAATGAAGATGGATTCTAAAATTCATCTCACTATGGTTCCTGTACTGGGGTGTTGCTAAGTCTCATCATGTTTTTTTCCCCGTAGTTGGGTTCCCAATGGTGACTCCTTCCACAAGGGACATAATGTTAATGCTCCCAGTGTCCATTGCACTCTCGATTCTCCCAAAGGCAAATGTGTGGTCCAGATTCCATTACTTCCCACCCATACTGTGGGTCCTAATGATTTTACTGTGTCCTGCTGACAGTCTATATCTCTCCAAGTCTTGTTATTTGTTAGGTGAGACCAGGTGTCATTAAGAAAGGTAGAATAATTTCTACAAACACATCCTAACCATAACGCTTGAGCCACAGCCATGAGCTGTTGTATCTCAGGATTCTTACTAGTACAAGTGTATATTTGAGTGCAATTCCACTTTTCTTTTATCTTTGGATCCTTTTGCCCTGACCTTATTAAATCAGAATATTTTATACCAACCAGTAAGGGGTCTTCTTGGAGGCCTGGATTCCCTTCCCAGTCCAGGCACCATTGAACTGGTTGGATATATTCCCATTGTTCTGTTTGAGGGCTGTTCCATATTTCTGGTATTTGACATCCCCAAGGGGTATTAGTGCAGTCTGTTGGCAGATAAATATTCCCTGAGGTTATTTCCAGATCTGCTTTTGAGATATTACAATTCTCAACAGTATCATTCTTACATGTCTGTTGTAAGGAATATTCTCCTTCCATCCCTGTCCAATTGACATGGGTGCTATTTCCTTCCCACATGTATTCCCAATTTTTTGTCAAATTGCTGACTAAAGCTCCCCACAGAACTGGATTTTCTGCAGAGGTTGGTGTTGGCAAACAAGCTGTTATAGAAGTTACATTCCGTAATATGCCAAAATCTGGCACTAGCTTTAAGATCACACTTCCCTTCTCACAGATTACCAACCTAGTTTCTATTATTATTATTATTATTATAAATATGGAATAGGTTTGATTCCTTCCACCTTAAGTGCTTTGTAGGTTACCCGGAGGACTTGAAAGGGTCCTTGCCACTTTTCTTTAAAGGGTTCAGAGTTCCAGGTCTTTACATATACAAAGTCCCCAGATTGGTATGGGCAAACAGGTGCATCCAAAACAACTGGTCCCAATAGGGTTATAAACTGACAGTCCAGCTAGAGATTTTCTTAAAAAAATTAAGTATAGATTTTAATCTGTTTCTCCCTTTGAATGTTTTTCTTTGGGAATGGATGGTGTTTGATACAGCCGTCTGTACAGCAATTCATAGGGACTTACTTTAGTTTATGACCTTGTCTGAATTCTGACTCACAAAAGAGCCAGAGGGAGGGTCTGTGGACATTTTAAGGAAGTTTCTTGACACATTTTGCTAATTTGCCGTTTCAAAGTCTGATTCATCCTTTCCATTTTCCCACTTGATTGTGGTCACCAAGATGTGTGTAAGTCCCATTTTATACCTAGAGTTTTGCTCAGCTGTTGCACCACATCTGCTATAAAATGTGGGCCTCTATCTGAGGACATCCTAAGTGGTACCCCAAATCTCAGTATGATTTCTTTAAACGTGATTTTTACCACTTCCCTAGCTTTATTGGTGTGACAGGGAAAGGCTTCTGGCCATCCAGAAAAAGTATCTACCAATACCAAAAGATACCTATACCTGTTTTGTCTGCGTGATTCAGAGAAATCTGTTTGCCAGTAATCTCCAGGTGAATTTCCCTGTTTAATTGTTCCAGGAGGTGGCCTCTTCCTATATATGGGATTGTTTTTTAAACCAATTGGACATTTCACTACGATTGATTTTGCTATTTCAGTCATTCCTATGCTGAGTACAGAGCTTTGGAGACTAGATATCATGGACTCACTTCCCCAATGGGTTTTGTTGTGTTCTTTTTCCATTATTTTCCTCATTACAGAAGTTGGAACTATAACCTGTTGGCTGTCTGTTACCCACCATCCCTCCTGATTCTTAATGGCTTTTAATGTGTTTGCTAAGCACTGATCTTCACTGTCATAATTAGGCTTAAATTCAGATATGTCAATTTGTCTTTGTGGTACTAATGCTAGGATGTCTTTTTCAGCTACTCCTCAAGCTGCTTTATCTGCTAATCAGTTTCCCACTATAACATTAGTTTGCCCAGGTTGATGTGCTTTGCAATGCATCACTGCCACCTCTTGGTTTTTGAATTTCTTCCAAAAGTTGTAAAATTTCTTGTTTGTGTTTAATAGCTGATCCTTGAGCTGATAGGAGTCCTCTTTCCTTTCATATAGCTCCATGGCCACAGATTACACCAAATGCATACCTAGAATCAGTCCAAATATTCACCCTTTTGCCTGCTGCCAAATTCAATGCTTGTTTTAGTGCTATTATTTCTGCCTTTTGTGCTGTAGTCTTAATTGGTAAAGATCGAGCTTCTAGTACTTCAGTAGTGGTTACCACTACATATCCTGCTATCAGTTTTCCATCCTTCATGAAACTGCTCCCATCTGTGAATAATTCTAAATCAGGATTCTCTATTGGATCATCTCTCAAATCAGTTCTGCTGGAATATACCTGTTCGATAGTTTGGAGACAATAATGTGCCAGAGCTCCCTCATCCACTGCCTTTGGACTGAGGAACATGGCTGGATTTGTGGCTACTGTCTTCAATTTCACATCATCCTGCTCCAAAAGTACAACTTGGTATTTCAGCATCCTGCTGGGGGACAGCCAATAGCCCCCCTTTCATTCTAATACAGATATCACCATGTGAGGGACAAAAACAGTTATGTGCTGTGCAGTAGTGAGCTTCCTGGCCTCTTGGATCAGTAGAGCAGTTGCAGCAACCACTCGCAAACATCCTGGCCATCCTTTGCTCATGTTGTCCAGCTGTTTGGAGAAATAGCCCACAGGTCTCCTCCAGGTTCCCAGCTTCTGAGTCAGGACTCCCAGGGCTAAATGTTGCCTCTCATGTACAAACAGTCCAAAAGTCTTGGTTAAGTCAGGAAGCCCTAATGCAGGTGCTGTCATTAATGCCTTTTTCAGTTCTCGGAAGGCAATTTGGCACTCGGGAGTCCACACCAATTGTCCTTTCTTTGTTTCTTTTAGGGCTTCAAAGATGGGCTTCACTAAAAGTCCATAGTTTAATATCCACAACCAGCACCACCCAACCACTCCCAGAAAACCTCGTAATTCTCGGATGTTCTGTGGTTCTGGAGTTTGGCAGATTGCTTCCTTTCTGTCAAGGCCAAGAATTCTCCGTCCTTGAGTGATCTCAAAGCCCAAATAATTCACAGTTGTCTTTCTTACTTGAGCTTTTCTTTTAGCTACTCTGTAACCATTCTGTCCCAGAAAGTTCAACAGACTTTTGGTCATTTGTAGGCATTAGTTTTGGGTCTCTGCTGCCAGCAGAATGTCATTCACATACTGTAAAAATGCTCCTTTGGTGTTATTTTTTTTTCATTGTTCTAATTCTTTTGCTAGTTGATTTCCAAATATTGTGGGACTATTTTTAAATCCCTGCGATAGGATGGTCCAGATTAACTGAACTTTGCATCCAGAGGTAGGACTTTCCCATTCAAAAGCAAATTATTGCTTGACTATTTTCCTTCAAGGGTATGCAGAAAAAGGAATCCTTAAGATCAATCACTGTAAACCATTTATATTCTCCTTTTAGTGCTGTCAAAATTGTGTATGGATTAGCTAATACTGGATGAATATCTGGTACTATTTTATTAATGGCCCTTAAATCTTGTACTAACCTATATTCCTGTAGTGGTTTCATGTTCGCCAATTTCTGTTTCCCAAAATTAGTGTAGTGGTTTAAGTGCCTACTAGAATTATTTACTCTTTTTCTGCTGTGAGATAGGATTAGGAGAAAAGCAAAGCAGGCTCAAAACTTAAAAGGTATAAAGACAGGTTTATTAACAAAACTGCAAGAAAGAAAAAATTAATATGAATCAGAATGAAACCTTCAAAACACTTCTCCTCCCCCCTACAACTGTTCACTTTCCCACTGACAACATAAAGAAACAAAACTGTGATTTTTAGTCAGTTTTTCCACTTTAAAATAGTCTTTCATCAGTTCTTAGGGAGAGCAGTCTCTCTTAGAACTCCCATGGAGACATCGCCACAAGAAACAGTTCTTTGGTGGCTCCCATATCACGAATGTGCAGCCGCCTGGAAACCCTGCAAACCGTGAAGTCCCTCCCATTTGGCAGCTTTTCCCACAGCTGTGCTCATGGGCATATCAGCTTATTAGGGTACAATTTAAGGATGACTGTTCTAGTATAAAACAAAGATTCTCTTCATCTGTCTCTAAAATAATCTTCATCTCAAGAAACAGAGGTCTTCTTTTTCCCTGGGGGCAGAGGGCTTCATATTTCTTTCTCTCTATCTTCAAAATTCTCCATTAGATCACAACTACATCAGTCCATGGCTATGACTAGAACTTTGTATCCCCCCAAAAAGCATTCTATAAGTTACAGGGATATTTTAGTCTTTTCTCTATGGCCTCACAAGAGAAGTCCAGCCCAAACTGGCCCAGCCTGGGCCCAGAGCCGCTCCTGGGGGCCCAGCAGACACCTCCCTCAGCCCAGGCCTGTGGTGAAGCAGGCCTTAGAGTCAGCTGGATGTTAGTAGCCGTGGCCTCCCCTCCCCCACCAGCAGCTGCTGGGGTCCGGGGGCCTAGCCAGGCCTGGCCCTGGCCCGCCCGGCTCACTGGTGGGTATCCCTTGTGTTCTGGTGTCTGTGGAAACATAGGCATACCCACGTCCCTATGTAATAAGGTCCCATGGACTTTCCCACTTGTTCGTGATAATGTCTTATACCATTAGGTTTAGGTGACTGAGCATCTCCAGATGACCGCAGTGATAGGAAATGATTAAAGATCACTGGGTTTTGGGATTGTTCTGGTACTGTTAAGTGATTCAAGGTGTAAACAGATTTTGCTACTCTGCTCTGTGGGGTCTCACTACACATCCCTCCCTTTTGTTTATCTAAGATGTGTTTTAAAGTGCCATGTGCTCGTTCTACAATGGCCTGTCTAGTTGGTAAATGAGGTATACTGGTTTGGTGTGACACACCCTAGAGCTGCAGAAATTGTCTAGTTTTTTGTGATGTGTATGCAGGTCCATTATCTGTTTTGATGTTACGAGCGATACCCAAAGCAGCAAATGCTAATCGCCAGTGTGCAATGGCATCACAGCTTTTTTTCTCCTGGGTGGACTGATGCCCACATGGCAGAGGAAAAAGTATCAATGGATACATGCACATATTTTAACTGTCTGAATTTGGGAATATGGGTGACATTAGTCTGCCAGATTTACAAGGCTTTTAAGCTATGGGGATTAACTCCCATCTGTGGTGGTGCAGGGTGGCCTTGGCAGTTAGCACAAGTATTGACTGTTACGAGCTTCTGTGTTCAACAGCAGAAATTGCCTCTGCAGAGCTCAAACACCTTGATGAAAGAAATTGTGTGAGGGTTTTGCTTGTGCCAGCATGTCTGGCTGTGGTGCTGTCCAGGCAGGGCTAGCTAGGTGATCTGCTTGTGCGTTGCCCTCTGTAATAAAACCTGGGAGATTCGTGTGGTTTCTAATGTGTAGAATATAGTACAGGCAATTTCTTGTCTGGCTGGTGTGCCACAAAGTTTTTAGTAGGCCAAATAATTGTGCATTGTCAATTTCTTTCAACAGAGCTCGGTCTAATATCTGTGTTATGTCAGCAATGTAGGCAGTCAGTGACAATATTTAAAGAGGTATGGGGAAAGCGCTGAAAAGTCATAGCTACAGCACGTAGCTCTACCAGCTGAGGTGACCCATTCTCATGACCCTCCAATGTTTGCCATTCGCTTTTTTGCTTCCATGTCACAATTGCCTTTCCCGTTTTCCCAGAACCATCAGTAAACACCGTAATACCTTTTAAGGGTGTGTGACTGTTTAGAGGTTTTAGGGATAATGCAGTGGTTTTGCTCATTTGCAGTAATGTATGACTCAGTAAATGATTGTTAATTTGCCCTGAGAAATTTTGTAAGGCACTTTGCAAAACAGTGTTGTTGGCATAACACCACTCAGATTCCTCTTGCGTCACAGGTATAATGATTTTTGAAGGATCTTTTGCAGTCAATTATAAACACCTTTGACAACATTTCATGATTAACTGGGCAATTAACTCAAAAATAGTAGGGGCTGTTTTTCTAGGTTGGTGAGGTAGGAACATCCATTCTAAAGCATACAAAGGGTCAGACCACTGAGTATCCCACTGTCCAATAACAGCAGTAGGATGGAAATCAATGAGAATAAACACAGTAATACACACTTCTAGGCATATTTGGCAGATCTGTCTGTGATGGCTTGCTCTACTATCTCACAGCCTTTGTCTTTGGGATTAACTTCCTGGGAGAAGTTAGATCAGGATCACCCTTTAGAAGGTGAAATAAAGGTACTAATTGTGGAATGGTCAACCCTAGATAGGGTCTGAGCCAGTTGATAGTACCCAAAATTTTTTGAGCATCATTTATATTTTAAATTTTTGTCGAGAATTGAATTGTCTGGGGCTCTATGGTCTGATCCATAATTTTGAGTCCGAGGTACTTCCAAGGTGGTTGCTGCTGTACCTTTTCTGGTGCTACTTCCAGCCCAAATGTTTTTAATGCCTGCAATAGGGTTGGCCGAATCTGAGAGTTCCCTTTTTGTTTGGGTTGCTATCAAAATGTCATCCATGTAGTGGTAACAGTATGCCCCTGGAAATTGTTCTCTCACTGATGAGAGTGCCTGAGCAACATACCACTGACAAATTGTAAGGCTGTTTTTCATACCCCGAGGCAAAACTCCATTGATAATGCTCCACTGGTGCAGCATTATTAGTAGAAGGCACGGTAAAGGCAAACTTTGGGGTATCATCTGGATGCAGTGGAATAGTAAAGAAACAATCTTTCAGGTCCACAATTAGAATATCCCAATTGTCAGGAATCATTGTAGGAGATAGCATACCAGGCTGGAGGGTGTCCATGCTCTCCATGGCTGAATTGATCTTTCTCAAGTCATAGACCAACCTCCATTTACCTGACTTCTTTTTAATAACAAATACTGGAGTGTTCCAAGGACTTGTGGATGGCTCTATGTGCCCGTGAGCCAGTTGTTCCTGCACCAAAGACCTAAGGGCGTGTAACTTCTCTTTCTTGAGGGGCCACTGTGGTACCCACACTGGCTGAGTGATAAGCCATGTTAGGGCTAGTGTGGGATATTTCATGCCTCTTAAAGCAGTGTCCCCTGTTAAAAATCCGTCCCCACCTGGACTCCCCAAGCAGATAAAACATCCCTCCCCCACAGGTTAAGTGGTGCTGCAATGATGTAAGGTCACTGAGGTAACAGTTTGTCCCTCAGGATTTTTTACCAGAACAGGTTTGCTGCTCAAACAGCTCTGTGTGGTCCCTCTGTGGCCAGGACCAGCAGATCCCGCAGGCTCGGTAGACCACAATGGAGGCCAAGTGTGGACAAAAATGATGGTGACATATGCCCCTATGTCAATCATGCCACTGACCTTTATTTCGGAGGGTCTTGCCGGAGGCATTGTGACAATACACACCATATTGGGCCTCTGCTCACCCATGACCTGGGTCCAAAATACCTGAGGTTCACCTGTTGACCTGAAGCCTTGGTCTCCTCACACTCTGGGATCTGTATTTGGAACATAAGACTTAAAAGGCATAAGCTGGGCAATTCTGTTTTTTTCACGGATAGTCATGGGTGGAGTATGGGTGGAAACCATCGCGTGCATTTTTCCTGTAAAGTCTGCATCTATAACACCAGGGTGCACATAGATGCCTTGCAAGGTGGCACTAGATCTTCCAATTACCAGTGCACTCTAGTCCTCTCCTGATAGGCCCTTGTGCCTCCAGAGGAACTTTATGTACCTTTAAGGTGGTAATAGTTACTGAGATGGAGGTAGAAACATCCATTCCAGCTGCTCCTCGAGTCCTTCCTGTGAGCTGGTCACATAAACTTGCACAGGAAGGTGAGGAGATACTTGTGTCTTCACGCGTCTTGCTCTTGCAATGGGTTGTTTGTTTCCCTGGTTCTTAAAGGATTCTTTAAAAGATTGTTTATTAGTATAAACTTTGTATTTGCACTGCTTGGCCATGTGACCAGGTTTCCCACATCGATCACAGTTAATGATCATATTCCTTTGTCCTTGACATGTCCCCATCGGAGTGGACTTGTGGGGACAGTTCGCTCTCAGGTGGCCTTGCTGTCCACACCTGTAGCATTGAGATGTTGTCTTTACAGCAGCTGCTATGGAATCTGCCAGCATGGTCACGTAATGAGAATTAGATCCAACCTTAGCACAGGCATTTATTCATTCATTTAGTGATAGATTTTTATTAGGTAGCACTTCTATGACCTTTCAGAAGTCCTCATTTGCATTGTCCTTTGCCAATTGCAAAATTAGATGATTTCTGGCCTCACATTACAACTTTTTTTCCCATAGTATCTTTTAACCTTTCAATAAACTGTAGATATAGTTCTTTCACCCCTTGTCTGATTTTTGAATATGTTTGAGTCAGGCTTGCCATGTTAGTTACTTAAGCAGTGCCTGCAATCCCAACTCTTTCATCTGTGCCAGTATTTAGGGATGCAATCTAGCCTGTAGCCAAGGATCCCCCACTGGTGGTAATCCCAGAAGTTGAGGGACCCCTGACTCATAACGTGGGTCTTCTCATGGAGCCTTTAGATTTCTTAATTCCTATTTTTCAGCACTGCTTTTCCACATAATTTTGATTACCATGTATTGGACTGTTGTAAATATTAATTTGGAAGCTGCTTTATATCAAAGGGAGTCACCTCCTTGGTGGTTAGGAATCACAGCATGTTAGTAATGGCAGTAGAACCCAAACCATGCTTGGCCACTAGCTGATGCAGTTCAGAGAGAACTGGCCACTGGAAGGGGGTGTACTAGTCAGGAGTAGTTCCATTGCCTCTTATTACTGGATAAATGGCAACTGTCCCATCCTCAGGCTCTCAGCCCCCTGACATGGGTACATCAATGAGTTTTGCCCCTTCATAGTCCCCACTAGCGATAGTCGCCTGTTTTACCTTTTGCCAGACAGTCACAGGATCGGGCCGGGTCAGCAGTGCAGCGATAGTGGTGATATTGCAGTGTTCCACAGGGGAACAATGGTTCTGGCTTTCTCTGCTGGTGTCCCTTGCATCCTTTGTTGGTATATATTCCAGGGGCAGCTCCAACTCCGGCAGGGGCAGTGCGCCCGGGACAGTGGTGGCAGTGGTCCCAGGGTCTCTGGGTCAGCTGTCACTTCCAGGTATCGTGTCTCCAGGAACTCCTGGTGATGCATTTCCCAGACCTGCCCAGGAAGGTTGGATCGGTGGTGGGGCCACACCCCACAGAGGCTGGGTTGGAGATGGAGGCACACCCCACGGAGGCGTGATTCTGGAGCTTGCCCATTCGGTCTCAGGAGGAGGTGGTCCTGATACGCCTGTGGTAGCTGAGGGTGTGTGTGGTCCTAGCGCGTGCTGATACGGTGGCTGCACAGGCATGGTTGGAGCTGTGGGGCACTCTGTCGCCATGGGAACTCGTAGGCGCAGTTGGAACATCTGTAGGGAGCCCTGGTTCTGCGGGAGCTGGGTGCCCCATGGTGCGGTGACAGAGCTAACACAGTCAAGGAGGGTCACAGAGCATGGCTCAGCTGCAGATGGGGCTTGACAGTAGCCAGGTGCCTGCCAGGAGGTAATGGCTGGCACTGTCACAGCAGCCAGTGGTCGGTGCAGTCCCACAGCAAGCAGGCATCTTGTAGCAGCGGCACACAGTCTCACCGCAGCTGGGAGGGGTCACAGAGGTTCCTGACGACACAGTGGGACACGGGGCGGCAAAGCACGGAGCGATAGGCACGGCTTTGTGGCAGCTAGACATCTTGCAGCCACTGGGCGCAGTCTCAGGGGTTTCTGCCAGTTCGGCAGGACTCAGGGCAGCAGACCACAGAGTGGCAAAGCAGAGTTCGGCTGCGGCATGTTCTGCTGACAGCACATCCTTACCTGGGGCAGTGGCAGGGTCCTGGGCGACTAGGGGATGCCCCACTGGGGTGGTGTCCCTGCATGGAGTGGCAGCGCAATCCTGGGTGGTTTGCTACTCCGCCCTTCCTCCTCTCCTGCTCACCCAGCACAGCNCCCCTGGCATCTATTTTGCCACTTGTACCAGCAGACGGCGTCAAGGGTGATTCCTCTACCCTTTTCACCTTCCACTCTCTCTTTAACTGTTCTAATAAGTCCACTACAAGCCTCCAAGGTTTTACAACGTCAATGGTGGTCTGGTCACCTGTCAAAGGTGCTGAAAGGATATGTTGGATAGCCTGCTCCCCAGTTTTTATGTCTAGGGCGTCCTCTTCAAGAACATTTAATTCATGGCTCTCACACCACGTCAGCAGGGCTAACAGAGCCCTCTCCTCGTGTTTTATCCCTTTCTTTTAAAGAAGAAAAGTCCATACCTTCAGAGCGAGGTTTTCTGGTATTGAGCTTGCTGCTCCCATGTTCCCGGCGGCATCTCTCTTTCACAAGGGGGGGGTCTATACCCACGTGGCTTACTCCGCCATCTCCCACAGCAATATTCCGCTGCTCCACCGGGACTTTGCAGCAAATCTGCTGCCCCACGGCAAAATCAGCTGCACACCTGCAGCAATACTGCTGCTCCCCATCTCCCTGCAATACCACAGCCACTTGTTGCTATCATGTCAGGTGGTCACCAGATGTCACAATGAAGTCGGAGACAGGGATGCGACATACACACGCTGAGGATCATGTGGCAACAGCTTTGTTTATGGTTTGGCAGCTCCTTTTATAGGGTTTTCAAATTTCCCATGCTGACAGACATGATTGGTCAAGGATCTTAACTCTGCCTAGCTAACTGGCCAATGATGTGGGTGTACTTGTGCTTCACAGGGGTTGGCTGAGGTCTTTTGACTGGGTTTGAATCTGACCTATCCTTGTGTCTACTTCGAGCTAGGCTGGTCAAGCTGGTATCTGTTAAGCCAAATCATCTATGCCGATATAGTCCGGCTATATTTGTCATAGTTAACTGTACTGCTTCCTCTGGATTCTCAGGATCCAGATTAGTATATTTTCTGGCAGTCACCTTCAATCATTCCGTGAAAGACATGGGGGAATCAGCACTGTCCTGCTTTACCTCATACAGTTTTGACCAGTTCATGGCTTTCGGTACAGCATGCTTTACACCAAACAATATCCATCTCTGATATCTTGTTAAACGATCTTGGAGCCCCAGGTTATTAGGGTCCCACCTTGGATCTGTTGAAGGAAAATTCTGATCTACACTTCCTTCTAAGTCTCCATTAGCATGTGCCCCCTCCACCTGTTTTCTGGCCATGGTCAAAACCATCCTTTTTTCTGTGCTATCCAATAACATATCTAACATCACTCGTATATCATTCCAATCAGGGTCCTGAGTCCTAATTATGATTTCAAATACTTAAGCAACTCTATCCAGATCCTCTCTATAAACCTCTGCTGCCTTTCCTCATGACATTAAATCCACAATTGAAAATGGGGTCTTTATTTTTACTGGTCCATGATTCTCAACCGCCTGTCAGAGGGGAGCCATCAGAATATCCCCAGCATCCCTCTCAACATCTCCTTGCTGCCTTCTAGTGCGTTCCACAATCAGGCTATAAACTTCAAATCCCCTAAAGCATTCTCTCCATTCCAGTCCACTCTCCCATGACCTACTTATGCGTCTAGCCGCATTCCCCGCCGATTCATCATTCACCCCACCTGCTCTTTGCTGTAGAGCAACCATCATCTCTAAATCATCATCCTTTCTTCCACACTTTAAGCACCTCTGCCCTATGCTGCATGCAGAACAATACCTTTTCAACCCTTTGCCTTTCTTTTCCTTTTCAAGTCCTAAAATTAATGGATCTTGTGGGCTCCTCCTGCATTCCTTTTGCCACTCTGGATGATTTCTTAGGGTGAAAAACAAGTCAACATAGGGAACTTCATCCCACTTATTTTCCCTTCTAAAAAACAACATTAATTGCAAGAGGGTGTTATAATGTAAGGTTCCATCCTTAGGCCACTTCTCTTGATCATCCAGCATGTAAAGTGGCTACCACTGATTACAAAATTTTAAGTTTTTCATGTGTGAGGGGGTTTACCCAAAATTTGTTTCCAGTGTTTCAAGATACATCCCAGTGGTGACATCTGTAATACCCCTTTTGAGGTTTTGTTTCCCATTATAACAAATTACTGTTTAGGAGCTCCTTTGAAGGGACTCTAACCCTTCCCTTTCTCACCTTTGGTACCTTTAAACCAAACCCTGTGTAGCTTTTGCTGTGCCTTATAGGTAGGTTAACAGTTAATGCCTTTAAAGTAAAGAATGCCTTTATCTTACCAGGGGTCTTGGTCCAATTTCCTTGGGATTGGGGATCAAAGGTTCTCCCCAAGAATCCCTCAGTGCCAGCTGGAGGTCCTGTGATCGCTTGGATCTGTTGAAATTCAGGAGTCTGTCCCATCTGGGTCACCAAAACTGTTACCAAAAATTCAGTAAAATAAAAAAACCCTTAACAGCAATGTAGCATTAAGAAGCAGGCATTCTTTATTTGGCCGGATACATGGGGGGATAGCTTCTTCCAAAGCCATGCATATTGGGTACAGGAAAGTTTCTGTTTATATACTGTATTTTGCATACATATTCATTGATTGCCCCAGACTAAACATACATATGATAATCATTTCCCCAAAATCATTAACATATTTCCCCTCCTCTTTACTCCTATGTTCTTCTGTCCTGGGGGTCTCTCTGGTGGTCCCTGGTGGTCGTAGACCCCAATGTTCCAGGTCACCTGGCTGAGTTGGCAGGACACTGAGGCTGGTGAACTTCCAGTTTTCCTTCTTACACAATGGCCATTGTGCAGTTTCCATAGGCCAGTAGTTTTGGAGAACAAGCATTGTGTTAACTCACCAGGTGTAGGCCATTTATCATCTGGTAACACACCTATGAGAAAAAAAAAAAAGAATTAGCTGCCTAGCCAACAGTGAGAGTGCTCATCCTCCTTCCATCATGGTGCAGGCATCTCCTGTATCCCACCAGGAAGCATGAAAGCCTCAGCAGTCCAACTGCTGTTGGATCTACTTCAAAAGCTTTCTGGGTAAGCTGATGTTCTATACTCTCCATCTTGGAGATTTGGTCTATATCATTTCCATAATTTAGCAGAATCTGATGAGACTGCCAAACAAAAGATAACAGCTCCTGGAAATAACAATTTTCAGGTGATAATGGTTGGATAATGGCCCTTTATCTCTTTTTTTGGCCACCTGTCCTGCCTACTTAGTGCTTGGCTTTGACCTAATGGCTCTGCTCCTGGCATACATCAGTCCTTAGCATGAGCTGTGATAGCTAAAAATTTAAGTGGAAGTTGAATAAACAGTCACACACAGTAAAGACTAAATCTTGTAGAGTCTTTGAGGTTAGATTTTGGGGTGTACTACCTGAAATACTTAAGAGTTGCAAGCACAGAATCATGCTTTACCCTTGCATGGCACTGCTTGTGAAATACACTACTTTGAGACACCTAAAACATCATGTAAAGCATAAGGCTTTCTTTGTCCTGGTAGTCAAGTATTATATCATAAATGAGGCCTGAAAGCTTTATAAAAATGATCAAAATAAAATCTAGGCTGAAAGGCCAAGTACTGCATGCATTTAAATGCATTGCATTTCTTAGGGAGCTAAATAGCTAGGTGAGCATACAGCATTCACATGGCTGTGCAACTTTTAAAAATTTCAATTCCTTCTTGTAAAGTATTCCTATGATTTGTTTGCTTAGATAAGCTCTGCTAATCACAGAGACTGAATTTTGCCAAAGGAAAAAATGCTGTGTGATATATTTTGTGCAAAATTCCAAATAAGCAAATCTTAATTTTAAATTGGTAAACATGCAGAATATTGATTTATTAGTTATTTATGCTTTGTGTAAAGTATAAAGACACAAATAAATTTAAAGAAAGTAATGACTCTCCATTACCAAATACAAGCCAAATTTTACTTAAAGCTTATTGTATATATTTCTGAGGGTGAAGTTTGCACAACTGTAATTGTTATATTATTTGGCTTTCTAACAAATTTATGTATTGGTTGTATATTGATGCTTACCACAATGTTCTGAAAGTTAGCCATGCAAGCTAATTTTTGTTCTTACTCAATTTTTTTGTCATAGAACATCTAATAGTAATTCCCTATGGTTGAGAACTATATCTTTGGAATGGAATTTTATGTTTATAATTTTAAATACACAGTGGTGTATACCAGATTTTTTTTTAGTTATTAACTTATTGCTATTTTTTTCCTGCTTCTATTTTGTCTTCAAAATAAATGTTTTAATTCAATGTTGCTTCAGTTGTTACTGTTACTGCTGTCTTGATATTGAAGCAAGCACCTTGCAAGCACCATAACCACTTGACAGTGTTTTGCCTGGCACTGAACAGGCTGTACACTTTGTGCAGAAAAGTCATGTTTGTGTCCATTGGCTGAAGTATATTCTTATTTTTCTTGCAGGCACAGGAGAGAGTGGCAAAAGCACGTTCATCAAACAGATGAGAATCATTCATGGATCAGGTTACTCTGATGAAGACAAAAGGGGCTTTACGAAATTGGTGTACCAGAATATATTTACAGCAATGCAGGCCATGATCAGAGCCATGGATACCCTCAAAATCCCATACAAGTATGACCATAATAAGGTGAGATTTTCTGTTTATTTCCATAGCTGAAATTTTTCCTCTTTTATCTTTAGGAAATGTACTGAAGGTCTCTAAAAATTATAAATCACAAATTATATTCTACCTAAAGTTTAGAAGAAAAGGGCTTCTTCCAGTCCTGCGTCTAGTACTCTGCCCTTTGCACTGCTCTTGACAACACAGGTGCTGTTCTTATCAAGATGTTTGGAGGGGTTTGTCATAGCAAGAGGGTAGAGGGCAGACTGCTGTTTGTCTGTGACTTTAATTATCTTTTTTCCTTTCCTCCCAGCTCATGTTCTGGCCAGAGCACAGTTAAGTAATTTTTCTGGTTTGTACCAGCACTACTTAAGGTTTTTCATTAATATTATGTGGGGGAAAAAAATATTGGAAAAATAGATGGGAATATCTGCTTGTGTGTGAGTATATTATGAAATAAAACTTTTGATACAAGGCCTTAGAATAAGCAAATTCTTTTGAAAGTGATAACATCATTGAAACTTAGAAAGAATAGATTTAAAGCATTTTGTAAGGTTTATCTTTTATTAATCTGACTTTTAAAATTTTTTTGTTCCATTCAGAAATTTTCCATTTAAAATCAAATGTATAACTGGTATAACTAGTATTAAAATGGAAATTTGCATGTGTATTTCAGCTCTATGTTTTTGCTGTACATAAAGCACTGAATTTTCTAACAAGCTGACTTGAAAACTTAGTTGATTGTGAAGTGCACGTTTTTTTTCAGAATCGGTACTGACAGTCATTTTGCTGTAGTATATGAAAGTCATAATCATAAATCAGTAAATTATTTTCTTGTTTTATACTGAAAAGTGTATATTCTACAGTTATTGTTCAAATTGAGTGTTCAATTGTTCAATTTATATAGGCTGGTTTTTGTATAGTTGTACTGAATTAGATATGTCATAGCTGTATATGTGTGGCCAGACCTTTCTAATTAGAGCTGTTCATTTCTCTATATAAAAATACCTTGACTTAAAGTAAGTGAATCTATCTTTGCACTCGCCTCCTTCACAAGCATTTCCATCAGTTCTTGGTGTGGATTAAAGTACAACTTGCCAAAGTTGCCAGGTTCTAGATGCAATTATTTTAAAAACTTGGGGATTTTTTAGTTCAAGGAAATTAGCAATGCAAATTTATTTCTCCACCTCCCTCCTTTTTTTCCTTCATTGAGAAGGTAAATTCATTAGCCTTGCAACCTAAAAACACAGGAAGGGCATTTCCCATTAATTTGAATCTCATATAAAAAATTTGGTCTCTGGAGAATATCTCAAAGTTCAAATAACTGCATATTTTTAGCACAGTACTTGTCTTGCACAGTAGCTTAGAAAACTACAGCTCAAGCTGATGTTTGTATGGCTGAACCTAAAGAAAAGAGAGTGAAGTGACACTTATCAAATTCAAAAAGTCCAGTTAAGTAGACAGTTGAGATCCTTGTACAGTATAAAAAAATTACATCCAGACTGGATTATTTTAATATCAGTGTAGGAAGAGGCATGTTGTAAATTAGAGAAGTTAGTTCTTTCAGTGTTGTTTTGGTTTCCAAGTCAGTGATATAATTAAAGAAGCAGAGTCTGAAATTCATTGTCCTATATTATAGTAATCTAGGATCTTTGAAATATTTATTATCAGAATAGTGAAAGTCAATTGAGAAATGTAACCATTACTGTTTACATTGTAATGTCTCAAAACTGATGGTAAGGCATTGTATCATACTTCATCACACTTTTCATCACACTTTTTTGTGTTGTCACTTTCAGAATATGAGCTCTACTGAGCTTTAAGATAATAGGTGAGGATTATCTCTTAGGGATATGACATAGGAAATGGTGGCTTATGGATTGTGTTTTTAGTTTCCATTTGAGTAAACTGTTACTGTGTTTCCATTTTTTTTAACCAGAAATTTTGAATTTTTTATATGCATCTTGAATTTTGGAGAAGCAGTTTATAAAATACAGAAAAGCCTTCGGTGGGGTTTTTTTGTCCTGTTTTTTTACAGAAATGGACTTTACCAATTCTCAAAATTGCCTGTCTGCAAAGTTTTTGTGAATGTATAATAGTAACTCATGTGCAACCACTGACATTCAAATTCAATTTTAAAAAATCTTATATATTTAAAAATCATTTTTAAAATTGTCTTTTTAAAAATCTGACCTGTGTATTTATGTTCCTGTCAATCCTTTCAAATTCTGAATTAAAACATTAATTTTTTTTATCTTCTGACATTCCCAGTGTTGTCCATAGTGGCTTAGAAGTCATTGTTCCAGGTAATGTAGTCCCCCGATTCTTTTCTATCTTTCTTCATGTCTAATATTACTGAAGGAAGGCATTTTATTTTTCCTCTCCTGTTGTTACAGAACTTTTACTAAATAAATGAACTACTACCACTTTTACCCATTATTGTTCCCTTTCAGTGTAATTTCCAGAAGACAGTTGCCTCTTCTTACAGACTGTCAGGAAGATGTCACTCAGCAGTGGTTATCAGGCAGAAAATCTTATTTGAATCCATATCCATAATTTCCTATGAGACTTCTTAAATATTTATAACAAGATACCTAATGTAAGGTTACAAGAAACTATAGGGACTGAAAATATAAAATGATGTCTTATTGTAGACCAAGAATTTTGCTGTAAGTTGTTTCCATTGCTGAAGTTGTTAATACCTCCACACCCCCACCACCATAGAAGTAGTCTACTGTAACAAACACACAAAAGTAAGATATCAGGATCAGGTATGGAGTCAAATTACATAAATTCTCATCTCAAGTAGTGGAGTCTTAAAAGTTTTTGATTTCTTCAGTGAAATTTCATGTTGAACAACAAAGTAGTAATTTCACATGACATTTTTTTCCCCCTGGTTAAAGTTGGTATAAAGTCTAAACATTAGAGCTATATGAACAGCATAGGTTGGAGAAAAGGACCTCCCTCATATACCTTACCTGATATTCAGAGTATGAAGGATTGAATCTCAAGGATCAGCATACAAGCTGTGAGATGCATTGGCACTCAGATGATGCAGAATCTGCAGGATTTATGGCCTTCTTAAAAAAGAATTATTATATTTTTGGGATGTTGAAATGAAATGCTTCTAAAGAGTAGCTTATTGGTCTGGAATACACAGAATAAAAAAACTGAACTGTGCCATCTTTGTAAAAAGTATTCTTCAGTGTCTCAAAGTTGAAGCAGAGAGCTTAAAAGCAGGATGCAGGAAAAAGGGATTTATACTAGTCATGTTAGTTAGTACTCCTAGTACTCTCAGATGTCTTCCTCTAGACACACAAAACTGAAGAAAAATTACCCAGTAAATAAAAGTTTTGCTGTCAGTTAAATGCTTCTAATACTGTGAAGCTACTGATGCAATTTTTTTCCACAAGGAATAGACTACCTAAGAGCAAGCCAATATGGAAAAGAGTGCGGTAAGATTTCAAGTATTGCAATCAATTAACATCTATGCAGATAAAGAAATTAAAGGTTAAATTTCTTGCATTTGCCTGTATTGCTCCAATCATTTTATAAATTGTTTCCATCTCTTATATTCTTCTTTACTATTTCATATTTTATCCCAACAGAAATTACTTTTAGATTATATTTTTTCCAAGTGTAGGAAAAATTATGGTCTATCAGAGGTAAGATAGGTTCGCAGTCACTCAAAGATTTGAAAATATCATTTGTTTGCATTTTAAAACAGCTGAAAGCCCACAAAATTAAATGAATTAATCACACTGAATGTGCTAACATTTAATTTTGAAATGAATAGGACCTAGATTATTTAATATATATGCCAGATACAGAATACTATAGGCATAAATTTGAAAACTTAATGTTAGCTACTCATATTTCAGTGCATTAAAATTTCTTCATTTCTTCTTTTATATTTTATTTTAGGAGAAGCACTTTATCTTTTTTGGAACATAGTATTTTAAGTGATTAACTACCCTTTGCTAATGGGAAATGAGAAGTCAAATACAAAAGCATATGTGTGGGGTGTGATGTCTGGGTTTTATCTTTCCAATTCCACTGTTTTACTCCTAGTAGAGAGAATGGGTGGTTAAAATGCTTGCTTACAGATTCTTGTAGATTTTGTGATGGCTCCTGCAGGTGTTAAAGGACTAATTATGCAAGATGTTTCTAGTGCTTTTTTTTGTCACTGTTGTTCCTTTTTTATAAGTATTCTTTCTCTTTTATTTAGATATGTTTGTCACAGTTATTTTTCTTATTGTGTGTCTGAAAAGAAATATTCATATAACCATGCATTCTGACAATAAAAACGTGAAATACTCTCAGGGCAACTTTTCTATGTAATAGAGGTCCGGAGTTTATTTTAAGGTAATGAGTAAGATGTCACAGTCTTGAAATGATTCTGATTTTTTCCTTTATTAGCAGTATTTTAATAGCTATATGGGTATTTATATTATATATAATTTTTTCTTAGAGCAAAATATTTGTTAACTTACTTATTAGTTCATTCATTTATACAAATTGTGTTTGCATAATCCAGCATTCAATTCTGAAATAATTTCAAATTGAAATATTTTCTTCAAACTCTCCGAAACTTTGGAAAATATTTTCTATCCCCAGTAAACATTTTTTGGGAAACTAATGCAGTTATGTTCCATTTATGTTATGTGGAATTACTAAAAGCTTTTCAGTCTCATGTCTTCATTGTTCATTTCTAACACAAGATTTGCTTGAAATAAGATTTATTGCCATGAATTAAAAAACCATCAGCTAAAATGGGCCATTTATTCTGAAGATTTTATTGGTATTTTATTGGTCTCTCTTTTTTAGTGTGCACTTTCTATGTGGTAAAAGTTGTAACGTCTGAAATGCAAGAAAGCTTCCTCTTATTATACAGTTCAAGTTCGGTTTAGAAAATTGGCTAAATGTTTAGCAAATTAGTTGTGGGGTTTTTTAATAAATATTAGAAATTAGCCAACTTTTTTTTTATCAAGTGTTTGGGTTTGTTATTGTTGGTGGCAGTACTAGTAGTTTTGTATTTATAGTGGGATGCATTGCCTGACAGAGGCATTCCCATAATTACTTTGATTGTTGAATTTTTTCTTGCATTTTTTTCTCCCTGCTTAAAGTGAGTATAAAATCTAAGCATTAGAGTTTATTACATATTCACACTACGCAATTCTGATCACATGCCTACCTGATTTCAGAATATGGACCTATGTACCTCCATTCTTGCAACAAAGTGAATACAATATCTAGGTGACTACCTAAAGGTGAGGCATGAGACAAAGGACCAGTGTTTTATTTCTGGAACAGGAAATGGGCAAAGATAAATCTTAGGTATGACACTATTTGTGTTAATTTTGTTTTGACAATATTCTTTTCCAGAATCAAAGGAAAGCTTCTGTTGCATGCCTCAATTTTGGAAAAAAGTATATACATTTTTGACTGGTTTCTGTAGATTATTTATTATTATGGTGGACCTAAGATACTGGATAAGAAGAAAATGATTTGTTATGAGCAAGTGGCTTCTGTGGACAGTCTTCAGTTTGACAAAACAGAGCTTATTATTGGGTTGAAAGGGTAACAGAGAGTTGCTTTGAATCCCTTCTTTCACTTCTCTAATTCTCATGTGCATTAGAGTTCATGAAATGTATGCCTTGTCTGGGGTAAGTAATACTGTGAAAAAACTGTTATGATTAAGATATTTTCATTCAAATTAAGTTTGTTTCAGGTTGATGACTTTGCATTTTTCTTCATGTGACCAATAGGGCAGAGTTTAAATTTGTATGTTGTAGAAAAGAAGCACCACCTTGACTTTGGAAAGTCTGACAGAAAATGTTTTTTCTAACTGTACCATTTATAGGGCCACACTATGTCGTTTTACATTTGTTAAGAGGTTTAGAACAAAATGGAAATCAAATTTTTGTGCTCTCATTTCTATTGATGTTGGTTCAATTATTTTTGCGGTAGTGCAGTAATTTATTCTTGTATTAGGTTGGCATGGCAAGGTTTTGGTAGGGAGGAGGTACAGGCGTGGCTTTTGTGAGAAGCTGCCAGTAGCTTCCCCTATGTTTGATAGAGCCAATGCTAGCTTCAGGAGAGACCTATTGATAGCCAAGGCCAAGCCCATCAGTGATGGTGGTACCACCTCTGGGATAACATATTTAAGCAGGGAAAAAAACTGAAACAGCAACTGCAGCCAGAGAGAGGAGTGAGAATATGTGAGAGAAACAACTCTGCAGATGCCAAAGTCAGTGGACAAGGAGGAGAAAGGGGCGCTTCAGGCGCCAGAGCTGAGATTCCCCTGCAGCCCATGGTGAAAGACCATGGTGAGGCAGCTGTGCCCCTGGAGCCCAGGGAGGTCAATGGGGGACCAGAGATCCACCTGCAGCCCATGGAGGAGTCCTGCACTGAAGCAGGTGGATGCTTGAAGGAGTCTAAGCCTGTGGGAAGCCTGCACTGGAGCAGGGTCCTTGCAGGACTGTGGAGAGAGGAGCCTGCACTGGAGCATATTTGCTGGCAGGACTTGTGACCCTTGTGGAGGACTCATGCTGGAGCAGTCTGTTTCTGAAGGACTGCACCCCATGGAAGGGACCCACGCTGAAGCAGGTGGATGCCTGAAGGAGGCTGTGACCCCATGGAAAGCCTGTGCTGGAGCAGGGTCCTGGCAGCACCTGTGGACCTGTGGAGAGGAGTCCACTCTGGAGCAGGTTTGTTGGCAGGACTTGTGAAACTGCAGGGTAGTCACGTTGGGAGCAGCTTGTTCCTGAAGGACTGCACCCTGTGGAAGGGACCTGCACTGGAACAGGGGAAAAGTGTGAGGAGTCCTCCCCCTGAGGAGGAAGGAGCAGCAGAAACAATGTGTGACAAACATGCCACAACCTCCATTTCTTGTCCCCCTACACCACTGGGGGAGGGGATTGAGAAAATTGTTAGTAACATTAAGCTCAGGAAGGAGGGAGAGGTAGGGGGGAGGTGTTTTTAAGATTTGGTTTTATTTTTCATTATCTTGCTCTGATTTGATTGGTAATAAACTAATTTCCCTAAGTTGAGTTTGTTTTGCCCATGACAGTATTTGGTGAATGATCTCTCCCTGCCCTAATCTCAACCCATGAGCTTTTCATTATATTTGCTCTCCTCTGTTCAGTTCAGCAGGGGAGTGATAGAGGGTTTGGGCACCTGGCATCCAGCCAAGGTCAACCCACCACAATTCTTTACTGCTGGTTCTGCTCAACTAGGTGCTTGACATTGGAGAAATATAGTAGCACCAATAATTCAAAGATCCTCCGAGGATCATTTAAAACACAAATCTGCTGAGTACAAAACATGAATAGCTTTTACACCTGCAGGGTGCACTCAGACTACACTAGAACTTATAGCTGTGCAGAAACAGGCTTCCTGTCTCATCTAAGTATTTTAACAGGTGTTCTGACATAACAGAACTTTTCTGCAGTGTATTTCAGTATTTCTTTTGAACTGGGTGTAGATGCAAAGGTAATATCTTATCAATCCTCTTTTTTAAAAACTGAAAAGATAAGAATAGTTTGGTTTTGAAGGGTTTTCCTTACTGTTATGATTTTTATTAAGAGCTAGAATCATTATGGTATTCCATTAAAAAAAACCAGCACCCTCCATTTCTATGTCTAAGCCATAATGTCATATGTTACTAAATCATTTGGTAATAAAGTTAAAAAGGCCACAATAATTTCATTGTACCGGTCTCTGAAAGCTAAACTTAAAGGCACATATTGCAGTCAAATAGGAAGAATCTTGTATAATTTTAAGTTCATGAAGGGTGGGGGGTTTTTACTTAACTCACAACAGGTAATCTGATAAAACTGTATGTTTTCTGGCATGAAATATTTGCATTTTTAAGAAACCTTTTTAATAATTTTTTAATGTTTTCTTTGATGTTCCTATGCATTTTTTTAAAGCTGGCCTCATTCAAACTCTGGATTGAAAAGGGACTTTTGAAAGATGAAATCTTTTGCGGTAAGGCTTTTAATTACTTTTTCCTCATGAAACCAGTACTTTCAGGGTTTCATTTGGTTCTTTTTTTCTCTCTTTCCTTTCCTCTACTTTTTCTGTCAGCTTGAAACTTTAATGCTCCCTTGGCCTTTTAAAATTTAAAACATTAAAGGATTGAAAATAAAGCTGTTCAAAACAGCACAAAATATACTGGATATTTGTGGTGGGTTGACCCTGACTAGATGCCAGGTGTCTACCAAAGCTGCACTATCACTCCCTTTCCTCAGCTGGAAAGGGGAGAGAAAATATAATGAAATGCTCATGCCATGGGTAACCGAAAATGTTATTGCATTCCATAGCCATTTGTGCCCAAAAATTGTTACTGTCTCTTTAAGGACCAGCAGTACAGCCAGAAACAGAATCAGGAGGTTGAGGTCGGGGAAAGATAGGGCAAGTGCTTTTAGTCTGCTCTTTCCCAGGCAGCCCATTCTCTTTTTTTTTGCCACGCTGGCTTCTTGGGTTTTGCCTTAGGCAGAGCTCGCTCTTTCTTGGCTGCTTGGTTTGGCTCTTGGTTTCTTGCTATAGAGCTGAGGCAGCATGGGCAGAGGCTTTTCCTTTTTGGGCTCTCTTTTAGTTTTTTTTTCTCAACTTGGAGAGACTGCCTTGGGGTGAATTCCACAGGTGTCCAACTGTTGCCACAGCCCTGAGCAGGGTGCCCCCCTCCCCCTCCAGCAAGCCAGTCTAGCATGCCATTGGTGCCCAGCCAAGGGGAGAAGACCATGAACTGCCCCAGCCCAGACACTTTGCTTTGCCTGCTTCTGTCATCTCCTGCTATGAGGAAGGTGAAGTCCCTCTGTGAGTTTCTAGCCCTTGATCCAGAGAATACCAGTTGGAGCTCCAGACATCAGGGACATAAGCAGAGCAGAGGGGGGGGGGCATGGGGGGAAGACTGGCAACATCTTTCCCTTTGTCCTTCGAACCACATGCTCAACTATAGAGGGCCATCTTGGGGGGATGTGCCTGGAATTTTGGGTCTCTGTTCTTGGGGGCAATCTGAGATTTAGCAATGTTTTATCTAGTAGTTATTTGCTGGTTTGGTTGTTTTGGGGTTTTTTGCCTGTTGCTGTTCCACTTGTTAGTAAACTTACTGTTTCACTTATATATACTTGTATTCCTTGCTCATTAGTGTGTTATAAATACGGTGACTCAAATCTCTAATCAAAAGTAAAGTTTTATTTTCCAAAATTAATTAAGTTGATTATATATATATCTCAAAAAGAAAACAAACAAAAAGACACAACACAGAATAGCTCTCGGGTTTGTCTCTGTTCTCTGCCTTGCCGAGATTCAAGGATGTTAAAAGTCCCCAGCCCTCTGAAAGCCCTGAGCCGTGTCGCAGAAAGAAGCGGAGTCCTTCAAGGCCTTGTTTTTCGTTCTCGTGTGATGTTTATTATTTGATATCTTACAATTTGCTCCGCACCCAGCCGAGGTCCGGACACGGGCTGGGACACGACGCGACTGCCCACTGATGGGGCGTCACTTAGTTTTTATACAGATAGTTACGTGCCCACTATTTACTATTTTCTACCAATGTGTGATACCTATACTACAAGGGTCATCNGAACCAGCAAGGATTCCTGCCACAGCAGAGATTAAGTCCGATCGAACTGGGAGACAGATACCAGGTCGGCCCTCGCCAAGTCCTTGGTCATCTGTTCCAATGTGCTGTTCCCGGGACCTAGTTTTTATACAGTTTATTTTCCTCCAGGCCAGGCTTTTCCTCGGGGATGGTCTTTCTATTCAGTTTTAATTTTGTCCCAGCCGAATCTGAATGGAGTTCCTGGGATTAGTTCAACCAGCTTTCAGGTGCAGAGAGGGTCTCTGTCTCCAGAGGACCCTATGTGGATTCGGGGCTCCCATCCTGTATAGNTCGCTCGGCTTTTCATTTGCAGATTGGGTCTTACATTCCTCAGCCGATCTCCTCCAGTTACTTTTCCATGGCTCCTGGCAGCTGTGTGATTTAATTTCTCATCCCCAGATCAATATGTACTACATTTTTATAACAACTGGAAAGGGATTTGTTTGAACCTATAAAAGGTGGCAACTCATTCCAGAGTGTTCTCCTTTAATTTGTCTCAAACCAAGAGAAATTTGGCACCCAACTTAAGGGGTATGAGAAAGAAAGTGGAAAAATTGCAATTTTGTCTGGAACATTTTATATTGGATACAGAACTCACTGGTCAACACGCTGTCCGGTTTAATCATGGGTCTTTGGCATCTAGGGTTATATACATCTCCATATATATGATACAATTTGCCCGGGATATGGTCATTTTCAGATCAGGGACACAAACCAAGATTGCTTTTTTGATACACTCTGCAATATCACTTTATGTTAAGATAACATCAGAGGCAGTAAGATGTGTATTTGCTGCTGTTTTGCCTGTCCTGGTCTCAACTGTGACTTCTGGGGGTTTAGTAATAAAAGTAGGGGATGATTTTTCCCCGCCTTTTATGTCCTTCTCCCCCTTCAGGTCTGAAACATCACCTTTTGAGAATGTTCATTTCTGTCTGAATGTTAAAGACATCGTGTTTTTGTTGTTAATTCTGTTAACTCTCCTCTATATGGCCTACAACACATTTAGAATCAGGGCTGAAATTTCCAGTGTGGTTGCTCAGAGATCTGCCCCAGTGGTGGAAAATCCATAGTGGCATGGGATGTGGGAGGATATAGGCCAGGTCCTGAAGAAAAACTCTGCCCCAATAGTTTGGAATTTTGCCACTGAACAAATTCAGAACCCAGCTGAGGTAGGGAAATATCTGAAAGAAAATTGCAATGACAACTTCAATGAGGGGCAGCTCATTGCACTGTGCTGGGTCCTGGCTAATGCTTATCGCACACTGCTCGATACCATACAGCAGCACCTACAGCTAGAGGGTAAGGAGAACAAATCAGAGGACACCATGGTCACTCAGTCTGCAGTTAAAAGAGAAGGGCAGCCTTAGCCAATAACAGGTGCCTCTATCCAGAAAAGGAAGTATAAGACCAAATCCGTTCACTTGATGGATGATGATGGGGAGGCAGGACCTTCACAGGGAGCAGAGGAATCAGAACCAGAAATAATCACCGAATCTTCATCCTTAGAAAGTCTCTGCAGTCTCAGGAAAGACCTCACCCGACGACCTGACAAGTCTATATTGAGCTTCTTGATCTGAGTCTGGGACACTGCAGGCAATGGTTCAGTTTTGGATGGTATTAAAGCAAGACACTTGGGATCTCTGTTGTGTCTTAAGTATTGACCAGGGGATCGTGAGGAGGTCCGAACCCCTCAGCCTCTGGACACAACTCTTGGCCATTGTGAAGGATAGATACCTTTGCCCAGAAGATCTCCAGCTGCAGCAAGGCCCTCGGAAGACCATGGAGCAATGAATCCAATGCTTGTGAGAACAGGCTGTGCTAGAGATCCTATTCTCAAATGATCACAAAGCCACTAAGAGTCCAGACCTGGTAAAATGTACAACACTGATGTGGCTCGAACTCGCATGAAACAGGCATATTCCCATTTCCTAGCATCACTGCAGTGGAATGAGGAAAACGAGACAGTGGGTACTATGACTTCCTCTTGTTAGCCATTCAGGCACAGGGAGGGGCTTCCTCCGCCTATTGTAGTTGATTTAACGAACACTTTAGGGAGCATGGCAACCCAGAGAAGGCAAACAAGGGTGTGGCATGTCTTTGAAGGCATTGCAAGACAGTTTGCACAGGCAGGGCAAGCAGGCAGGGTTGCAGCCATCCTCTAGGTAGTGGGGTTTTATTTTGTGTTGGGGTTTTGTTTGATTGGTTGGTTTTGGGTTTTTTTCGTCAGCAATGGACTCCAAACTATCAAAAGCTATACCTAGTAAAAGTGTATGTCCTAGGGTGACTATGGTGCCTGTATCCCCAATCGTCTGTTCTGTGTGTGCTGTGTGTTCTGTACCTTTAAGACTGGTTCTGAGAGTGAGCAGGGAAAGAAGCAGTGCGCAGTTTGTTTAGAAAAACAGTGTTCACTCCTCCGCACTTCTTCTTCGTCCTTGGGTGTTCGTCAGATGCACGGACAGCGGCGAGAGAGAGTTTTTTGTTCCTTTTAGTTAGTCTTGCTAGCTGAGGCAAAGAAGCTTCCTGGACTGTTTTGTTGGGTTTTTTTCCTTTTTTCTTGGGACTGTTTAAATCTGCTCTGGACTGAAAAACCCAGAGGAGCACCAGGAGCTGCACCTGTGGCCCACCGGGCCTGGACCTTGGCATTTTCCAGTGCCAAAGGGACTGGGACTGATAAGAGACTGAGAGAGCTGAGCTAACTCAGTGCAAGGATTTCTCTCAGTTTTGCCATCTCTCTTTGGAGCGGCAAGAGGTTTTATTGTTTCATGTTATTAATTCCTTATGCTTGTGGGCATTTTGTTTGTTAAATAAATAGTTTTTTCCACTTTTCTCCGA
>VZDJ01000420.1:116688-167340 GCA_008694505.1 Cyanoderma ruficeps
GAAAAGCAAGTCCTTTGGAGGCATGGTACCCCTGAGAGAATTGAGTCAGATAATGGGACTCATTTCAAGAATAGCCTTATCAACACCTGGGCTAGGGAACACGGCATTGAGTGGGTATACCATATCCCCTACCATGCACCAGCTGCTGGGAAAGTGGAAAGATTCAATGGACTGTTAAAAACCACCTTGAAAGCATTGGGTGGGGGATCTTTCAAGAATTGGGAGCAGCATCTGGCGACGGCCACCTGGTTAGTTAACACCCGAGGTTCCACTAACAGACCAGGCCCTGCCCTGTCTGACCTTTTGCATACAGTAGATGGAGATAAAGTCCCTGTAGTACATGTAAGAGGTTTGTTAGGGAAGACAGTTTGGATCAATTCTGCCTCAAGTACAGACAAACCCATCCGTGGGATTGTCTTTGCTCAGGGACCAGGTGGTACATGGTGGGTAAGGCAGAAAGATGGAAGAACACGATGTGTACCTCAGGGAGATCTGATTGTTGGATGAGAACCATGTGCAAATATCACCTTTTGTTGAATGTCACTGCCATTGTCTGTATATAGCTGTATATTGTTTTTATATAGATATATGCATGTATAATGTATGTGTTTGTAGAGTTAGAATTCAATTAATTTTGGTAGGTTGACGATATGGTGATAAGGGGTGGAATGTCCTAGGGTGACTATGGTGCCTGTATCCCCAATCGTCTGTTCTGTGTGTACTGTGTGTTCTGTACCTTTAAGACTGGTTCTGAGAGTGAGCAGGGAAAGAAGCAGTACGCAGTTTGTTTAGAAAAACAGTGTTCACTCCTCCGCACTTCTTCTTCATCCTTGGGTGTTTGTCAGATGCACGGACTGTGGCGAGAGAGAGTTTTTTGTTCCTTTTAGTTAGTCTTGCTAGCTGAGGCAAAGAAGCTTCCTGGACTGTTTTGTTGGGTTTTTTTCCTTTTTTCTTGGGACTGTTTAAATCTGCTCTGGACTGAAAAACCCAGAGGAGCACCAGGAGCTGCACCTGTGGCCCACCGGGCCTGGACCTTGGCATTTTCCAGTGCCAAAGGGACTGGGACTGATAAGAGACTGAGAGAGCTGAGCTAACTCAGTGCAAGGATTTCTCTCAGTTTTGCCATCTCTCTTTGGAGCGGCAAGAGGTTTTATTGTTTCATGTTATTAATTCCTTATGCTTGTGGGCATTTTGTTTGTTAAATAAATAGTTTTTTCCACTTTTCTCCGAGGAAGTTCTTTTCCTGGGCCAACTGGGGTGAGGGGCCATTTAGGTTTTTCTCTCCAGCGGAACCCCGATTCGGAGGTTTCCTCCCAAATTTCCCCTAAACCAGGACAGCGTGCCAACCCAAACAGAACCCCTCAAGAAGGACACATCTGTCAAGACCCCTTCTTGCAAGGAGTGTTTGAGCCTGTCAGTAGTACCAGGGGATGGTATAAAAGATCCCTCATGTGGTGCAAACAGGTGAATGATCTGCTCAGTCTGGTGGCTGAGCTTAAGAAGGAGGTAGAAAGACTAAGAAGGATTAGGGAAAGTGAAAGTGAAATAGACTGGTGGAGTTTCACCCTTCCATTCCTGAGAGAAGCTCATCAGGAGTCAAAGGACTTTCATGCCTCTTAACATCAGGCAGAAGGAGGAGACCTAGTACATGAAGGGGAGTGGAAATGAGTCCCTACTCAGGGACTTAATAAAAATACCTCCTTAGCCCCATCACCTACCCAGGTGCCACTTCAGAATAGATATGAGGCCCTGGATGAGGAAGGTCAGCCAGATGACATCAAAGAAAATCTGCCTGGAGAGCCTCCCAATTACACTTCATCTGTCAGATGGATCACCACCTCTGACATTAAAAAGGAAAGAGGGGTAGTCGTAGTAGGTGACTCCCTTCTGAGGGGAACAGAGGGCCCCATATGTTGACTGAACCCATCTCACAGGGAAGTCTGCTGCCTCCCTGGGGCCTGGGTACAGGATATCACTGGGGCACTCCCT
The DNA here is from genome assembly GCA_008694505.1 of Cyanoderma ruficeps. Taxonomy (NCBI): domain Eukaryota; kingdom Metazoa; phylum Chordata; class Aves; order Passeriformes; family Timaliidae; genus Cyanoderma; species Cyanoderma ruficeps. Next base: position 118,678 of record VZDJ01000420.1, read on the forward strand.
TAGCTGATTCAGCCCTCTGATTATTACCCACTGCTGATACTCCAGGCTGTCAGTGATGCGATTGACAAGAGTACCAGGGCAATCAAAAGGGACCTCAAGGGTCTGAGTCAAGTGGTTGATGGGGCAGGAGCATAGGTGGTGTTCTGCTCAGTCCCTTCAGTGGCAGGGACAAATGATAAAAGGAATAGGAGAACCCACATTATCAACCAGTGGCTTAAGGGCTGGCACCATCAGCAGAATTTTGGGTTCTTTGATCATGGGGCAACTTTTACAGCACTTGGCCTTCTGAAGCAAGATGGGCTCCATCTATCTATTAAGGGGAGAACGATTCTAGGCTATCAATTGGTGGGACTCATTGAGAGGGCTTTAAACTAGGTTCAAAGGGAAAAGGGGATGCAACTAGGCTCTCTAGAAACAAACCCAGAGATGGTAAGCCAGAATCAGGGGTGAAATCAGCAGACCAGTTGAAGTGCATGTACATCAATGCATGCAGCATGGGTAACAAACAAAAAGAACTGGAAGCCATGGTACAGCAAGAAAACTATGATGTAGTCACCATCACGGAAACATGGTGGGATGACTAGCATAACTGGAGTGCCGCGATGGATGGCTACAAGCTCTTCAGAAGAGACAGGCTAGGGAGAAGAGGTGAAAGGGTGGCTCTGTATATTAGGGAGGTTCTCAATATCATGGGAATTGAAATTAATGATGATAAGGTCAAGTGCCTATGGGTAAGAATCAGGGGCAAGGCCAACAAGGCTGACATCCGAGTGGGAGTCTGTTATAGACCACCCAACCAGGAAGAAGAGGTAGATAACTTATTCTACAAGCAGTTGGAGGATGTTTCAAGATCACTAGCCCTTATTCTTGTAGGTGACTTTAACCTGCCAGACATCTGCTGGGAACTCAACACAGCAGATAAGAGATGGTCTAGGAGGTTCTTAGAGTGTATAGAGGACAATTTGTCACAGCTGGAGGATGAGCCTACCAGGGGAGAGACTATGCTAGACCTGCTGTTTGCAAACAGAGAAGGGCTGGTGGGAGATGTGATGGTCAGAGGCCATCTGGGACACAGTGACCATGGAATTATAGAGTTTTCAATATTTGCTGAAATAAGGATGGGCTTTAATGAAACTTCTGCACTGGACTCTGGAGGGCAGACTTTGGCCTATTCAAGAGACTTATTCGGAGAGTACCTTGGGAAGCAGCCCTTAAAAAAAAAGGAGTCCAGGAAGGATGAGTGTGCTTCAAAACAGAAATCTTGAAGGCACAGGAACAGACTGTCCCTGTGTGCCGAAAGATTAGCCGATGAGGAAAATGACTGGCTCGGATGGGCAATGAGGTTTTGAGGGAACTAAGGAAAAAAAAGAGGGGGTATCACCTTTGGAAGGAAGGTCAGGTATCTCAGGAAATGCTTAAGGGAGTTCCTAGGTCATGTAGGGAAAAAAATTAGAGGCAAAAGTCCAGTGAGAGCTCAAACTGGCAGCTTCTGTGAAGGATAATAAAAAAATATTTTTACAAATATGTTAATAGCAAAAGGAAGGGCAAGGACAACCTCCATCCTCTATTGAATGCAGGAGGGAATTTAGTAACTAAAGATGAGGAAAAGGCGGAGGTACTTAACACCTTCTTTGCCTCAATTTTCAACAGAAAGACAGGTTTTCCTCAGGACAACTGTCCTCCTGGGCTGGTAGATTGTGTCAGGGAACAGAACAGCCCCCTCTTATCTAGAAGGAAGCAGTCAGAGACCTGAGCCACTTAGATGCTCACAAATCCATGGGACCAGATGGGATCCATCCTAGGGTGATGAGGGAGCTGGCAGATGAGCTTCTGAAGCTGCTCTCCATCATTTATCATCAATCCTGGCTCACTGGGGAGGTCTCAGATGACTGGAAGCTGGCCAATGTGATGCCCATCGACCAGAAGGGACAGAAGGGGGATCAGGGAAACTACAGGCCTGTCAGCCTGACCTTGGTGCCTGGCAAGATTATGGAACAGATCATCCTGAGTGCCATCACACAGCACCTACAGGATGGCTGAGGGATCAGACCCAGCCAGCATGGGTTTAGGATGGGCAGATTGTGCTTGACCAACCTGATCTCCTTTTATGACCTGCCTGGCGGATGCAGGAAAGGCTGTGGATGTTGTCTATCTGGACTTCAGCAAAGCCTTTGACACCATCTCCCACAGCATACTCTTGGAAAAGCTGGAGTCCACAGCTTGGACAGGTGCACTCTTTGCTGCGTTAAGAAGTGGCTGGCCCAGAGAGTGATGGTGAATGGTGCTGCATCCACTTGGCAGCCAGTCACTAGTGGTGCCCCCCAGGGATCAGTATTGGGCCCTGTCCTGTTTAATATCTTCATTGATGATCTGGAGGAGGGGATTGAATCCACCATCAGCAAATTTGCAGATAACACTAAGCTGGGAGCATGTGTTGATCTGCTGGAAGGTAGGAGGGCTCTGCAGAGGGACCTAGACAGGCTGGATAGGTGGGCCGAGTCCAACAATATGAGGTTTAACAAGTCTAAGTGCCAAGTTCTGCACTTTGGCCACAACCTCCTGCAGCGCTACAGTCTGGATACAGAGTGGCTGGACAGTGGCCAGACAGAAAGGGACCTGGGGGTACTGGTCAACAGCTGACTGAACATGAGCCAGAACTGTGCCCAAGTGGCCAAGAAGGCCAATGGCATCCTGGCATGTATCAGGAACAGTGTAGCCAGCAGGAGTAGGGAAGTCATTCTCCTGTACTTGGCACTTGTGAGGCCACACCTTGAGTACTGTGTCCAGTTCTAGGCCCCTCAGTTTAGGAAGGACATTGAGATGCTTGAATGTGTCCAGAGGAGGGCAAGAAGGCTGGTGACGGGCCTGGAACAGAAGCCCTAGGAAGAATGGCTGAGGGACCTGGGGTTGTTTAGCTTGGGAAAAAAAGGGAGGCTCAGGGGTGACCTTATCAGTTCCTAAAACTACCTGAAAGGAGGTTGTGGTCAAGTGGGGGTCGGTCTCTTGTCCCAGGCAACCACCGACAAAATGAGAGCACAGTCTTAAACTGCACCAGAGGAAGTTTATGTTAGGCATCAGGAGAAAATTCTTCACGGAAAGAGTGGTTTGGCTTTGAAATAGCCTGCCCTTGGACATGGTGGAATCACCGTCCCTGGATGTGTTTAAAAAAAGACTGGACGTGGCACTCAGTGCCATGGTTTAGTTGATAAGGTGGTGTTAGATCATAGGTTGGACTTGATGATCTCAAAGGTCTTTACCAACCCAGTTAATTCTGTGATTCTATGACAAGAAGACTCCAGACGTATGAAGACACTGTCCATGCCCCGACAAGAGCCCAAATCCTGGCTGTGGAAACAGACTTGACCAAGCGTATGCAGAAATTGGAAGACAGGATTGAAGAGACCCATCAGAAACTCAGCAAGGAGCTTAAAGAGGGCCTTCTCCAAGTCTCATGAGTACAGACCAGAGCCCCTGTTATCAGAAGCAGACATCGCCCAGCTGGGGAGAGGAGGTACAGTCCATGAGCCAACCCATGGTTCCTCCTGTGTGAAAATGGGAAAGACAGGAGAAGATGGGATGGAAAACCCACTTTTGTCCTTACAGCACACATGCATAAACTAAAGGAGGAAACTACTAACAAAAGGAGTCCTACAAAAATGAATGTGTCTTCAAAGTCTTGTGACCAAGCTGCTAGACATAACAGAAGGCCGGATGACATGTCAGATCCCCTTGAAGGAACCTCCAGAATGTATGCCCAGGGAGGGAACAATAGCCAGAACTAGAGGGGCCTTGCCTCCAGCCAGGTAGAGGCCAGGGAAAATTGAGTCTATTGGACTATGTGAATCCTATGGCCTGGCACATCAGAACCACAAAAATACAAGGCTTTGTTTTACACTGTGTCCTGGTTTAGGGCAAATTTGGGAGGAAACCTCCAAATCGGGGTTTCTCTGGAGAGAAAACCCTAACAGCCCCTTCCCCCAGCCGGTCCGGGAAAAAAGAACTTCCTCAGAGAAAAGTGGAAAAAACTATTTATTTGACAAACAAAATGCCCACAAGCATAAGGAATTAATAATATTAAATGAAACAATAAAACCTCTCGCTGCTCCGAAGAGAGACAGCAACACTGAGAGAAGTCCTTGCTGTGAGTTAGCTCAGCTCTCTCTTATCAGTCCCAGTCCCTTCGGCGCTGGAAAATGCCAAGGTCCAGGCCCGGTGGGCCACAGGTGCAGCTCCTGGTGCTCCTCTGGGTTTTTCAGTCCAGAGCAGATTTAAACAGTCCCAAGAAAAAGGAAAAAAAAACAGTCTAGGAAGCTTCTTTGCCTCAGCTAGCAAGACTAACTAAAAGGGAAAAAAAATCTCACTGTGCATCTGACGAACACACAGTCCCGAGAAAGAAGAAAAAACACTGCAGAGGAGTGAACACTTTTTCAAAACAGTGTGCTTCTTCTTTCCCTGCTCACTCTCAGAACCAGTTTTAAAGGTACAGAACACACAGCACACACAGAACAGATGATTGGGATTCAGGCACTATAGTCACCCTAGGACACACTGGTACACAATGTACCCCAATATCATCGGGACATGTGAGGGCATGTGTTGATTTGGCACAGCCTGGTTTTTTGGTAGTGGTGGGGGGAGGGGCACAGGGCTAGCTTCTGTGAGAAGATACTAGAAACTACCACCATGTCTCACAGAACCAAACTCTGATGGCTCTGAAGATGGACATGCTGCTGGCCCAATTAGAGAGGTTGGTAACACCTCCGTGATAACATATTTAAGATGAAAATCCAAGCAAGGCACTAGCAGCTTTTTCCAGTAGGTGGCGAGGAGCTGTTGCCAAGGGCCATCCCCAGTGTGGCGCACAGCGATGTGCCGCAACCACCACCATCTCAGCATGGCCTCTGGTGAGCCTTGCTTGCCTGGCTGCTCCTACCTGGCTGTGCCATGGGCGGAGGGGTGGCGGCAGCTTCTCCTTCCTGGCGTCCTCCCAAAGAGAAGCCTTGAGTAGCACCAGTGCCATGGTGGCTGCTGCTGCCTGTGCAGTGGTGGCGGGGCCATGTGGCTGGCGGCGAGGACATGTGGGCCGCTGGACAGCATCGGCCTCTCGGTGCTCTGGGATCCAGCAGGAACCTTTGGATTGGTGGAGCTTGTTGGCGCTGGTGCTGTCACCAAAACTGCGGGAAAAACAAAAACCCCTCCAACAACATTTTTAAGTTAGAGAGTCAAGGAATTACTTTACTATGTGGCCCGGATTTGCCAAGGAAAATATTCCAGACACACATTATTGCAGGATTTTCCCCCAAACTTTATACAGTCAAAACCCATAGAGATGCACTGTTTCAAAGTTCATTGGTCCAGAGTTGAGCAACCCCCAATATTCAGTTTCTCATTTGATCCGAATCTCCTTGCCTCTAATGTTAACTAGCTCTTCATTCTTCAATTTTCTTATCAATCTTTTCCATACCAGATGTCTCCAACTCTGCCAGAGGCAGCATCTGAGGGTAGATGTTCATAGATGGCCACTGATGTTCTGTTGATGTTCCGTTGACGGCATTTTATCTTTCTGGATATCTTTGGTCTACTCCCAGTCTATTGGTATGTTAAGCCTGAGTTGTGGAAAAAGGACTTTTTTAAGGTTTAGGGCAAATTTGGGAGAAAACCCTTGAATAGGGTCCCTCTGGGAAGCAAACCCAAATGGTCCCTCCCCACAGCTGGTCCAGGAAAATAACTTCCTCAGAGAAAAGTGAAAAAAACTATTTATTTGACAAAGTGCCCACAAGCATAAAGAATGAATAATATGAAACAATAAAACCTCTCATTCTGGAGTGCGATGGCAAATTGAGAAAGTCCCTGCTCAACTCACTCAGTCTCTTATCAATCCCTCTGCAGGTCCAGGCCCCGGTGGGCTGCAAGTGCCAGCTCCCCGGTGCTCTTCTGAGTTTTTTCAGTCTTGAGCGGGTTTAAACAGTCCCAAGAAAAAGGGGGGAAAAAAAAAAAACAGTCCAGGAAGCTTCTCTGCCTCAGCTAGCTAAACTACCTAAAAGCAGAAAAGATCTCTGTCCGGCCCCTGTCCATGTCTCAGATGAACACCACCATCCCGAGAAAAAATGCAGAGGAGTGAACCCTGTTTTTCAAAACAAACTGCATGCTTCTTCTTTCCCTGCTTCGCTCTCAGAACCAGTCTTAAAGGCACAAAACTCGATATACAGCACAAACAGAACAGATTGGGGATACAAGCATCATAAAGTCACCCTAGGACAAATTAAAAATTGTAAAGCAGGTATGTTTTATTTCCAGCTGGGATGCATGGGGGATTTTCCACCATACATGCATACCTGGTCAAGACAGGTTTAAGGTTTAAATGCACTTAGATCCCACAAAACCACACCTCCCTGCCCACCCATTCCCTGCCCATTCTCTGCCTCCTTGCATTTCATATTATAATTAGTCTTCTGTGGTGCCACGCCTCCTGGTGGTCACAGGAAGGGGTCTTTTGATGTAGTAAGAAGTCTTCCTCAGGTGTTCGCTGCTTGACCTCCATCTCTGGGCAGGCGCAGTGGAGGTTTGGCTAATTCCCAGGTCATTTTGTCCTGGCCAAAACCAGGAGCCTGGTTCCCGCTGGTTTCTTAAGCCACAGGTTCTGCTTTATCGTGTTTTTACAATACCTAAGTCCTGCTTTACTGAGTTTTAACAATATGCATCTTATCTTTATGGCCTTTACCTAGCAACTAAATTCTTATGTGCTCTGTTACAAGTGTTTTCTACCTAACAAGTTACATTCTTATGTGTTCTGTTACAAGTTTTCTACTTTAACAAAATTGCTAAATAAGCTATATACTTCTGTTTTCCTTCCACCTGCTTAAGCTCATTATATACTTCTAAAATTCTGAATTTTCATGTACATATATGTTTCCCATATCAAGCCCATCTCCTTAGTGATGCAATACCTCTTAAAAAAAAAAAAAGAAAATTCCTTTCCCCAAGGCAAAGTCAAGTCAAGCCTAACTAGAGAGACAAAATAAAAATGTAAAAGTTATGTTGTTTCCAACAGTGCCTATGGGCAGTGGTTTTTCTTCTAGTCAGAGAAAAGGAGGAAGTAAGAACATGTGAGGGAAAACAACATGGCGACACCATGGTCAGTGGAAAAGGAAGAGCGGGAGGAGGTGCTCAAAGCACTGGAGCTGAGATTCTTCTGCAAGCTGTAGTGAGGACTATGGCAAAACAAACTGTCCCCCTGTAATGCATGAAGTCCACAGGGGATGCAGAGACCTACTTGTAGTCCGTGGGAAAAGTGCTCTCGCCGGAGCGGGTGGATGCCAAGGAAAGCTGTGATCCAGTGGGAGACCTGAATAGAGAGAGAGAGGGCCCCTGCTTCCAGAGATAGAGAAGGAGAGCTCTTGCTTCCAAACTAGAGCAGCCTATCCTTAAAAGACTGCACCCCATGAATGAGTCACCCATGCCACAACATTTTTGGGAAGACTGTTTGCCCATGGGAGGGACCCCATGGCATAGCAGAAAAGCGACTCCTCTCCCTGAGCGAATAGAAAAGAATCCCGAATGATGAACTGACCAAAACCCCCACGCCCTGTCTCCCTGCACTGTCAGTGGGAGGGAGGGAGGGGCTGGGGGGGAGGAAGGGTTTTTTAATGGCTTATTCTACTTCTCATTATCCTCCTCTGACTCTTTTAATAATAAATTTACTTTATACCTTTAAATTTGAACCTGTTTGCCCTTAGAGTATTTTCTCCCAGTCCTTATCTCAACTCACAAGCCCTTTGTTAACTTTTTTTCTCTCCTTTACCCAGCTGTAGCAGGAGAAGGTAAGCCAACAACTTTCGTGAGTGCCTGGCGATTTGTCCAGTGTCAAACCATGACAGGGCAGAACCTGTTTCTGTTACTGGGGTGACAGAGAGGTCTCAACATTTGACTTTGAAGCTGAGGTGAGCTTGACTGGGAAGGAGGGGAAAAAAACATCTTTTTGTGACTAGTCCAGAGGGTCTGTGCATCCTTGGTATAGATTACCTCCAGAGTGGTTATTTCAAAGACCCAAAAGGACTCAGGTGGGCTTTTGGGATAGATGCTGTGGAGACAAAAGGCATTAGACAGTTGAACACCTTGCCTGGTCTCTCAGAGGAACTTTCTTCAGTAGGACTCCTGTTGGTTTAAGAACATCATGTACTGATTGCCATCAGAGTAGTGCATTGTCGGCAATACCACACAAACCAAGACTGTGATTCCCATCCATAAGATGATCCATGGAGACCCAGAGACTTGTCAGTAAGACTCACTCTTCAACAGCCCCATTTGGCCTGTGCATAAACCTAATGGGTAATGGAGACTAACTGGACTATTGTGGCCTGAATCGTCACACTATCACTGAGTGCTGCCATGACAGACATGCTCGAACTTCAGTATGAACTGGAATCCAAGGCAGCAAAGTGGTGCCACTATTGACATTGCTAATGCATTTTTCTCCATTCCTCTAGAAGCAGAGTGCAGGGCACAGTTTGCTTTCACCTGGAGAGGTGCGTAGTATACTTGGAATTGACTGCCCCAGGGGTGGAAGCACAGTTCTACGATTTGCCCATGGACTGATCTTGCATGTACTGGAAAAGGGTTAGGCTCCAGAAGACTTGCAATAGATTGATGACATAATTATATGGGGGAACATGGCAGAGGAAGTTTTTGAGAAAGGGGAGAAAATCAAATTTCTCCTGAAAGTGGATTTTGCCATCACACAAAGTAAAGTCAATGGCCTGCCCAGGAAATTCAGTTCCTAGGGATGAAGTGGCAAGATGGATGCAGACAGATTCTAACAGCTCATGAGTTAAGGACAGGCAGAGATCACTCATTGATTGCCATCATGGGAAAAACAGACTTGGCTCAGGAAATTAGTTTAATTTATTACCAATCAAATCATCATAGGATAATAAGAAACAAAACCAAATTTTAAAACACCTTCCCCCCAACCCTCCATTCTTCCCATGTTCAACTTCATTCCCAGTTTTTGCTACCTTCTCCCCCTGAGCAGCAACAGGGGGTTTGTGGTTGTGGTCAGTTCATCACATATTGTTTCTTTGTTCCTTCGTCCTCCCAATCTTCTGCTTTAGAGTGGGGTCCCTCCCACAGGAGACAGTCCTCCATGAACTTCTCCAACATGAGTCCTTCCCACAGGCTGCAGTTCTTCACAAAATACTCCAGCATGAGCTCCTTCCACAGGGTAAAGTCCTTCAGACACAGCCTGCTCTGACATGGGTCCCCATCAGGGTCACAAGTCATACCCGGAAACTGCTCCAGCATGGGCTCCTCTTTACATGGGTCCACAGGTCCTTGTCAGGACCCTGCTCCAGCATGGACTTCCCACAGGGTCACAGCCTCCTTTGCACATCCACCTGCTCTGGCATGGATCTCCACGGGTTGCAGGAGGATCTCTGCTCTGCCATGAACCTCCATGGGTTACAGGGGCACAGCTGCCTTACCATGGTCTTCACCATGGGCTACAGGGGAATCTCAGCTCCAGTGCCTGGAGCACCTCCTGCCCCTCCTTCTCCACTGACCTTGGGGCCTGCAGACTTGTTCCTCTCACATATTTTAACTCCTCTATTCTGGCTGCTGTGTGCAGAAGGTTTTTTTCACTTTTTAAATACGTTATCCCAGTGTCGCTACCACTGTTGCTGATTAGCCTGGCCTTGGCCATCAGTGAGTCTATGTGAGCCACCTCACATTGGCTCTATCGAACAGAGGGGAAGCTTCTGGCAGCTTCTCAGAGAAGCCACCACTGTACCACCTCTGCTACCAAAATCTTGCTGTGCAAACCCAATACAATTTTAAAAATAATCTTGCAGTCAGTCTGACAGGAAATGTTTTAATATTTTTCAAAAGTAGTTTGTGGAGCATTTAATTTAGATGTACAGTAACAATTTGGGGAAGAAAATTATTTCAACATTTATTCTCTTTTTTTAAAAGTTTTTTACCACCCTGCCATTTCAAAACTAGCATGTGTTTTTTAAACCCTTATCTGTAGCGAAAAGGTCAACTGGTTCTGTGGTAATGCAGGTGCTAACAGTATTGGACTGAGATATCACTAAAAGATATGGAGACCATTTGACTAGTTTATGTTTGTACTGTGACTGACTGCATAAAATGGATTTTTTTCTAAAAGAAAATTGGAGTTATTTCTCTGTTTCAAATTTGCTCATGGGAAAAGGTTTTCAAGGATATACATGAGGAAATTGAGGAATATGTGAAAGGACAATTTTTCAGGGGTTGCAAAGGAGTCTTGCACAATGGGATGTTTGCACAATGGGATGTTTGCAAGTGACAACAAAGCATTCAAGTAGTTTCTAAACTACCTTCAGGAAGTTTCTAAGAACCCTATCTGTCCCTTCTTGGATGGTTATCATCTTTTGTGGTCTTTATGCAGAGCTTTCTGTGTGCTGTTTTTGGATACCATATGAATCAGTAGTGTGTGTGGTGTTTTGCCCATCTGACAAATAAAACTGCTGTTTCACGTTGTAATGTAAGTTTTCATTGTGTCCTGCATTGCTAGGTTGAACTACATGAGAATTGGATTGTATGATTTCTTTCCCATTGGGAAAGGGATGTAAACTAGATCTCTCATGTAAAACTATCCCAATGAGAGGAAATATACATAAATATGCTTTGGAGAGGATTTGACAGTATAAGAGTAGTGATATAGTTGAGATGCAGGTTGAAATGTCAAACCTGCTTTTAAGGTGAGGGTTAACACCTGACTAAGTGTATTCAGTAATGTTTCTCCAGTGTTCAGACGGTCTCATTAAGTCATTATTCCTTAAGATTGACAGTTATTTCTCAGCAGGGTATCAAATTAAAGTTTTTTGACTAAGCACCTGAGCTGGTTTTACCTGAAATAGAGTTCATTTTCTTCACAGTAGATAATATGGGGCTGTGTTTTGGATTTGTGCAGAAAAAAGTGTTGATAATGCAGAGATGTTTTAGTTATTGATAAGCAGCACTTGGACAGTGTCAAGGCCTTTTTTGCTTCTCACCCCACCTCACCAGCCAGTAGGCTGGGGGTGCACAAAAAGGTGGGAAGGAACACAGCTGGGAAAACTGACCAAAGGGGGATATTCCATACCATATGGAGTCATGCTCAGCATATAAAGCTGGGGAAAGAAGGAGGAAGAGGGGGATTCTCAGAGTTATGACATTTTGTCTCAGCAAAGTTATGACTATAACAGCAAAGCTATGATTGCAACAGCAATGATGTAGTCATCATCACAGAAATGTGGTGGGATGACTCACACAGCTGGAATGCTGCACTGGATGGCTACAAGCTCTTCAGAAGAGATAGGGAAGGGACAAGAGGAGGAGGGGTGGCCCTTTATATTTGGTAGGCTTTTGATGCCATGGGTATGGAAACTAATGATGATGAAGTTGAATGCCTGTGGGTAAGAATTAAGGGGAAGGCCAACAAGGCTGACATCCTATGGGGAGTCTGTTATTGTCCACCCAATCAGGAAGAAGAGGTGGACAATTTATTCTATAAGCAACTGGAGAATGTTTCAGGATCACCAGCCCTTGTTCTTGTAGGTGATTTTAACCTACCAGCCATCTGCTGGGAAATTAATAGAGCAGAGAAGACGTGGTCTAGGAGGTTCTTAGAGTGTGTGTTTTGTCGCAGCTGGTGAGTGAGTCCACCAGGGGAGGGACTATGTTAGACCTGTTGTTTCCAAATAGAGATGGGCTGGTGGGACATATGGTCATTGGAGGCTGCTTGGGGAACAGTGTTCATCAAATTATACAGTTCTCAATATTTGGTGAAATGAGGAGGAACATCAATAAGACTTTTGCATTGGACTTCCAGAGGGTAGACTTTGGCTTATTTAGGAGACTTATTCAGAGCTCCTTGGGAAGCAGCCCTTAAAAACAAAGGAATCCAGGAAAGGTGGGTGTGCTTCAAAACAGAGATCTTGAAGGCACAGGAACAGACTGTCCCTGTGTGCCAAAATATGAGTTCACAAGGCGAACATCCAGCCTGGATGGGCAATGAGGTTTTGAAAGAACTCAGGAATAAAAAGAGGATGTGTCATCTTTGGAAGGAGGGTCAGGTCTCTCAGGAAGTATTTAAGGGGGTTGCTAGGGCATGTAGGAAGAAAATTAGGGAGGCCAAAGCTCAGTTAGAACTTAATTTGGCAAATTTTGCAAAGGATAATTTAAAAAGTTTTTACAAATATATTAATAGCAAAAAGAAGCGTAAGGACAACCTTTGTTCCCTATTGAATGCAGGAGGGAATTTAGTAACTGCAGATGAGGAAAAGGCAGAAGTGCTTAATGCCTTCTTTGCCTCAGTCTTTAGTGGGAAGACGTCTTGTCCTCAAGACAACTGTCTTCCTGTGCTGGTAGATTGTCAGGGAGCAGAACAGCCCCCTGTTATCCAGAAGGAGGAAGTCAGAGAACTGCTGAGCCGCTTGGATGTTCATAAATCTATGGGACCAGATGGGGTCCATCCCAGGGTGATGAGGGAGCTGGCAGATGAGGTTGCAAAGCCACTCTCCATCATTTACCAACAGTCCTGGCTCACTGGTGAGGTTCCAGATGACTGGAAGCTGGCCTATGTGACACCTATTCATAAAAAGGGTAGGAAGGAGGATCCTGGTAATTATAGGCCAGTTAGCCTGACCTTGGTACTCAGTAAGGTATTGGAGCAGCTTGTATTGAGTGATATCACACAGCACTTACAGGATGGCCAGGGTATCAGACCTACCCAGCATAGGTTTAGGAGGGGTAGGTCATGTTTGACCAACCTGGTCTCCTTTTATGACCAGGTGACCCTCCTGGTGGATGCGGGAAAGGCTGTGGATGTTGTCTATTTGAACTTCAGCAATGTCTTTGACACTGTCTCCCACAGCATACTCCTGGAAAAGCTGGCAGCCAACGGCTTGGATAGGTACACTCTTCACTAGGTTAAGAACTGGCTGGATGGCCAGGCCCAGAGAGTGGTGGTAAACGGTGCTGCATCCAGTTAGCGGCCAGTCACTATTGTTGTTCCTCACAGGTCTGTGCTGGGGCCAGTTCTGTTCAATATTTTTATTGACAACATGGATGAAGGTATTGAGTCTTTAGTAAATTTGTGGACGGCAATAAGGTGGGAGCATGTGTTGATCTGTTGGAAAGTAGGAGGGTTCTGCAGAGAGACCTGGAATGGTTGGATGGATGGGCATAGTCCAATAAGATGAAATTTATTAAGTCCAAATGCCGAGTCCTGCACTTTGGCCACAACAATCCCCTGCAACATTATAGGCTGGGGATGGTGTGCGTGGACAGTGTCCAGGCAGAAAGGGACCTGGGGGTACTGGTCAACAGCTGACTGAACATGAGCCATCAGTGTGCCCTGGTGGCCAAGAAGGCCAATGGCATCCTGGCCTGTATCAGGAATAGTGTGGCCAGCAGGACCAGGGAGGTCATTCTTCCCCTGTACTCGGCACTGGTGAGGCACACCTTGAGTACTGTGTCCAGTTCTGGGCCCCTCAGTTTAGTAAGGATGTTAAGATGCTTGAGCTCATTCAGAGGAGGGCAACAAGGCTGGTGAGGGGCTTGGAACAGAAACCCTATGAGGAACGACTGAGGGAGCTAGAGTTGTTTAGCCTGGAGAAAAGGAGACTCAGAGGTGACCTTATCACTCCACAACTTCCTGAAAGGTGGTTGTAGTTGTGGGGGGTTGGGCTCTTTCTGTAGGCAGCCACTGACAGAACGAGAGGACACAGTCTTAAGCTGTGCCAAGGGAAATATAGGTTGGATATTAGGAAAAAGTTTTTTATGGAAAGAGTAATAAAGTACTGGAATTGTCTACCCAGGGATGTGGTGGAGTCACCATCTCTGCATGTGTTTAAAAGAAGATTGGATGTGGCACTCAGTGCCATGGTTTAGCTGAGGTGTTAGGGCATGGGTTGGACTCAATTATCTTGAAGGTCTCTTCCCACCTACTGATTCTGTGATTCTCCCCAAGTAACTGTTACATGCAATGGAGCCCTGCTTTCCTTGACATGGCTAAACACCTGACTTCCAACTGGAAGTGGTGAATGAATTCCTTGTTTTGCTGCATGAACAGCTTTTGCTTTCCTTATTAAACTGTTTTTATGTCAGCTCATGAGTTTTCTCACTTTTATTTTTCCAGTTCTCTCCCCCATTCCACCAGGGGACCATGAGTGTCTGTGTGGTGCTTCGTTGCTGTTTGGGGTGTAGACATGAACACCTACTTTGCCTATTCTGGATTTGGTGATTAGATTTTTTTGATCACATTAGGGTTGTGTGTGTATGTGATGGTTTGGGGTTATATTAGCTTCAGAGTTTTAGAGAATTTTAATACAGTGATTGTTAAAATAAGTATGCTAAGTGACTGTGGAACCAAACAGAAAACAGTATCATAATTTTAGGCTTTAAGGTTGGTGGTGTGCAAAATACAAAACATTCCTTTTATAAGCTATGTGTAAAGAAGCAACAGTATCTTTTCCTTATGAAGAGCAAAAATGTAATGCATACTTTTACCATTAATAATTTTGTCTCAGAAAATTGAGTTTATATGTACTTGATAGGCTGACTAAAATGTGCTTAACCAGAACTACATCACACCCAAAATTCAGACATCTGTATCTATCACCATCTTATTATGTCTCAGTGCATTAGCAGATGAACACGAGTAACAAGAATAAGCCTTCTGTATTATGTTACTGATACCAGAACTGTATAGTTTATAAAGAAAATTACTAAGTCTGAAAAGCATTTTTTACGGCACTGTATAGAATTTTTTCTTCATCATAACCAATTATAGAAAAACAGAAAGACTTGTGTTATTCAAAATGTTTCTTCTATTTTATTGGAATCTTGCTATTTTGAGTGTTAGTCTGTGCTATATTTCATGCTTTTACAGCATCTTGCTATTCAGCAGCCCAATGCTGTTAGAGGCCAATGTGTTGGACTGAAATATTAATATAATAGATCTTAAAATGAAGAAGAGTGCTTGAAAAGTATTCAGAGCCTTTATTCAAAGACTATTTCACAGAATCACAGAATATTGAGGTGGAAGGTACCCACAAGGTTCATCAAGTCCAACTCTTCCACAAGGATCATTGAGTCTAACTCCCAGCCCTGTGCAGAACACCCCAAGTATCCTACCATGTGCCTGAGAGCATTGTCCAAATGCTTCTTGAACTCTGGCAGGCTTGGTGCTGTGACCACTTCCCTGGGGAGCCTGTTCCAGTGCCCAACCACCTTCTGTATGAAGAACTTTTTCCTAATATCCAACCTAAACATGCCCTGACACAACTCCTGGCCCTTCCCTTGGGTCCTGTCACTGGTAATCAGAGACAAGAGATCAGTGTCTGCCCTTCCTCTTCCCCTCACAAGGAAGCTGTAGACTGCAATGAGGTCTTCTCTCAGTTTCCTCCAGGCTGAACAGACCAAGTGACCTCAGCCACTCCTCATATGGCTTCCCCTCACAGCCCCATACCATCTTCATTGCCCTCCTTTGGACACTCTAATAGCTTTATGTCTTTCTTATATTGTGGTGACCAAAACTGCACCCAATATTCAAAGTGAGACTGCACCAGGGTAGAGTAGAGCAGGATAATCACCTCCATTGACCAGCTGGCAATGCTGTGCCTGATGCATCCCAGGACACAGTTGGCTCTCCTGGCTGCCAGGGCACTGTTGACTCATATCCTACTTGCCATCAACCAGGACCTCCAGGTGCCTTTCCATGGCACTGCTTTTCAGCCTCTTGTTCCCCAGTCTGTCTGTTTATCCAGAGTTGCCCTGTCCCAAGTACAGAATCTGGCACTTGCCCTTGTTAAACTTCATACAGCTGGTGATTGCCCAGTCCTCTAATTTGTCAATGTCTCTCTGCAGGGCCTCCCTTCCTTCAAGGGAGTCAACAGACTGTCCCAGTTCTGTATCATCTGTGAACTTGCTTAGTATCCCTTTATGTCCTGTGTCCAAGGCATTTACGATGATGTTGAAGAGAACTGGCCCTAAAATGGTGCCTTGTGGAACCCCAACAGTGACAGGTCACCAGTGTGATGTCACCCTATTTATTATATACCCTTTGTGCCCAACCCATGAGCCAGTTGCTCACCTATTGCATGATGTGTTTATCCAGCTGTATGGTGGACATTTTGTCCAGAAGGATGTGTGAGACACCATATCCAAAGCTTTACTGAAATCCAAAAAGATGACATCAACTGGCTTCCCTTGATTTGAATGTAGACCTCTTCTTCCCTTCCCACTGAATGCTGAACTGTGGTACTACCCACTGCCTCAGCCTCTGCATCCCTTTCCCTACTTGCACACTCATAAGGAGCAGCCCCAGTATAACCTAACATTTCATTTACTGTGCAGAGTCATGAATGGAAAGCAGCAGTAGCATGACCAGCACATGCTGCCTTGGATTACCATGAGGTAAAAAATCTCATTGGAACTGTCCAACTGTCCTCTTTGTCTAAATAATACATGGTGAGCTGTAGGGATCCTTCCATCTTTGATCCCTATCTCTCAGCAACTCATTATGAGACCACAAGGAAGTCAGTTTTGCCAGAAATGTTGAATATGCTTGCTAATTTTTGGCAATTCAATCTAAATATACTATAATAATGCCTTAATTTTACTTGTTTTACATACTTAGTGCGACATATGCTAGCTATTGAAATTGATGTACTTATTGACAGCTAAGAACCTAAATATAGATCTTGGATTAGATCCTAAAGTATTTAAATTCACATTAATGTTTTTTACTTTAACACTATAAAACTTTAAACAAATAAATTGGAATATGATAATGGTCTCTTTTATCCCTCTCTTTTCACCTCTATGTTCACAAAGTTGTTTCCTCCCTTTATAACGTTATTGTACTAAAGTGTTCATCATACTAGCATGGGGTTGCTACAAAACCTGTATGATTGTAGAAGTGAATGTTGGAATCATGTATTTGTGGCTCAGTGCCTTGTGCCACTATGCAGGAATGCAGAAATACATGCTCTGCATATTATAGGAGCTGGTTCAGCTTTCATAAATGAGTCCTAATTTTGGAAATTGCAGGAATGTGCATAGTAATTTGTAATAAATAAATGCTAATGCTTTCCTTCATCATCCTTTTCTTCCCATCTTACCTTTCTCCCTCCTCTATTTAATGCACTTCCTTTTTAACTTTTCACTATTCACTTTTCACATTTTCAATTATACGAATAAAAAAGGGATAGATTTTGCAACTGATTAGAAATAAGATGCAACTGTTAGAAATAGAAAACTCCTTTTCATCCTCTTCCTGCTCTTTTAATTGATGACTACTAGCCAGAAATAGATTTCTGCCTAATACATGGACAATAGGAGTACAATGAATGTCATGAGAAGATTCCTCTTTTTAATTGTACCATCTGCCTAACACAGGTAGAAAGGGACTGACTCAGCTAACCAGTATTTTCCTCCACCCCATTTGTGTTTTCAGTGTTGGTGTACAATATGTATTGATAGTGTATGTGACTTCCATACAGATAGTACACTCACACAAATGTAATCTTTAGTGCATAGGTAGATCAGTTCAGTTGGATGTACTGACAGGGTGGGGTCTACAGGGCAAGCACAGTAAGCTGATTCTTGCTAGGAAAAACACTCAGTTCAATCACCCAATTTCAACATATTTATTTTGCAGTTATTTCCTTGGTTGTTTTTTGTTTTTTTACATCAACATCCCACTACCACTCCAGGTCATCTGTCCATGATTGATCTATGTGAATTGCATACAGGTAACAGGAAGGGATTGTTTACCCCAGAACTCTTTCTCACATAGGAATGCTTGGATTTTTATGAAGATTATCTGTTGTGAGTTACTCTTAGCAGTTAAAAAGTACTCATCCTGGACCCCCAGTACCTGTATTTCAGATTAAAAGAGAAAGAATGATTAAACACTCTCCTACTATTTACCTCAGTGAAAAAATTAAGATGAAATATATAGCTGAAATTGTAACTAAAAATGTGAGAGCTCTTGCCATATACCATTCTTCAGTAAGTCCTTCTTGAAATGTGTCCCTTCAAGCACGCTTCTAGTGGAAACTTGTGTTAAAAACCTTTTTGTAAAACTATTTTGAACAAATATTTGAAGAAATCTTTAAACTTTATAGTACAAGTTGAACTTGATTTGGCCCATTTTTTATCCCCCAAGGGCATTCATGATTCAGTGTTGATTATGAGTTCAGTGGTTGTCATCTTAATAAAGTTTATAAGCACTTGCTCAAACTAATACCAGATTATTCACATAAAAATTCATGAAGATGAATGTTTTCAATATTTGAGGTTACAGAAATTTTGGAACAACTGGATAAAATTATGACAATCCTAAATTATCTGTGTTAAAATAATTTTATGTTAAGTTGGTTGTGTTTCACTATTGTAATTAAAAAACCTCAACATCTGAGATGACAGGAGTTAAAAGCATAAAGTATGCATGCCTTCAGCTCTGTGTGCTATTTGAGAAAAACAACAATAAAAATATACTTAGAACCTAATTCTGGTTCAATTTTTTTTAAAAAGTTACACTAATGTATATGACATTACATATCAAGATTGTCAGATATTATAGCATTCACAATTTGTAGTGCTTAAGGAGTTAGGAAAAAATGTTCTAGAAATAAGGAGGAAAAACAATTAGTTAATTATTAGTTATGTCTTAAATAATCAGGACAATTTTAAAATTTCTTTCTATGCAGTTTAGCAGTCCTATGCACTAAATGGCTTTTTGCTTCTCCTGAAATGAACCTAATGAAAGTAAGTGTAGAGAGGTTGTTGTTTTTTGATTTTGTTTAGGTTTTTTTGGTTTTGTTTTTGTTTGCTTAGGGTTTTTTTTCGGTTGATTTTTTTTTTTTAGTGCAAACTAAAAAAAGTAAGGAGAAGAAAGTGAAAGGTATAATTAGAAGTCTCATAGGAGTTTGGGGACTTATATTTTACAAAAATGAAACTTTGTATCGTTATATCATTATATAGTGCTGTCCTGCCACTGGAGTGCTCATTATTTGATTGTTGTTTAGTATGCACGTGGGTAGTAAGGTTAACCTTATCCTCATGCTGATTTTCAGGTAAATAGCAGAGCCTATATTCTTCTAAAGCAAAATTTAAATTAATCTGTGATTGTCCACAATGCCAAAAATAAAAGGAATATACACGAGAAAGCAAGAAGTAAAACATTTATATGTGGCCTTTATTCAAATAAAGTATTTCAAACTGATTCAAACTGTCTGTATATGTCAAGGAAAATGTATGGCCTACCAACACTTGCTCCAGTGTTTCTATTTTACTTATTGTTAGTCTTGTGGTGTTTAATCATATGGATATATGCTTATTAGATGGCACACATCTATGGAAGTAGACTGCAGAAGAACTTGAAAAATAGTTGATACTATTCTTGCACTGTTTTGCTAAATTTTTTTGCAAAAAGTCATCCAGTGCTCTGTCCCACCCGGGAACATCCTCTCTGGAGTCAGGAGCTCTGTCAGCATCTCTTGGTCTGCCAAGATTCCAAGTTTATGAGTGTGTGCTGCTCTAAGAGGAAAGGAAGCTTCCTATTTTCTGTAGCTCAGTCTTACTGTGATACAAAACATAGAATCATAGAATTGTAGAATCATTAAGGTTGGAAAAGTCCTCTAAGATAATCAAGTCCAACCGTTAAACCAGCACTGCCATGTTCACCACTAAACCATATCCCCAAATTCCACATCCACATGCCTTTTCAACACTTTCAGGAATGGTGATTCTACCACTTCCCTGGGCAGCCTATTCCAATGCCTGACCACCCTTATGGTGAAGATTTTTTTCCTAATATCCAATCTAAACCTCCTCTGATGCAACTTGAGGCCACTTCCTCTTGTCCTGTTACTTGTTACCTGGGAGAAAAGACTGACCCCCACCTCACTACAACCTCCTTTCAGGTACTTGTAGAGTGATAAAGTAATTCCTGAGCCTCTTTTGCTTCAGATTAAACAACCCCAGCTCCCTCAGCTGCTCCTCATAAGACTTCTGCTATAGACCCTTCATTGACCTTTGGACATGCTCCAGTGAGGCCAAGATGATTTTTTGCCTTTTCTTCTATATATCTTTTATGCAACTTTTATGTATCCTCAGTATTCTTAGCATGCATACTTGTAATTCCTTAAGTCGTATAACTTAGGATAGCCCTAGTATTTTTTTAGGCCAGGACACCAAACATCCTAAAGGCCTCGTAGTAGGAGGTCAGAAAACCCTACACTATCTTGGAAAACCAAGGTCCTCTCTATAACATGTCCTGTAAACTAGAGATTTGGCCCATCCAGGGGGGAATTCCTCAAATGGGGGAATATCACGCCATTCATCCAGGCCTCCCATTGGGGCATCCTTGTTAGATATGCTAATTTGTAAGGTCTATAAATTGTATATGCAATCTATCATGTGTGTGCATTGCGACACATTCAACATTGGTGAAGTGGTACACCAATAAGGATCCTTATTAAAATACCAAGGTAAAACCCCTTATCCCTTAACTGTGTCTGGGTCTCAATTTTTAAGACCAAGAAAAGGCATCACCAGCACCTCAACATCCATCTGGTAGTAAGTAGCTCAGAACTGAACACAGTACTTAAAGTGGAGCCTCACCAGTGCCGAATACTGAGGGACAATCACTTCCCTAGTCCTGCTGGCTATACTATTTTTGATGCAGGCCAGGGTGACATTGGCCTTCTTGGCCACCTGGGCACATGTTGGCTCATGTTCAGCATGCTGTCAACCAACACTCCCATGTCCTTTTCTGCCAAGCAACTTTCCAGCCACCCCTCCCCAAGCCTGTAGCATTGCATGGGGTTGTTGTGACCCAGGTACGAGATGCAGCACTTGGTCTTGCTGAACCTCATACCGTTGGTCTTGACCACCTACCCAGCCTGTCCAGATCCCTCTGCAGAGCCTTCCTACTGTCCAGCAGATCAACACTCCTGCCCAACTTAGTGTCCTCTGCAAACTTCCTGAGGGTGCACTCAATCCTCTCACCCAGATCATTGATAAAGATATTAAAAAGGACTGGCCCTAATACTGAACCCTGGGGAACACCACTAGTGACCAGTCGCCAGTTGGATCTAACTCCATTCACCACCAATGTCTGCGCTTGGCCATCTAGACAGTTTTTTACCCAGCAAAGACTACACCTATCCAAGCCATGGGAAGCCAGTTTCTCCAGAAGAATGATGTGGGAGACAGTTTCAAAGGCTTTACTAAAGTCCAGGTAGACAACATCCACAGCCTTTCCCTCATCCACTAGGTGGGTCACCTGGTCATAGGAGATCAGGTTAGCCAAGCAGGACTTGCCTTTCATAAACCCATGCTGTCTGGGCCTGATCCCCTGCTTGTCCTGCAAATGCAAGATGATCTAGTCCATGACCTTCCCTGGCACTGACGTCAGACTGACAGGCCTGTAGTTCCCTGGATCCTCCTTCCAATTCTTGTAGATGGGTGTCACATTTGCTAACTTCCAGTCAATTGGGACCTCCCTATTTAGCCAGGACTGATGGTAAATTATTCCAAGTGGCTTGGTACACTCAACTCCCAGCTCCCTCACTACCCTTGGGTGGATCCCATCTGGCCCTGTAGACTTGTGGGCATCTAAGTAGCATAGCTAACCATTTCCTCTTGGATTATGGGGGCTTCATTCTGTTTCCTGTCTGTCTTACAGCTCAGGGGGCTGGGTACCCTGAGGACAACTGGTCTTGCTATTAAAGACTGAAGCAAAGAAGGCATTAAGTGCCTCAGCCTTTTCCTCCTCCTTTTTTACTGTTTCCCTTTGCATCTAGTAAAGGACTAAGATCTTTTTTGGCCCTTCTCTTTTTGCTGATGTATTTGTAAAAACATTTTTTTGTCTCTTTCAGCAGTAGCCTTTGGCCCTTCTAATTTTCTCCCTGCATAACCTCACACCTTCTTTGTAGTCCTCCCAAGTTGCATGTCCCTTCTTCCTAAGGTAATACACTCTTTTTCCCTCTGAGCTCCAGACAAAGCTCTCTGTTCAGCCAGACTGGCCTTTTCACCTTCTGACTAGTCTTGACACGTGGGGACAGCCTGCTCCTGTACCTTCATGGACTCCTTTGCCCTTCAGGACTGCCTTCCAAGGGACTCTTTCAACCAGTCTCCTAAACAGGTCAAAGTCTGCCCTCCAGAAGTCCAAGGTAGTAGTTCTGCTGACCTTTCTCCTTACTTCTCTGAGAAATGAAAGCAATCATTTTGTGATTGCTTTGACCAAGACAGCCCCTGACCATCACATCACCCATCAGTCCTATGTTCACAAACAACAGGTCTAGCAGGGCACCTCCACTGGTTGGCTCACTCACCAGCTGTATCAGGAAGTTCTCTTCCATACATTCCAGGAACCTCAACTGCTTTTTCTCTGCTGTGTTGCATTTCCAGCAGATATATGGTAAGTTGAAGTCCCCTTCAAGAATAAGGGCCAGTGATTGTGAGACTACCCCTAGATGCTCATTCATCTCTTCATCCTGGTTGGATGGTCTATAACAGACTAACCAGGATATCTGCTTTGTTGTCCTTCCCCCTGACTCTTAGCCATAAAACACTTGACCCTATCCTCACCATTATTAAGCTCCAGAGAATCGGGACTCCACCACCTCTCCTTCCTTGCCTATCCCTTCTGAGGAGCTTCTAGCCATCCATTGCAGCACTCCAGTTGTGTGATTCATCACACAATGTGTCCCTGATGGAAACTATGTAATAGTTTTCCAGCTGCACTATGTCTTCCAGTTTCTCCTGTTTGTTGCCCATACTATGTGCATTGGTCGTAATGCAATTCAGTTGGGCTATCAATCTTGCTGCCTTTTCAGGGAGACAAGCTCTAATTCCTGCATGACCATTCTCAGGTACTTCTGTGGTTTCTAGCACATCATTAACCCTTGCATCCTTGCTGCCACATAGATCTCCATCCCCTACCTCTACCCAATGGCAGACCAAAAGACCTTGCTAGCACACCATCCCTGAAATAGTAGTGTGCCACCCTCAGGCTTATTTTCAGTGATCCTGATTTCACATCCTTTCCCCCTACAAATCTAGTTTAAAGCTCTCTTAATGAGCCCTGCTCACTCCTGAGCTAAAATCCTTTTTCTCCTTTGAGACAGTTGTCTCCCATCTGTTGCCAGCAGGCTTGGTGTCATGTAAACTGACCCATAATCAAAAAACCTACGGTTCTTCTGGCAACATCAGGCTTGAATCCAGGTATTTATCTGTATGCTTTTCCTATTTCTACCCCCATCATTCCCTGCAACTGGCAGGACAGAGCATACTACTCATGCTCCAGATCTCTCACCCAGTTGTTCCAAAGCCCTGAGGTCCCTCTTGGTTGTCCTCAAACTTCTTGTTTTGACTTCTTAATTGCCCACCTGAAAAACCCATCACATATAATCAGACAGCTGTACCAGGCTGGAGAGTTTCTTGGTGATCTCTTACCCAGGCCCCAGGAAGGCAGCACACTTTCCTGTGGGTTGGGTCTGGTCAGCATATTGAGCCCTCTGTTCTGTTCCTCAGAAGGGAGACACCAATGACAACTACCCTTATTTTTTTCTTGACTCAGGAGATTATGACATAGGGATTAGACTGACTCACCCTAGGCAACCACTTCAAGCTGGATAGACCTTCATCCAGTTTTGGTGTGTGCCTGGGCCACAAGTTCCAGAACCTCATACCTATTGTATAATGGCACCTGGGAAGGTGAGGTAGGCTGAGAGGGGATTTTTCTGCTGCCTCAAGCAGAGACCAATTTCTATTCCCCCCTCCCCCCACCTCTTAGGTTCCTTCCTTCTGTCTGGTGGCAAGAGGGTAGGAGATCCTTCACTTCTTGTGGTGCAGCCAGCTGGTGTATTTGCCTCAGTGATGGTAGAGTGTTCCCACCAGTCAATATCCTCCTTAAAGTCCCTGATACTTTTGTTATAGAGGATTCATGGCCAATTTAATATAAAGCAAATTTTATTCTGCAAAACACGATATCGAGAACATCCACAATAAAAGAAAAACAACTTTGAATGCCCGGGATTGAATATTGGGTGAGAAGGATAGAGTCTGCCTCTCTGGAACAGCACTCCTCCCGCTCACAAATTCCTTGATCCGAGGGACAGTTCTTACAGGATTTATTTCCCCTGCGGCAGTGTTCTTTGTTAGTCTGGGTGCATTAAACATATTCATGTCTTTCTCTTGTTTCTGTCCTTTTCACAAACTCTTTGGACAAAACTCCAAGTCTGAATGGACTTCCCAGAATAGGCCTTCAATTCCCTAGCTGAACATCTGGGTGATGATGGCACTATGTAGCTGAACATCTGGGCGATGATGGCACTATTGCCGGTCCCCTTATCTCAGATTCATATAGGGTGTTGATGGCTGGGGGAGTAGTCAATCCACCCAAGTAAATGTTTGATGTCCTGTTTGAGTTCTTTGTCCTGCAAATCCTAGCTACACCCGTTGTTGTTCGAACATTTTTACAGATGTAAATTAGCTGCTGCCTGAAAAATTTCTGCCAGTCCGAAAACTTCAGTTTAAAATACAATTTTACTTTATAACATATACTACATTGGTATTGAGGTGTGAATTTATCTTATGTTATTTACCACACTTCCTAACCTTTCTACCTCCTCTCTTAGCTCCACCAACCAGGCTGAGTAAAGCATCCACCTTGTCACACCTTACACAGGTTTCATCTCTACTGCTGTACGATACCAGCACCAGGCTCTGGCTCTCCCTGCAGCCTGAGACCTGGACAGCTGCATGTTTTTGTGGGGGCTCTGTTAGTGTTGCTGCATCCTTTCTGGTGAGTGCTGAGGGCATGGCTACCTGCCGAGTAGGTACCATACCTGGGCTCCTCCGGAGAAGGCAACTGATAAAATCTTGCACATGGCCAAAATGGAATAAGCTATGTGAAGATTTATCAAGTCTCTGAGGGTGTCCTGCACTTCTCAGAACGGCTTAATAATAGCAAGATGGCTCTTCAAGGGTGTTTTGTAAAACAATAAGTTTTAATAAAAGCAAAATAACAAACAATGCAGAAATAAAAGGAAAAGCCGAGCACAGCTGTCAGAGAAGCCTGACACCTTGCTACAACTCCCCAAAAAGTCCAGAGCACATCTGTGCTCGTTCTTAAGTACTGAATGACCCAGGAGGGTTCTATTGGCAAATTGCCAATAGAAATAGCTACAGGTCTTGAGAAACGTTGCTAAAGCCCAACCAGTGCCCCTGTGCTGGCACTGAGCCAAGTACAATGAGTAGACTATGGAAAATTCTAGTTTAACTTCCTTACATGTTCCAAGGTAAGCTGAAACTCTTTCCCTTATATAGAAACACCTGCTTGGGTGTGGGAGTGCATTACTTCAGGCAATGACCACCAATTGAGCTCTGGAGCCAGTCATGTTCTCCCTATGCATCCTTCCTTGCAAACTGCCATGCCAGGCCCTGCTGGGCCCTGCTGACATGCCATGTTCTGTTTGCCCTCCCTAGTGGCTCAAGCTCCCTGGAGCTGATTAAATTTTCCTGTGGTTGCATTGCCCGTGGAAACACACTCTTGCCTCAAGGACTGACCTTTTCAGAGGGTATTTTTTTGGTTAATTGCTCTTCTTAGACATGCTACAAACAACAGAATTGGGATGCACGTCCAAAATCTAGCCTTCTTCTGAAAAAAAGAGCATAGATTTTAACAGTTGAAATTATCTAAGATCATGAAAAGACTGAATTGTTTAACTTCATCTGCCTGTTTGTCCTCTTAATAGAGGGTATATTGCTTGTGGTCACTTCAGTTCTCTTTCTCCCTGTTTTGTTTTGCAAATCTGTTTTTTTCTATAGAAGTTGATTGCCAAGAGCATTTGTTAAAGAAGTTGTTTTAGTTAATGAAAATATTTTTAAAGATGTGGGTTTTAAGGAGGGAAGGGGTGACTAGAGACAAAAGTGATAATTCAGATTTTACAAGTAGATATTCTATCAAAATAATAGCAATGAGAATTTTGATAAATTTATGTTGTTTTTATTTGTTAGGTAACAGCTTAAGTGAGTCAGGCAACCTGAAGTCCATATATAGGAAATATGAAACCTGCAGAGTGACCAGTCACACCCTTTTTTTGCCCTGCAGCATGTCATAGTGTTTATCTTTGTGTCTGATGCAACTTAAAAATAAACAAGAAATCAGGAAAATTCAAGGCACTGATTTCAGTGTAGAAAGGAATTTCTGATTTATTCAGCTACTCCATAAACTTTCTCTGAGCCTAATTAAAAATAAAAAACAAATTATCATAGGTTTACACATTATTTTTTTTCTTTTGTTTTTACACTGTTTTCCAATATAAAAGTATTACGGGTAGAGTTTAATGATACATTTTGAACTTAAGTAATTCTCAGACCAAAGTCACAAGATATTTTGTTTACATCTTTATTTATTGTTTTCCTGTAGTACCCATGAGTCATGGGTTAGGACTCATTATTCTAATGATTTTACAGACAATGAACAGTAACAACAAAAATATTCTTTGTTGCATACTTAATTTTTTTTATTCTGTGTCTGGAATTATTTTTCAAAGATCATATGCTATTTTTCCTACTCAAAAGTTAGAATATAAAATAGGAAAGGATCACAAGTTCCTTTTTAGGCAATTTTGATACTGTATTGACCTTTTCCAATAACTGCAGGATGATTAGCATTGTACCAAACCTCCTTCCATTAATTCAGAACACATTTTATTAATTTATATAAAATTTTTCTGTGTAGCACACAATTATGCCTCTTTCTGTTTAGCCTAATCCATTCTGTGCTTCAGAGTTGCTCCAAGGAAGCAACTACCTCTCCACAGTCCTCTTCCAAATTAGTTCTCTCTGCTATGTAAAAGCACTTTCCTACCTTGGACTGATCGTCAGAAATTTATGATTCCTAATACATTAAGGAACACATTCCCCATCTATTATTTTGTCAAGACACTGAAATACAGCCTATTCTCCTTGAATGTTACACCTGTTTCAATTAGGTCCAGGTTTGCAGGAGTCTCTACTTTTTCATTTGCTATTGATTTACTAGGTCCAAGTGATGCCTTAGGATTTCATTTTTATATTTTTCAGATCCGGTACTGCTTTAGTGTATAACTCTAAAACTCCATAGCCTGTCAGCTACTGTTCTCCCCTTTAATTCAGAAAAAAAATTCCTCTCTAGGCCTGAAACTCAAGGATGCCTTGTTATCTCAGGCCCCAAGAGATGTAAACAACAGTGAATTGGGGAAGGCCAACTTGGAGTAAATGACTTCATTACCTGAAACTGTAATTGGAGGATTAACCTCTGATACATCTATGGGCCAAACTTATAACTGTATGAAAAACTCGTGACTGTCATCCATCTTGGATGTAGCCCCTTGAAGGCTTTTGACTGCCCAAGGTGTACCTATTGAAGGCTTTCAATAAATACGTGCTTTTATTCTCTTAATTTGGTTTAATGTCTGTTTCAGGTAACCACTCCAAGGCATGACAAGGAATAAAAAAAGAAGGGCAAAAGATAGATAAAGATTTCCTCCAAAGCTGCTATACAGCCCAGTAAGGCAAGGCATTTGCATATACTACAGTTGTAGATTACAGGTCATCAAGGTCTGAACCTGTAAATGACTCACGACTTTGGTTGACTAGCATAAATAATTGTTTATTCTAAAAGCAAGAGCTACATTCTCAAGAAATTAATCACTGGGGTGTTAATCCTCTCAAGACAGGAGAGAAAAAGTCATGGTCATTGTTATAAACAACTTAGCCAATTTAATAATTAAAGAGAATTTATTAAATACTCAAAGTATAAGTTTTGGGAAAAGCCGCAAGCATCGCAGTGTCGAGCCAGGTGATCGGCACTGGGTGAACCAGATTTGAAATCTATCGCTTCAAATCCCCGTGGTTCACCACTCCTGGTTTTGCTGGGTCCTGTTTTATACTTTTTTGGCTGAGCGGGGGAGTGTCCTTGCTCCTCTTGTTGTTCATATCCTTTTAGCATATTCATGTATTTTCCTTTTCTTGCTGCCAGTCTGACGAAATTTTTCTGGAATTTTTGTTCTGGAATAAACATCTTTGGTGACGAATACTATCTTATCGTTGGTGCATATTGAATGCATATCACTGGGGCCTTGTCAGATGGAAAAATCCTTTGGAATAAACATTTGTGGAGACAGCTTATCCTTGCTTGGTGAATCCCTCTTTCCTGATGCAAATCGCTTTTTCCCTGTCACCAGCTTTGATTATATGAATGCTGTAGTTTTTTATTCTTTTGCACGAATTATTTTGTAACATATATTACAGTGATGATGATGGCTTTTTGTACTGACTTCCATTCAGCTCCCAGACTGCTTGGATCTGATCTCTTGCCATTGATGTCTACGCAATCTATGTGAATTATACCATGCAGACCTAGAATCATACAATGTCTTGGTTTGGAAAGGACCTTAAAGGTCATTTAGTTCCAATCTCCCTGCCATGGTCAGGGTCATCTCCCACTAGATGAGGTTGCTCAGAACCCCATACAGGCTGGCCTTGAATACATCCAAGAATGGGGTATCCACAACTCTGGAAAAGCTGTTATAGTACCTCACCACCCTCACACAGTAAAGAATTTCTTCCGACTATCTAATCTGAACCTACCCTCCTTCAGTTCAAAGCTATTCCCCCTTGTACTATTACTACATGTTCTTATAGAAAGTTCCTGTCCAGCTTTCTTGTAGGCCCCCTTTAGGTACTGGAAGGCTGCTGTAAAGTTCTCCTTGGAGGCTTCTCTTCTCCAGGCTGAAAAACCCCAACTCTCTCAGCATGTCTTCAGGCTTCACTGTGGTTGATGATTTAGTTATTTCTTCCAGTTTTTGGAAATCTTGTTACAAAACAGAAAATATCTGCTAAGATTTGTTTTTCCATGTAAGAGAGATTCTTTAATTGGGCATCTTAAAATCAATTAGTCCACATAGACCATTGATATGAAACAACCTTGCCTACTGCATCTGAAGCATATTGCTGTCTTCTGTGGATCAGAATACTTTTTAAAAATAGACTGCATTTGTGTATGTCTCTCATAATTTTTGGTAGGTTAGAAAGCTGTCTCCGAAACTGCAGGTAAAACAGAAACTCTCCAACGAAATCTTTTCAGTGTTAGAGAATCAAGGCATCACTTTATTCTGGCCAGGATGTTGTTCTGGCCATGATGTGCAACAGAAATCATTTCATCCACACATTGTCCTGGTTGTGCAGAGAAAATCATTCCATCACATAATCTTTACTAGATTTTTTCACATACAGTCAAAACCCAGAGAAATTCATTGGTTCAATCTTCATTGGTCCCAAGTGACACAGTTCTTAGTATTTGTTTTCCTACTGGTTATTGTTCCTTTTGCCTTCAATGCTAATTAGGTTCTCATTCTTCATTGTCTTATCCATCTTTTCCCAGACCATGCATCTCAGACCATGACAGGGGTGATGTTTGGAGTTGATGGTCGTTATCTTTTGTGTATCTTGTTTTACTTCCAGTCTGTTGAGATGTTAAGAGTGGTGAAACAGTCCTTTGAAAAGAAACTTCAATTCCTTTCCCCCTAGGCAAAGGCGAACAAAACCCCTGACTAAAGTTATATAAACATTTTAAATTGTATAATTTCCAACAAAGCTAGTTTGAAAAAAATTACATAGACAATATCAAAAGGAATAGAAAAAAAAATTAACTTCTTTCTAAGTTTGTTCTAACATTGACTGTAACCACTTGTAATAGTTTTAAAAAGAAAAATTCAGTGGGAAAAAAAGTTAATACCTCTCGAGCCCCTCCCCCCTGCCCAACAGTGGAGGGGAAAACAAAAACAAGACTGTGAGAGGTAAAACCAAAAGCATTAGAGTCACAATTATACTGAGGCAAAACGTGCAAACAACACAACAATACAGAGGAAAATGGTTTACCTACAAAACCAACAAAGGATAAATGTCACCTGGCCCCCCTCTCTTAGGGCAAAACCAAAATGGTAGCTGCGCCCATGCTGTCTGCGACATGGCACCTGGGAGAACAGGCAGCACACTGGAGAGGCTCCTGCGGCTCAAACCTCCTCCCCCCAGCCCAGGAATAATGGAAAAACAGGGACAAAACAAAACCCAATGAGCTAGTTCAAACCAGGAATTATGCTGTTAAGATACCTGGTCTTGGTCAAGCTCCCTCCCCGTGGCAGCAGCAGTGGTGGTGGCAGTGGGGGGTGCTGTCGCTATCTGGATCTTCCCTGACTTGTGGCTAGTGTCTCTATCTCCCTTACACTGAGTGGAAATGGCAGTGGGGGTTGCTGGGTCTCTCTCTCAGTGGAAGCAGCAGCAAACTGGCAGGCAACATGCAGCTGGGTCCTGAGCCATGACTGGAGAAAATGATGAACAGGGGACCTGTGGTGATGGTGTGGTCTGGTCAACCCCAGCCCCTTTCTAGCTCCAGCCCAGAGAGAGAATGGCAGCCTTATGCTTCCCCCTACTGCCTTAAAAAAGGCAGTCCACTAAAGATGATGTAGAGGAGTGTAGAATACACCATTTTGTTACCCCTGTTATAGATGGGTAATATGATGATCGGCTCTCACAATTATGGGATGAATATTGTGTGTATGTTAAGAGAAGTTTTGTTGATGTATGGTTATGTTATTGTAGTTTGTGGTTTGGACACCCTCTGTTCTCCCTGTAGTCCCCTTTTCTCCCCCTCTGTATTGTTCCCACTGGACAGCCTTGGTTGTCAGCGTTGTCAGGGACATGGGGAAGGAGGGCGTGTACATGTGCCCCTTGCATGGGGCAGTTGGGAATGGGGAAAGCTTGTTTCTGGGGAGGCGTGGCATGACAACATCTCATCTCCAATCAAGTTGCAAGCAGGTCTCCACCAATGGATGGCAAAGAAGAGTTGACTGGCAGACTTTGGGAAGGGCTGGGGTTGTCTGATGCAACACCAGGGGTATAAAAGGCAGAGCAGCCATTTTGTGGATGAGCCACTGGCAGTCAGCCATGCTTCCAGAGCTGCACTTTTTCCTTATTCAGTCCTTTGTTTGTTTGTTGAGGTTTAATAAACCTTTAAAGTTTTAAAGTGAGCAGTCATTTCTCACACCTCTAATGCTAAACTCTGCCTCCTATCCCTGTAACTAGGTCACCACTGTTGTAAGGTTCCAAAAGGTTGGTGCATCTATGGAGACAATATGGGAACAGATCCATTTTATGTCCCACCTAGTCACTGAGGAACATCAGCGCTTTCAAAAAATTAGATAATAGGTAGAAAACTGACACTATTAAACTGTCATGGTTTAGGAATGGCATTCTGCAATTTAGTTCTCTTAACAAGACTTTCCAAACCACACTGCCACTCGGTCGTTCCTCCTACCCCCTCTTCCACCCCTCCTCCCTGTGGGTAACCAGGATTAGGCCAGAGATGAGAACTGGAGGTACCAAAGGCAAAGATCACAGGTTGAGATAAGAACAATTTATTTTAAATGGCAATGAGATTGATGCCTTAAGTTTTAGCTTTCATATTTTCCACATTCTATGCTGCCTTAGTTTGTGACTCTAAACTTCATATAAAGTGTTAGCAAATTCTCTTCACAGGGTAGTTAGACAAAACAATCCTTTTCCAGCCTGAGAACCAAGGTGTCCTGGGTTATAGTCTATTCAATTTCATCTGCTGAAAACAGTTGGGGGCGGGTGCCTTTTGATAATGGGCCAACGGTCAGTATCAGGTAGAGCATTGTTCTTATCTTTAATGGGCCATTAACAGTCTTCTCTAGCCGTGTCCCCTTCCCAACACATACCTACATCCTAGCGTACCTATTGTGTGATGCTCCACCCCGTGGGAGGAGCCAGCCATTCTCACCTGGATAAAGCTGGGACTTTAAACCAGCACAGTGTCTTGCTTCATCCGATTACGGGAGGAAGGCTGGACCCTTCTCACCACCTCAGGACCCCTTTCTTTTCTGCTACTGGATCATTTTCTGCCTCAGCGGAGCTGTACCTGCCATTCCAGGAGGACTCACTTTTGGACTGCTTTCCACACCCTGACTAACAAGGTTGTAGCTTTGACCCTGTCAGGGCTTTTCAAAATTGTTGTTTGTTGGTTTGCTGGTTTGGTGGGGTGGTTTTGGTTTTTTTTGGTTTTTTTTTCTTTTTCTTTTCTACCACATTTGTATTCTTATATTCTTAGTAAAAAGCTGTTATTCCTACTCCCAAATCTTTGCCTGAGAGCCGTTAATTGCAAAATTAGAACTTGGCGGGGGGTGAGGGGTTTACATCCTCTATTCTAAGGGGAACCCCAGTTTCCCTGGCAGATACCTGTCTTTCTAAACCAAGACACAAGGACACCATTGCAGCTTCAGGCCCAAAAAAGTATAAACAATGGTGAATTGAGAAGAACAATCTGGGAGAATGGGACTTCATAACCTGAAGCTGTAATTGGACAATTAACCCCAATATGTAAATGGACCAAAACTTATAAAAGTGTAAAAATTCGTGACTGGTGATCCATCTTGTGTCCATCTTGGGTCCATCTTGAGTAGAGCCACAGCTGGGCTCTTGTACTGCCCAAGGTGTATCCTTTCAAGGCGTTTTAATAAATACCTACTTTATTCCTTTAACTCTGTCCAGCATGTTCCAGGTAGCCTCTTAAGGTATCAAGATAAGAAAACTAACAGTAACAGCAACAATATCAATAACAAAGTTAGACAAAAAGATAGTTATAGAGGTCCGCTTTCTTGGGGCTGCTTCACCGGCTAGCTTACCCCTCGGACTCTATATGTCAGGTGTTTGCTTCTTCTGAATCTCAGGCTGAAGCGTGGAATTGCAGCGTGAAAGAAAAGAGCTGGCTCCTGCTAGGTTTTAGATGGTCTTTATTTCCTCCCACGTGCAGGTGTCAGTTCAGGGAGGCAGAGGGTTCAGGAGCTCAAGTGAACAGGCTGAACCCCCGGAGCAAGAGCATCGGGAGGGGCAAAGCACCCCACTTAAGTGTGGGGGGGGCGGTTCCCAAACAACAAGGAGCTCAGCACCAATGACCAAGGGGGGGGTGTAGCCCAACACAGAAACTTAACACAATGATGGAAGAAGGTGTCACTCATGTACCCAGACGAATCCCAGGGCCTTTTCCCTAGAATTTTCTAGATCTTACAACATGATTGACACCAGGGCCACACCATTAGGGGTTTTGGGGGGGGGTTGAGACAAACCAATATGAACATGTTACAAAATATATAAAACACTGAAAACCAAATTTCGCACTGCTACAGATAGTGGTTCACATGCAAAAATGCTCACCACAGAGACAGATCCAACCTGACTGCAGCCATGTTTTTCCGACTGGAAGGAACCCTTTTTCCCTGGAAGCGAAACAGTCCCTTACCCCTACCCCTGGCAATGACATCAGGTGTTATCGAATAACATAATGTCTTGGCCATGTCCCCTCCCACTGATCTGTGCCAGAACCAGGACAGAACCTTAGAGATTAAAAAATACATTTCTTTTTAAATGCAATCAGGGGGGAAATAATATTTCCAGAATGACCAGTATAAAAATATAATTATCTTCAAGCCCAGAATTAGTTTTTAACATTGTCAATAATTTTCTGAAGGGAATCATGAAGAAGGAGAAGATAGCTATTTTGGTATCATCTAACACTGATTTCCTGGTTTCAGAAACATAAAATCGCTGTTAGAAAATACCTCTAATGGTATTCCTGGAAATTTCAGTTTTCTTTTTCTGGGATGATTCTTTTTAATACCTGTAGAAATCAAGGAATAAACTCTTAAAAATTTATGTGATTTGCTAAAGATAATTGGACGAATGTTTCTATAACATCTGTGGCAAATAATGTGCAAATTGTTGCATGTATTATATCTTCAGAAGGACACAGAAAATGTTCTTTGACTGCTGATGTCAAGTGTATCTGACTGTAAAGTAAGATCATCTAGATTTTGTTTGCAGAACATTACAGCTTAACTAGTAATTGCATTTTAATTACCAATTTGAATTTGGTGGTACTCGCAGAATCATTTTTGTTTGTTTGTTTCACTGCTTTGATAGCAGTTGTTGGTGTTCCAAAAGAAAGAAATCTCAGATGGTGCAATTTTTTAAGGGGTGGTTGCTTTACTGTTTCGTTTCAAGTAATGTCTATTTTTGGGTACAGCAAAAAGTATCAGTGAAGACTAAGAAGTACTAGATACAGTTTATACTGCGGAAACTGCATGAATGATGAGTCTTCAGATTTTTCATGCAAGCAATTTGAGTGCTAACATCAAAAGTAATGTTCCAAGATTGATATTATATTAGTGGAAGGAAACTAAACCCAGTATTTAGCAGTTGTAGCACCACACATCATGCATGGTTGAATCTTTTTCTGCACTAAATTTATGCTTTTGCATCTCATTAGGCTTCAGTAGAATTACTTTTGGCTTTTATCAGAGCAAATGAGAAAACAATCCAATAGATGAGATCCTGGTTTTAAATCTCTCTCTTTTTGACCAAAAATTAGAAGCCAGTAAAAGATACCAACTGACAAAGACTCAGAGAAAGAAAAATTGCAACCTACAGCAAAGTATAGTACCTCTGGGGAACAAGACACCATAGCCTAGATGTAGCATAGACTTGAAATGTGTGAAGGGTTATTACTTTTTCATTTTTAAGAAAAGCAGCATTGTTGTGAAGAGCTGTATGTCAGTAGGATACAAGTAGTCATGAGTCTACCCAAGTCTACCCAGGGAACCAGAAACAGTTTTCATTGAGGAAAGAATGTTTCTTTTAAAAGGCTGAATTATATTTCTGATGTATACGCATCATTGGTATATATTGAACTTAATTTCAGAGGTTTTGCCACATAGTGCAAGGTCATATTAGTTCTAGGGCAGGACAAATAAAACTATTAAAAATCTTTATTTTTTTTTTAGTAATTATATTTCTAAATTAAGAACTGAATAAAGTAATTACCTTTTATGAT
The DNA here is from genome assembly GCA_008694505.1 of Cyanoderma ruficeps. NCBI lineage: Eukaryota > Metazoa > Chordata > Aves > Passeriformes > Timaliidae > Cyanoderma > Cyanoderma ruficeps. The sequence continues at coordinate 153,668 of VZDJ01000420.1, forward strand.
GCTCTTGATGTATAATACTTGAGCACCTGTCAATTATGATGAATTTCCCATGGAAGCTTAAGAGCAACTTTTGAATACTGAGTCAGTCTTTTACCTCTGTTAGCATTTTGATATCAGCTGGCCATACTTTCAGAGCTCAAGAACAATAAAAGAAATAATATCTGAATATATTGTTGTATCAGTTTGTTACAAGTAGTGAGCAAATACTTGGGGTATCATTCTTTTGGAAGACTATAAAGCCAACTAAATACATAACTGGGTTTGAGCAAAAAATACAAAATCTTTTGGGAAAAAATATATCTTCCTGTTTCACAAGAGTATTGGCTTGTGATTTGTGGAATGCCATTTTAAAAAAAAAAATTGTTATGAGATAGTAGAAACCCTTCATGATCTGTCCAGTTTTGAGATGGGTGAACATGATGTTCCAGAAGAAAATATACTTTGTTAGAACTTGGAGACTTGAATTCTTATAATAGAGAGCATATGTTCTCCATATCTCAAAGACAAATATTTTTCAGATTGATCTTGGGGTTCTTGATTTCCCCATGAGTAGACAATAGTTGCAGGTATAAAATTTTATTAAGTAATGAGTCGTAGCATTCTCCTGGACTGTCTAAAAAGAGGGGTGACAGGTTGTATGTGTGTAACCAGGATAAATTACTTTAAAAATAACAAACCCAGTCCTTATTGTATGCACTTACCTCATTTAAAATGCAAAGGAGTGTGTGTCCTTACTGAAATGAGTCTAGTCTGAAATGTAGACTAAATTTGAGAATAGAATCTCTTTTTTTTTTGTTTGCTAAGTTTTCATTTGTTCTTTTTCTCTCTTAGTGTATGTACATATAAATGAATCTCTTTAAAAGACAAGTTTTCTCCTTCCTTCCCATTCTTTCAGCTCCCATCAGTCTAACTCTGCCAAGTTGCTTAATAGGTTATCATTTAAAAAGCAAGTATATTATATGCCCTAAAATTGGACCTGAAAAATGAAAACTTTCTTAAAAATTAGTTTAATTACATATAAATTTTCATGTGAACATTTCAGCTAAATAATACTAGATTAGGATAAGCTTATTCTGAAATAATGGCCCATATACTCATTTATTAATTCACTTTGTTTCATATCATCCCTATTACTATTTTTCTTAGTTTGAACACACCTTAACATCAGTCATTCATAACCACACATTGGTAAGACGGCCAGTCTGAAAAATTATTCCTGTTAATCACATTCACAATATATGAATTATTTGTAAACATAGAGAATGAAATAAATTTAATTGTTTTCTTTGTTTCAAATTAGGCTCATGCACAGTTAGTACGAGAAGTTGATGTAGAGAAGGTGTCAACTTTTGAGAACCCCTATGTAGATGCACTGAGAAGTTTATGGAATGACCCTGGAATCCAGGAATGTTATGATAGACGACGAGAATATCAGTTATCAGATTCAACAAAATAGTAAGTATATAGTGGTTACAAACAACTGTATCTTATTTTCTGGTTTTTGTAACAAATTAATTCTTACTTCTTATCTTTGTATACTATATTTTTGTGTACTTACATGTACAGCTTTTGTGTGTGTATGTACAAGTATCTGTGTGTGCATACATATTCAGCACAAACCTGCACTTAATGTGAATGTAAAGACTACTATAAGGAAGGGAGTGTATCTAGTTTAGTATTATGTGTGTGTTTGTTTCTCAAAACAAAACCTATCTTATTTTGAAATAACATAAATAAAGCCTATGATAATTTGAAATCTTACATTAAGTTTATTACTAGGGAAGTGCAATCAAAGGTAGACCTCTATGAAATTAATAAAAATTGCAATGCCCTTGAACACCTGTTTTCCTAGTTTAAAATAGCAATGGAATTTAACATTTGACCCTGAACGTTGCCTAAATGTCATCTCCAAGAAATTCTGTTGCTCTGAGTAATATACTACAGAGCTCTGGTAAAATTTTTCATCTGGTAAAAAAAAAAAAAAATGATGGTGGTGGAAGAGGATGACTTTCTGGCATTGCCCACTAGAAAAAGAGTTAGCATACTTGGGTATTAAAGTTGTGGCAAAAACTTCCATGGTTTCCACTGGAACTTTTAGATTACCTATGGAAATCAATCATTATATTGTTCTAGTCTCCATGTCAGGTTGGCATGAAAGACATCCTCTCATTGAGGAAAACAGAAGAAACTGAAAGGTACCATGAAGGTAAAGTCAATGGAGCATGGCCATACACATAACAAAAGTCTGGAGGGAGATTTATCTGCACAGTTACCTGAGGGTCCTTATCTAGCACAATCCTTTATACATGATTGAGTCAAGACAGACTTTAAAATATCTTGCTCATACAGTTTAGGCAGCTAGAGAGCTACTAGTGTGTGAATTAGGTCTGCTCAAATTAGCTCCAATGCTCTGTAATTACCATACCACATTCTGCTTTTGCTTCATCAGCCTTTCATACAGGTTGTTCTATGCAATATGCTGTCCCATAGAGCTGGTTAGCTTCACAGTCTATCACTTTTATTACATATATATGCATATTTTGGTGCACAATGGTTCAAAATACAGTAAACTCTCTTGTATTGCATGGATTCTCAGTGTCCCCAAATATACAATATTGTGTTTTATTTTTCAATGGTAAGAAAGCTAAAAATCATAGGAAATTAAATAATATAAGTGAAAATTTTTAGCATACGTAAGAAGGAAAAGAACATTTTAGAGACAAATTAAGCTAACTATACTTTCTGATTGTTTTAATTTTGAAATGAACAGCAAACATAAGTAGAAGGTAAAACAGCTTTTCTTATACTTTGATTTTCTTATATTTGTATGTCCTAACTTGGATTCCATGATAGATATAATACTGATTTCAAAATTTAAATTAATGCATATATTTTAATGGTTGTCTTAGAAGAATACAATAAAATTAATAAGCCTCCAAAGTAGGGAATAGGCATCTGATGTCACTTCAGATCAAATTGTACTGAATATTAGTTTTGACCTAGTTCTAATGAACTCATCACCATAATAGATCTTTTGAGTAGTATTAAAATAGTATAGCTCATTAATGAGCTATAGAAACATAATTTTCATACATTTTCTTGCAGAAGGGAAATATACTAGTTTATTGGTATTATTTAAAGCTCAGCATATGTAACCATTTAACAACATGATTTATTGAGGATGTTGTAGATTTTAGTTATAAAATATTAGAGTTCATTTTGTGGTGTTCTGCAAAAAATTGTTTTAGAACAAGTAATAAAACATTAGAATTATGAAGCGCAAGATATGAGTCTTTACATGAGCCTCTCTTATATTTATGCTTGCAAATAGTTTCTTTACATATGTAAGTCCAGGAAAAGTAATTTGCAGAAACCAAAGAAGCATTATTTAAAAATACAGTCCACATGTCAACAAACAGGGTGAAAGAAACTTATCCAGACTTATCCTTTGATGTGAATAAGCAGACACTTCTTTATTCAGGGTGCCAGGACACTTAAGAAACAAACCCCATCCATTTTATATACTTTTTTTGCTGAATCATCATTATATAAGTTCTTTTACATACTATGCATACCATGCCCACTCTTAAATTTAACCTTTACATTGATTGGTTCCAATAGTTAATAACTTCATCAATATTCTTATCCTAAAACAATCATTGGTGATCTCTACTGAGGGCTACTGATTGGAATCCTTAATATTAAAATCAACATGGGAAGGGTAGTGGGTTTCCAAGCAGCATAACTGGTGAGCATGACAGTCTCCATAGCTTCTTGACTGAAACATAAGGGTCCAGTAATTTCTTGGCAAGATTTCTGTGGTTGCAGATTCCAAACACAGCACTCCTGATATTTCTATACCTTATACGTCACGATTTTCTACTTATAATCATAGCCAACCCTTTAATATGATTTGATTATTTGATCAAAATATTCATAGCACACATGTTTAGGGATAAAACATTGTCCTTGTTTTAGCCAGGACAGGGTTAAGTTCTGCAGTAGCCAGGAGGGGGTGTGGCCAGGGCCCGGAGGTTATTCTATAACATCTCACATCGTTGCTGGGGTGGGAGAAGGGACTTCCTTCTGAGGAGAAGGGATTCCTTTCAGTTGAGCAAGTGTGGCAGACAGGGCAGTCAGGATGGGGTAGCAGTCACATCGGGTTGGGCTCTGCAGTGAGCATTTTTGCATGTGAATCACTCTCTTTCATACACTTTTGTTGTTAATATTGTTACTGTTTGTTTTCTTGGTACATTGCCATTTCCAGTAAATTGTTCTTATCTCAACCCGTGATCTTTGCCTTTTGTGCCTTCAGTTCTCCTTTCTGGCCACCTGTGGGGGTGGAAGAGGGGGATGGGAAGCGAGTGAGCAGTAGTGGGGTTTGGAGAATCTTCATGGGAGAAGGAAATTGGGGAGTACCATTCCTAAACCACAACAAACATCTAAACAAAATTTGCCAGCTTTAAGGCCCAATGTCACAAAGCAGAAAAAAAATAAATTTATTACTGGGATTGACAAAGCACTTAAAAGGAAGTAAGCATCCAGTGCTTACTGACTTGGTGAGATTTCAGTAATTTCATCTGACTTGATATATAAAACTGGAAAAATAGTTTGTTGGCCACCAGCTCTCTTGTATTTTTTGAAACGTGTCAATCTCATTCTTCTTCCTTCATCCCTTGCATGAATCTCTCCTGTAGTCTTGTCAGATTTTTTGGCCCAGCATTTTTACAATAGTGGTATTTTTAATCTGTTCAGTGTTGCTTTTTTTCCCCCTCACCATTAGTACATGTTGTGTTTCTAAATCTCTTTCTCTGTATTTTCTGTTTCTGTTGTTTCTAAATTCTGTTATTAGCTTCTAATATATCTTGTAAGTTTCTATACTTTCACTTTCTGTTGTCTTCTGAGCTGCTTTGTCATTCTTAGCAACAGTTTTGAAGTTTTCTATCCACTGCTAGTACACTGCAAGAAGACATCTGATAGATGTGCATTTACCAGAAGGGGTGAGAGAAGTGGCTAAGAAAGTAAGTTTCCTGAAAGGTGGGAGTTGATTTGAACCTCTTGGTAGCTCGGCAAATGGATTCCATACTTTGCCCTTACCACTGGGTGCACCAATGGTTGTATGTTCATGTTGTTTTCTAAGTAATTTCTAGACTTGTATCTGCACTAAAGTCAGGAGTGCAACTTATAAAAAGATATTCACTTCCCACATACATTGCTGGTTGACATGCACTTATTTACCATTAAACCACTTCCATTTATGGTTTCAAAGATACCATTCACAGTGTGAGAGATGTAAACCAACACCACAGTGTGGATAGCCTGAAATAATAGCTGGGTGAGATTATATATTTTTCTATATATAAACTCTACAGACCTAAACCCAAATAGAAACAAGTTGCTAGTCAACAGTTTGATTATATCATGATTTTTCAAAGTCTAAAGGTAAGAGAAGCAACAGTTTTACCAAGAAGATACAGTTGTTAGAAGCATCATTTCACATTCTTGCTACAACTTGCAGAATTTGTGAAGACTCATCACCATAGGAAACTTTTAAAATGTAACTGGAAAACTTGCCAAAACTTTGCTAAGTAACTTCACTTTCACTACCTCATTAGATAGATGAGTTATGGCATAGTGTACCTCCAACCAAGGGTTTTCTAGTTGTTACACAAGCACTGAGGATACTAGTTTAGCTTCTCTTCCCTGTGTTTTATTACATTTTGGATAATTAAATATTATTCTCCCTCAAGTTCCTATATCACTTTATCTATGCCAGCTAGTATTTAATGCTTTTTCTTTTTAGTTATACGTACATATTTATTCTATCATGCAATAGACATACTAAATCTAAAAGCAAGGCTTGAACAAAGGCATAGAATTTGCTGTGTAATCATGCTTCCTGTAGAAAAACTTAAGATTAAGCAGTTGAACTAGGGAAATTCAGAAAGGCAAGTGACATTGCATTAAACAGTATACAGGATGCATTTCTTTCAAGATTTTCTTTTTAATGCAGTACTGAATATGCTTTTCATATCTTTATAATTTTAACCCCATTTCCCATTTAGAAGTTTTGAAAAATTTGCACAACTGTTTTTTGGTTTGATGACTTCAGTTTTTTACCTGCCTCCTAATATTGGTTTTGAGCCATGTAGAAAATATAAATTCAGAGAAGTAATTAGGTAGGATTTGGATGGGATAAGAATAAAAAGAACACAGTGCATCTTTCTTCTACACCTACTAATCTTAGCTTTACTACATTTATTTTACTTTAGACTAAGATAATTCTGGAAACTGGTAAACATGCCTCAACTTTTTGCAAGTGGTAAAGAGGTTCAGAGATGCAAACATCCATAGAGGTTGTGCAACCACTACTTTACATTTAGCTTTGCTCACAGCTTGTGTTACTGTAGTGCAAATTGATTCCATTCACTGTACTGGGTGTTCCCAAAGAGGATACTCTTCTCAGTCTGGCAACTCTGATGTAGGAATAAATCCTGCTACAATTACTTTGACATTTTGCTTATGTGGAATTCAAAGGCAATAAAATTATATGTATTTTTCAAAAATGCATAAAACCCCCCATGCCTTTCAGAGCTTGTTGCTTTCTAGCACATGGTCAAAATTACTGCTTGTTTTGGGTAGTCATCAGTCAGTACAATTTTTAGCAAAAAGAAAACTCACAGAACTCCCTCACCAAACCCCAACAATAACTCAGTCAGGGTAGCTCCATCCAATTTTGGAAGAAACAGGTCCCTAAGAACAGAAATATAATAAATGGAATTAACCAAAGCCTATTACTTAAAGCTACTTAATCAGATTATTTTGTGTTTTTTTAACTTTGTCATACTGACCAGTATGACAGGTAGTTGTAGAGAGCAATAAGAACTCCCCTGAGCTTCCTTTTCTACAGACTAAAAAACCCTAGTTCCCTCATCTGCTTCTCATAAGACTTGTGCTCTAGGTCCTTCAGTTCGCTTTGGCCCATCTATCCAGTCTTCCCAGATCCCTCTGTAGAGTCTTTCTACCCTCAAGCAGATCAACACTCCCACCCAATTTGGTGTCATCTACAAACACTGAGGGTGCACCCAATCCTCTCATCCAGACCACTGATAAAGATATTAAACATGACTGGTCCCACTACTGAGCCCTGGGCAACACCACTTACGACCAACTTCCAACTGAGTTTAACTCCATTCACCACAACTCTTTGAGTCCAGTCTCTCAGCCAGTTTTTTACTCAGTGAAGAGTATACCTATCCAAGCCATGAGCAGCCAAGACAATGATGTAAGCAATGATGTCAAAGGGTTTACTAAAATTTAGGTAGACAATATCCACAGCCTTTCCTTAGTGTTTTTAGGTGCTTCCATGGTTTCTATCACATTGACAACCCTTGCATCTTTGCTGCTGCATTGATCTCCATCCCCTACCTCCACTGAAATGGCTACGATTCTGTGCACATTGATACAGGGACATTTCAAATGTACTCCAGAGTACTCAATATATAGTGGAGCAGACTGAAGGACCTCACTAGAACACTGTCCCTCAAACACTGGCATGCTGATTACAGGCTTATCTATAGCAAGCCTGGTTTTATCCCTTTACCTTTTCAAATCTAGTTTAAAGCTCCTACCATGAGCCCTGCTAACTCTTGCACAAATATTTTTTCCCTTTTTTTCCCTTTTGAGAAAGATGTATCCCTTTTGACACCAGCAGGCGTAGTGTCATATGGACTGACCTGTGATTAAAAACCCAAAATTCTGCTTGTGACATCAGTCATGAAGCCAGGTTTTGATCAGCTGGCTCTTCCTGTTTCTTTCCTCATCATTCCCTGCAACTGGAAGGACAAAGGAAAACACAGGACCTTTCATTCCACACAAAAGAGAGTCTGCTATGACAATAACCTGCTTTTTTTTTTCTTTATGTAAGTGGTTTGGATATGGTGCATAGTCCAATTTAACCTTGACAACACCTCCAACATAGATGGATCATCATCCTCATCATTGTTTGGTTCCACTCTCAGACCCTTATACCTATTGTAAAAGGATACCTGGGAAGGTAAGGTAGTCACAGAGGAGATGCTCCTGCTGCATCAGGCAGGAACTTTTTGTCACCACCTCCATCCCTTAAGTCACTGCATTCTGTCAGGTGGAGAGAACATAGGGAATCCTCCATATCATGTTCCAGTCTGCCAGACAAGACTATCCCAGGGAAGGTAGGGTGCAGTTCCAGTAGTCGATCTCCTTAGACTCCCTGATGCTGCTTAACCTTCTTACCTCTTCCCTGTAATCTCCTGAACAAACTTTCTGTTAAATGGTAAACCTAATTTCTTGGGTTTTCTCCTTTCTTTCTTCCCCTGTACTCCCACTCTCCTCATATAGATTAAGAAAAGGTCTAATTGCTGACTGTTGTAACAAGTCATCTTTACTAGGCTTAGATTTATTAGTGTGAATAATCAGCTCTATCTCAAGAAATTTATTTTATGTGTACAGATTTTTCTTGGAAGCTTTCTAGTGTGGTGCCAGTCATATTCCTTCTCCTAAGCAGTGCATTCCAGAGGCAGTATATCCCCCAAGAATTTCTCCTGTGTTCATAAGGACTTCCAGCAGGATTTCATCTAAACATGGGGTTTATTAACATGCCAGTGAATATTAATTTAGTATCTCACTCTACCAGATACCCTGAGTTTGGGAAGAGGTACTGGGCAGTATTCCTAAATGAAACAATCTTATTCTTGGCCTTGGAAAAGGAGTCTTAGATGAAGGCTATAGCTATCTACATTTGCCCATCCTTCAGTGCCTTCTCTTGATTCATTGGACTATATACTAAATTGAGTTACAGAAATTCATAGAATCATACAATGCTTTGGATTGGAAGAGACATGGAAAGATCATCTAGTTCCACTGCCCTGGTAGCTGCCCTGGTAGCTAAGGACAATTGGTTTTCGTATTAAAGACTTGAGGCAAAGAAGGCATTAAGTACTTCTGCCTTTTCCTCATCCCCTGACACTATGCTATTCTCTACACCCAGCAAAGGATGGAGACTCTCTTTAGCTATCAAGATGGTATCCCTTCCCTGAAGTGTATCTACTACACCATTCAACATGATGTCATCTGCAAACTTGCTGAGAGTGCACTCTATCCCACTATGTCATTAATAAAGGTATTGAACACTAAAGGTCTCAATATGGACCCCTGAGGGACACCACTTATTACAGGTCTCCATCTGGACATTGACCCACTGCCCTTTGTGAAACCATGTTAGCTCTCTCTAATCACGTCTCTGTCTTCCATGTTTTTTGACACATCTTCCAGGATGATCTCTTCCATGATCTTCCTGGGCACAGAGATGAGGCTGACTGGTTGGCGGTTCATCTGATTGAATTCATCCCAAAAAAATGCTAATATATCATGTGACAATTTCCAACAGAAATGTGACCTCAAAGATACTGAAAAATAGTAATTCATGGATGGAGGTGGGTGTTTGTTTGAAGAGCCTGCCTCATGCTTGTTCATGTTGAAAATATTTCAAAAGTTCATTTATTGAAAGTAAATTCAGATATGTTTTGATGGCCAGTCTTCATTAGGTGGCATAATTCGGGATTTTAATTTAAGCTGTCAGGAAAATGAATCCACAAACAGCAGAGGTTTATGTCCAAAAAGGAGGCAGAGAAGTCCTGTAACTTTATTTGAATAAAGGAATAGGCCATGGAGCATTTCCCCATGGGGTGTCTCAAATTGTTAGAGGACACAGCCTCCTTTTTATCCTAATTTCCTGGCCTCATTTCCCTCTCTCTTTCCCCATTGTCTGAGGTACTTGAGAGATACAGACTTCCTGAATTGCTTAATACAAACCCCCTTCTAATGTATACCCCCCCTTTTTCTTTTCCTTGTGTCAATCAGTGGAATTCTTATTGAATTTATGGTTCTTCCCATTGTTTCTTTCATCTCTCAGTATCTAGATTTATTTACCAGCAGACCCACTATTTGTTTGTAGACATACCTCTCTCATTCCTTTCAATCCCTCCTCTTTTATTTTCTCAATAATTGTCTTTACAAACTTTAGTTACATTGACCTAATTTTTTGTTCCTGGATCTTTTTTGGTTTTGCAATTATTTGCAGTGACATAATTTTCTATCCTTTTGTAGCCATTTCTGGATCTGTAGGCATGGCTACTACCTGCATCCCTTTGCTCACATGTTGAATAAGTTGCACTAAGCAAGGGATCAGGTATGGCAAAAAGATGAGAGTTGCTAGAGCACATAAAAGGAAATAAAGCTTTTGTTTAACCCATAGTCCACTAGGTAAATGTGTCCTATTTCCATCCTTTCCACGTTTGGACTGGTACATGAGCTAACTTTCTTATTGCCTTTATTATTTTTTTCACCACTTTTTTATTGTCATTTATTTGCAAACAGCAATTAGAATCATTTAATTTTCCACACACTCCTTGTTCTTCTGCTAATAGGTAATCTAATACCATCTGATATTGAAATATTGCATTTCTCATCTGAGGGGATTGGTCAGCAAGGTGGTCAAGAGCTGTAGCTGTCTGCTGGGTTATTATTTTAAAGATAGCTTCTAACCTAATTTTCCAATTTAAATCATAAATGGGTTCTCTCGCACCTGACATTAATTCATTAGGATACCAAGTGTCTCATCCACACTGTTGTATGATTCGCTCAGGTGGCCATTCATTTTTTCCTCACGTTTGGGCATTCCCTCCAGCCAGGGATGCATCAATTGACCGCTTTTTTCTAATTAGATCATGATATACCTTGATTCCTAACTGATTTCCCCAAAGTTGTGGTAGTTAAAAGAACAACGGTCTAATATACCCTACATAACATATTCCTGACCAGTTTGGAGGTAACCTGCAATGCCACCCATGGCCAGTCTTCAGATCTTCCTGGCCCTCCGCAGACCCAACAATTGCTGAGGTTGAAGGTTTTTGCTACTTCTTCTCCTAGGACTATAAAAACAATTGTCCCACCTCTGGCCCAAAACTAACTGACAATATAAAGGTAAGATTAGTTAAAAAAACATTCTAATGGTGTAATCTAATCTCCTAATATAATTCTCACATTGTCTTCCTCACCACCTGTGGTGAGTAAAGGCACAGAAACAGCTTAACATAGAAAAAACAATGGCAGTGAGGATTAGCCTCCCAATGACTGGAGATCTGAAAGGAGGAATGCCCATACAGACTATTCCAACAGACACTCTCTGGGTAAGCACACAGAGCTTCCCTTGAGGTCGATGCACTGGCTACTGCTCTGGTCCACTCCTGGGGAGTGTCAGTCATGGCCTCCCATCCTTCTCCTCCAGCTGAGATGTCCAAATCTCCCGGGCCTTAGAGACCTTGACCAGAGTGTAATGGGTCTACCCATCTTCAGCTGTCTTGATGGCTGTTTCTGTGGTCAGTAACACCTGGAAAGGTCCACACCACTTCGTCACCAGTGGTGCTTCTTTCTACTCCTTAACTAGGACCCAATCCCCTGGTTGGATGTTATGAACAGCAAAGTCCAAAGGCAAGGTCTGTGCCAGCTGAGCTTCCTGCCAGAGAGATTTCACAAGAGACAGTATCCTGGCCACATACTGTTTTAAATATACATCACTTATTTCCACTCCTCCCTCATTTTGGGTGGGAGGCTGTGTAAATCTGGCTTCTGTGGGCTGTGGTTTCCCCCATTCCAAACTCAGCCAGGGAAGAATCTCTGCTGCATTTGACTTTGTTGTGGATGTATCTCTCTTTCAGCCTTGTTTGCTTGTTCCTAGGCTAGAGATTATTAAAGAATGGGTTTTCCCTTTATCTAATCTTAGTGGTTTAATTTACAGTCCCAAGTCCCAGGCAGGTATCTTCCGGAAGACTTCTGTGGTTGCAGCTTCTTTATACAGTTTTTGTTATAATGGACAAAACTTCTTTATATCAATCTTTTAGGCATGAGCTATTTCAGTCTCCACCCCATGACTCAAACATTGTCTTTTGTCCACAGAGGTGATGAGGAAAAGTAATAGGAGAAAAGATAGAAACAGCAGAAGTAATGACATATACAAAATTAACACACAAAATGTTTTCATACAAAATGTTCTCATGCAAACATATCTTTACATCAGGGCTATGCTCTGTTTTCCAGGAGACAGATTAGAGCACTGTTGTAATTTAATCTTTACACAAACCAGGAACTGTGGCTTTATTATTGGTGGGATTAAAAATGAAATTAATTCCCTTTCAAGCTTAGCTGTATTATCCCAAATAGCTTTTTCTTTTGAATTTTAGTGAGTAAATTGCCCTCCTTACATTTTGCACCCACAGCTGACAAGCATGTGCATTGCAGAATGTACCGTAGTCACTACACTGATTGGCATAAATAGGATAAGTGAGGCAAATTTAAAATTCTCTCTTAAGACATATGGCATGAAATTAAACAGTGCATTAGTTTGAGAGCTGGTAGAAGTCTTTTTCTGTATTTATTTCATGTCCTATGTGCAGTCTGTGGTGTGGCTATCTCTCCTGGTTTAGGAAGGGGGATTCAATCATTTCTCATGTAACATTTGCTGGGGTTTTGTTAAGTTTCTTGAATTCACTAATTAGTAAATCTGAAAAAATTAGCCAAATTATAATAGTTTTGAAGCCTTTCAAGGCAGAACTGAGAAGGTTAGTACATATTTGTATGATTTCAAATATGTATAAATTCTTATACCAACTCAGGATAAAATTGGTTGAGACAAATTATACATCCACAAGACCTTTAGTCACACCATTTTTCAGTAAAAAGACAAAACAAGTTAGAGAAAAATCAAACTCAAGTATATGTAGAATACTTTAACTAATATTGGATCTCCCACCAAGTCACTTGCAATGAAAACACAAATCACAAACGTTAACAAATTGACAATGCAAGCAATTATGATGGCACTTTAAATTTCATTGGTTTTCATGCAGCTCCATCTCACGTGTTGGTAGGTTCCTGTAAAAGAAAAGTGAAAATTTGGCCCACTGGACCTATTATTACCAAGAAGTATTACAAAGAAGTTCCCCACGAGATAGGAGATGCAGAATTGGCTTCAGGACTGAAACCTGCCAATTCTGGCTTTTCACAACAAAACACACAAAAAACACCGGGGCGTGGGTCCCCTCCAAACAGGATCTTTAGGCTCCTCACAAAATCCCATGTAGACAAAGGAATTAAATCCCCAAATCCATTTACCACAATTCCCTCATAGAAAGATGCGTTCAAGCTTCCAAGCCTACAGAAGAAACCGCAATTTGCACAACCCCTCGAATAATCAAAGATCTTTTTGACAATTTTCCCCCCTTAGGGATAAAACTGAAGGTGGATCGAGAGGCCCCTGTGTCTACCAGGAAAACACACCTCCTCTTGTTTTGGACCCACCTTAAAAGTTAACAAGGGCTGCAGTGTGGTGGGTCCCTGGTATAATGGGAGCTCCTGACACCCCTAAAAATCCCTAACATTATCTTCTGGACTTCCTCATTTTGAGGATCCAGCTGTCTCTGGGGACAGTCCCGCTTCGAGTGTCCCTCTGCCCTGCAGATAGCACACTGTTTCTTTGGTTGGTTCTCCCCTGCTGAGGAGGGAATGCTTCTGCCACTTCCTCCTGGCCTACCCTGTCCCTTCTATCCCAGGGGCCCCCTTGGACCCTGTGGCTTATT
>VZDJ01000420.1:170858-183863 GCA_008694505.1 Cyanoderma ruficeps
CCAGCTTTCCTGAACTCCTTTGTCTTTAAGGGCTGCTTCCCAAGGAACTCTCTGAATAAGTCTTTTAAATAGGCCAAAGTCTGCCCTCCGCAAGTCCAATGTAAGAGTCTTATTGATGTACCTCCTGATTTCACCAATTATCAAGAACTCTATAACTTCATGATCACTCTGCCCCAGTCGTCCTCCAACCACCACATCTCTCACCAGCCCATCTCTATTTGTGAACAGCAGATCCAACACAGTCCCTCCCCGGGTCGGCTCACCTACCAGTTGTGACAAAAAGTTATCATCCATGCACTCTAAAAATTTCCTGGACTGTCTCTTTTCTGCTGTATTAAGTTCCCAGCAGATGTCTGGCAGGTTAAAGTCACCTACAAGAACAAGGGCTGATGATCGTGAAACATTCTCCAGCTGCTTATAGAATAAGTTGTCCACCTCTTCTTCCTGGTTAGGTGGACGATAACAGACTCCCAGTAGGATGTCAGCGTTGTTGGCTTTTCCCTTAATTCTTACCCACAGGCATTCAACTCCATCTTCATTGGTTTCAATACCTATGGCATCAAAATCTTTCTTAATATAAAGGGCCACCTCTTCTCCCTCTCCTGTCTCTTCTGAAGAGCTTGTAGCCATCGAGTGCAGTGCTCCAGCTGTGTGAGTCGTCCCACCACGTTTCTGTGATGGCGACTACATCATAGCTTTGCTGTTGCACCATGACCTCCAGCTCTTCCTGTTTGTTACCCATGCTATGTGCATTGGTATACATGCACTTCAGCTGGGCTGCTGATTTCACCCCTAACTCAGGCTTAGCACCCTTGGGCCGGCTTTCAGGCAGCCCAGCTGCATCCCCTTCCCCCTTCAAACCTAGTTTAAAGCCCTCTCAACGAGGTCTGCCAGCTCCTGAGCTAAGAACCTTCTACCTTTAACAGAGAGCTGTATCCCATCTGGTTCCAAAAGAGCAGGTGCCGTAAAAGTTGCCCCATGATCAAAGAATCCAAAATTTTGTCGATGACACCATCCCTTAAGCCACTTGTTAATGATGTGAGTTTTCCTATTTCTTCCATCATTTTCCTCTGCCACCAAAGGGACTGAGCAGAACACTACCTGGGTCCCTGTCTTATCAACCACATGACCCAATGCCCTAAAGTACCTTTTAATCGCCTTGACACTTCTCTTTTCAATCTCATCACTGTCAGCCTGGAGTATCAGCAGTGGGTAATAATTAGTGGGCTGAATTAGCCCAGGAAGTCTCTGAGTGATATCTTGTACCCAGGCCCCAGGGAGGCAGCAGACTTCCCTGTGGGATGGGTCCGGGTGACATATGGGGCCCTCTGTTTCCTTCAGAAGGGAGTCACCTACTACAATTACCCTTCTTTTCTTCTTGATGTTAGAGGTGGAAATCTGTCTTACTGATGAATCCAATTTGGGAGGCTCCTTGGGCAGATTACTTCTCTCTAAATCATCTAAATCATCTGGCTGGCTCTCTAGATCCAGGGCCTCATACCTATTCTGAAGTGGCACCTGGGTAGGGGATGGGGGTCGGGAGGAGTTTTTATTCTTACCTCCCCGAGCAGGGACCCTTTTCCACTCCCCCTCATCTACTAGGTGCTCTTCTGTTGCCTGGGAGTGGGAGGCATACAAGTCCGCTGAGTCTAGATGGGCCTCCCTTAAAGATGGAAGGGCTGAACTCCACCAGTCAATTTCCTTTTCACTGTTCGACTTCCTCCCTAAGCTCTGCCACCAGTGAAAAGAGGTCATTCACTTGCTCACACCTTAGGCACACCTCCTTCACATCATTCCCTGAAACAACCGATAGGCTCAGACACTCTGGGCAGGAATGGGTCTGTACAGATGCATCCTTTTTGGCGGGCTCCACTCGGTCACATACACTAGTACCAACCACAGTTTTCAACCGTGTTGAAACCATAACTAGCAGAAACCCCAAGACCAACCGGCCAGTAGAAACACCTCAAACAACACAACACACAGTACTCCTTACCAGTAAGAGAGCTAGCAACCCTGCCTGCTTGCCCTGCCTGCACGAACTGCTGTGCAAACTGCCTTGGCCACGCCCCTGTTTGCCCGCTCTAGGTCGCTGCGCTCCCTAGAGACCTCTTACAATGGGCCACTCAGCAGCTCAGGAAGTTCCACCTCCCACTCCTGAATGGCTCACAATGCAATCACCACACCTGCCTGGTCTTCTTACAATGGGCCACTCAGCCATTGAAGACATTGAACTACCCAGCTGAAGCCTACCTGGCTGAGGCATGACCCTGAGGCTTGGCCTTGAGGCCCTGAGGCCTTGAAGCCTGTTGCACAGTTAAAATTACTTGTGGCGCAGAAGAAATTAGATGTTAAGGTATTGATGTGAGATAATGGGTTTTCTAGAGGTCACCGAGTGCAGTTATTAGTGGTCACACTTTAGCTACCCTAAGAATACGTTAAACCGTGTGTGTTTGCATTTTTCTCTGTGCTGTATGCCAATGAAAGTGTCATCGCAATTATAAACTATATAGAACTGTATATAACCTGCCATTTTAGGCAGAACAAATGGAGAACGTGTGATTAACCATATTGGCTGAATCTGCGTTGCTCTTGTCTCAACCTCTCATTACTTTGGGGTGTTTCCCTGACAACAGCTTTTGCCATTTTGTCTGGGTCATCTCAATAGGTGCCAGCCATTGACTTCCAATTCTTAAGGTACATTGTTGAAAACTGCACTTTTACTCTGATTGGACTCTCTGCACCTACCATCTGATGGAGGGGAGCTACTATCATATCTTTGTGTTTAGCTCTAGTTCTCCCTGCAATGAGGCTTAAACCTTCTGCTTCTTGATACATCATCCCCATCCTTTCTATCTTCTCTTCTAGACTTGTCAATTCCCCCTTAACATCAGGCCTGGCAGCCTGATTATCTGTTTTCACATGCAACTTGTGATTAGGACTGACCATAAGATCTAAATCACCCTCCTTATTGAGAAGATGTTTAGAACAAATTTTTCCTATGCTGCACATAGAACATTTTAACCCTTTTCCTTGATTCTTTTTTTCAAGAGCCAGATTAAAAGGGTCTGATGGGGTTGGATTCAAGCCAGAATCTTTCTGCCATCCCAGATGATTCCACAAGGTGAAAAACATATCAACATACATAACCTCATCCCATTTCTGTTCCTGTCTTAGAAACAACATTAACTGTAACAATGTATTATAGTCGAAGGTTCCTTTTTGTGGCCATTTTTCTCCAGAGTCTAGTTTGTAAAATGGTCACTATTAATTGCAATACTTAATCAAATTCTCCTTGGTAGCTGTTCCTCCAGGGGACCCACCAATCTTTCTCCAGTATCACAAAATGCAACCAAGTGGGATTTTTTTCAAAATTATTGTCTGCTACCCATCTCCAAAATGTTACAATACAGATACAAATACAAAGCAATTAAAACGCATAATGACTCATCTATAAAACCAAGTCAAAGACTGAATTCCAGAATACCAAATAATCCACCAAATGCTGGAAAATCCACATGGCTTATATGGGCAGAATTCCCAAAAGAATACCTTATTATTGAATGTGATCTTACCTGTGTCCCAGACTGGTCTAAAGAACTGTGGTCTTCTCCAGCAAAGGCCCAGTGCCAGTGAGAAGATCCAGAGATCTTGGGACATCAGTCAGAGTATCCCATCTGGGGACCTGTGGTGGTTTGAAAACAAACCAAGTGAGAGGCTCCAAGTCAGAAAAAAAAAATTAATAAGACGAAAGAAAAACAAGGTAGAATAAAAATAAATCCAGTAATACAAAAGACCACTGACAGAGTCAGAATACAACCTGATCCGGGTGATGGAAGCAGTCCAGATGAGGTGGTCTTCCTGAAGCAGTGATCCCGTAGACAGGTCTGGTAGCTCTAGTCCTCTGGGATTCAGTCCTACTGGGGCCGCTCAAAGCCCTGATTATATCCAGGTGAGAATGCCCCTCTCCTTCCCCCTGGGCGGAGCATCTCACAATGGGATGGTGAGTGATGCAGAAGAGTCTTGATGGCCCATTAGCGAGTGATTGCTCCCGGAGGCAGTTATCTATGAGTCATACAGCAAGGCACCTGATGGGCCATTAACAGAAGACAGTCCAGGGGGAGGGGTCTGGGAAACACTGCTCCACCAAACGGCTCATGAAGGTGGTGATAGAATACTTCTGCAAATTCTATACTACAACCCAGGACAGGACCAGAAAAAGATATCGAAATCAGTCAGCTAGAAACTCGCTAACACAGTTTTGAGTATTAGAAAGCAGGCATCCTTTATTGCAGTGCTGGGTACTTGGACGATCCTTCCTCTAATTGAGCACACTGAGCATCAGGTAAACAGAGTTTTTATCATACACCCTGATTACATATTCATTCGCTATCTCCACTTACTTGATCTATATGTATTACTTTATTTTACATAGTTGCACCCCTTTTTGGAAGTCCTTATATGGTCTTTTGGGATCTTCTTTGGTGGTCTTCAATGTCCAGTGTCCTGATTTCTAGGTGGCCATTCCTTGACCCCAGCTCTTGAGCAAGCTCAATACTGTTGTTTTGCATGACTCCTGCTTTGTCAGCCTTATCTACTTCTCCAAGTCTACATTGTTCCCTTTATTTGGTAAGAGTAAAATGTTGTTCTGTTCTTCTATCCTTATCAGTTTTTTTATTAAGTTAAGGAGTCTTTTCACTTCTTTGTCTGATTTCTAGATGAGAAAAATATGAGAAAATAGAAAGCTAATTAGTCTATTCCTATTATCATATTCTTTTTGTTTTTGTAATATGGACAAATAGTTTCTTTGAAAGTCTTTCAATGGTTTGCAGTTTTGGCCCTTGTTACAGGGAATATATAATTCATTAAAAGTGCTTCTTTCTTAACACTGACTAGGAAACAAAAGGTTTTCTATTTCTGACAGGTTAGTTTGCAGATCACAAGTATACTTGAGCAGTTTTTTCTGATGTTAAGAACTAGCTGCTGTCAGCAGCTTGTTGCATACACATTACTTTGGTAATGCACCTTCTGCCTGTTGCTATAGCACCCTCAGAACATTACCTCAGCAGCCATTCAAATTAATTTTTAGAAAAGTAAATTAATTATAGCTATAATTAACTTCTTAGACTTGGTCTGTAGTGTAAATTTATAAAGTGCTATGTCACTGAGGTTTTTTAAAAGTAACTTTATGCAATTTTCCTTTTTAAATTTTTTGTTTTGTTCCTTTGTATGATGCTTAGCTGAGTACGTACCATTTGGGTGAGAGGTCATAACTACCATATGTCTCATCAAAATAAGATATTTCTTAGCAGGTGGTAAAAATAAAATCCTAGTGCCATGTAGTTCTGCCCTAAATTGTTTGCACAGTTGCTGCTAACTGTTTAACTGACTCTTCAGTAAGAATAGTGATTATCTTGTTTTGGACTCCACCTTAGGACAATGGCCAGGATGTTTCCAAGATCTGTATCTTTATTAGAATTTTAAATTTTGAAGTTAATAAACTAATAAAACATCTGTTTTTGGCAATTGTTGTCAACACTTTTTGTGAAAGTCCATGTTTATGACGATTTCCTTGTTTGTTTGAAAGAGTGCATGTGTATAGCAAATTCTTGTGTATACTGAATTAGCAGTTTTATCACAAAATCTGATTGCAGAATTTGTGCATGCATGTAGTAAAGCTTCTAAGGGCTTGTGATTTTATTTGGGTGTTGTCTTTTTTTAGTTAGACCCTTATCCTAAAATCCCTTATGCATGCTTGTTAAATGATTAAAATTTTTATATGTGCACATGTCACAGGTAACTCAAAATGCTATTGTATTCCATATCTATCTGTGCCCAAAAATTGTTACTATCTCTTTAAGACCCTGCAGCTAGAAAACAGAACTGGAGGGGGGGAGAACTTTGCCACGGTCCTTTTTAAGTTGGAGCCTGGAAGCAGAGATGTCTCTGTCTTCTGGCAGTATTTGCTGAAGATGGAGGCTGCACATTTAAGGGGGTTGTTTTGGGCTTTTTTTTTTTCCCTGGGCTAGCAAAAGTAGCCACTCAGACAAACTGCATTTGGCAATCAAAAACTGTTTCAGAGTGAACTTTGCAAAGCAAGCCCCAGTCCCTGGGGCCAGATCACCCTGTATTGGTGCAGTTCTTTTCCCCCAACACACCTGCAGTGCAGAGGACAGCAGCACCAAAACCAGCAGAGTCCAGTGGGTGGCAGGAGGAAGAAGCAGGAGGCGGTGCTGACTCCACACAACCCGGCAAGTCTTCATGTGCCACTAGAACTGCTCTGCAAGCTCCTACCTTCCTAGGAGGGTTTGCCACCATCCTTCCCCCTTGTCTCCCAGACTGTGCAGTCACCTGTGAAGGCTGCCATCTTGGGGGAAGGGTCAGATGCCATTCTCCCTTTGTCTCCTTACATGTGGTTGCCAGTGGCAGGAGGCATTTTGGAAAGGGAATTTCTGTCACAGTACAGCTAGTCTGTAGCTGGACATATAAATCTGGCTATAATAAGAAACCCAATTTGGCTCTCCTAATTCAATAAACAAGTCCCTAGGTGAACAATCATAGGATAGATTTAAACTCAGAGACCTCAACCAATCCCTTTCAACCCTAAATGCAGATGTATCATTGTCCAGGGAGCCAGGCAGTGTTAAGACAGACCAATCAGTTGTCTACACCCAGGAGTTTTGAACTCCCTATATAAGAAGGTTCCAAACAATAAAACAGGCTGTTTGTTGAGGATGCTCCGTGAGTGTGTCATCTCTGTTATGGGTTTTCCCAATACTTCCGAGGGTCCAGGACTTGCAGAGAAGTGTCTAAAATTAATTAGCAAGATGGCATGATCGAGTGTGTCTTGAAAGAGCAAAAAGGTTTTAATAAGGAAAGAAAATAATACAAAAACAAAGAGTAAAGCTGAACACAGTATAGAGACAGGTCCCTTGCTTGTTACAACACCTCAAAAAGCCTGGAGCTTCTTTGTTCTCTCTCTTTAGTACTCAATAGTTCAGGTGGGCTATTTGGCTTTTGGCCTAATGAAATCAGCAATAGGCGCTGAGTTACACTCTCCGAGCCCAATCAATGCTCCTGTGCTGGCACTGAGCCAATTACCATCCAGAGGGTAAAGAAGTTTCTGGGTCCTTTACCTTATATGAAATACAAGGGGTGAGTCTTAAACCTTTACCTATTTGGAAACACCATCTGGGGGTGTGGGATGCATGCCAACACTCGGTCTCCAACCAACGGCCCCAAACGTAATATCTGGTGACCCCAATATGATGACAGCAGCCATCCCGTGAGTAGAATGGGAGGAGACAGAAAAAACATACATGAAGAACCGCAAACCAGCAAAAAGCTGGAAGTAATTAAGAGGTGTGCAAGCAGAGCCATCCAAAATATACAGTAAACAGAGCTGTTTTGTGGTGGAAAGCTGCAAAAATCCAGATTCCTCTCTGTAAATACCCCTTATAAATAGAAAACAGCACCAAATAAATGGGAGGATGGTTTTTGCTGGAAGAAAACCCAGTTATGAAGGTATAGACTTTTTTTTTATTTCAACGGGGAGAAAAGCATGAGCAATAGGCTTTAGAAGCTGCTATGGACATTATAAAACTCTGGAGGTTTGTTTCAGACTGGCTGGGGTGGTTGGAAGCCAAGCGAGATGCAGTGACAGCAGCAAAAATGCCACGAACACTGCCCGCTGAAACGTCTGCCAAGGATGTGGAGCGGGGCAGAGGGGCAGGCAAAAAAACAAGGGAGGTGTGGGTGTGGCTGTTTTTTGCCAGAGCTCCCCTGCTGGCGGTGGAACCAGGTGTATTCTTGGAATGCCCAGATCCACCCACACCCCAGCTACAGGTGCCATCTTTGGGCTCCGCACCCTGTAATGCGCCACAGAGACAGCCCGCTGAAAAAGCCCATGTGCTTTGGATGCGGGTCACCCAACATGGCGGATGCCACATGGCACCAAAGTCACTCATCCAAGATGGCGGACCACTGGAGGCAGCCCGTGGGGGAAGAGATGCTGTGCCGAGCACGCAGGAGCAGCGTCTAGAATCGCCCCCACCATGACGCTTGGGACTTCCTCCAGTGCGTCCACCAAAAACCGGATCAAACAGCACCGCGTCACCAGAGACCAGAAGTGAAGCCAGCAGCCCCACAGTACCAGGGCGCCACACTTTTGGGACTGGAGGCCTCCCACTGTGGGTGCTGGATCCCACCTCCAATATAGGCTGCCCCTGCATCACACACAACTTCACCCGTGCCACGACTGCCCAAGCCACCACCAGGACTGGCAGCTAGAGAACACCATGTCTCATACATTTGCAGCTGAATCTGAGCATCCACAAACCAGACAAAAAATGATGTTTGTGTCCCCACGACAGCCCCTCCAAGCCCTTCTACACCTCCAGCCAACAACTATAAGTTTACCAGGGCTGTGGGAGGACAACTAAAAGATGGCCTGCAATCCCCCAATTCTGTTAATCTTAAGAGAAACCCCAACAGTGTCATAGGAAGCCAGCGCCGCCCTGTACTGTGAGGGCCACCCTCTCAGTGAGCCCAGTGAGATGTCAGCTGCTCCCTGCGTGTGGGCAGTAAAGAAGCAAGCCAATGAACTTAGCAGCGCGGGTCAAGGCAATGACAACAAAGGCAGCTCCGAGTTCCTATCCCACACACGTAGCAGCATGTGCCTAGTAAAGCGCAGCCGCCCTCCAATACTGTCAGCAGAGCCCCACAGCGGCCCTGCCTGCCGCTACTTTGACTCTGCCAAGGCCCTCAAGCCCTGCAGATTCTAACAAGCTGATACTAAATAAAGGAAAAGATCGAGCTAGTTTAATAGCCCCTTCCTCAAGAGGGAGGACTATAGCATCTGCATGTGCTAAAGTTGAAACTGATTCATATAACATATCTTTCTTAGCTAATTCTTTTGAAATTACTATGAAGCTGTCACACCAATGTTACCACCACCATTTTGGGTGTCTCTTTGTTCTCTGGGAGTTTGTAAGATTTAGCAATTTTGTGTCTCGTGGTTATTTACTGGGTTGTTTTGCCTGTTGCAGCATTGCTTGTTAGTAAACTGTTATTTTTTCACTTATATCTATTTGTATTTGGCTTCTCCTTATTGGTGGAAAGGGATTTCTTAAAACAAAGGGAAAGAACTCATTTTAGAGTGTTCCCCTTTAAATTTTCTTAAAACCAAGACAGCACGATTTCTCACATTAGTACTGTATTTGTCAGTGTGAGAAACAAGGCTCACTCTTTAAAACTTTTAAAAGCTTACTAGGGGATGAAAGGGACAGTACTCAGCACTGGAGTGCCTGGCAAACTGCCAAAAGCACAGTGTTAGCTTAAAACAATTTTCTTATATACTTTTTCATTACACTGGTTACATGCATATTCATGAGGGTTATACATATTCAAACATTCCTGTGAGTTCTTTTACCTGTTCTGGGAATTCTTTAGCTTTGTTGACCCCTGATCTGTCCTACAATAATGCAGATTTGATTTTTGGGAGTTGTGTATGTAATTTCCTCACAATGTATATGCCATTTCCTGGCAACAACAGACAGGGAATTATTGATAACTGCAGGGTCGGTAGCAGGAGTTTTTTCACATCCTTTCTTTCAGTGTTATCTGTGTGGTTCCTTCAATGATCTCTAATCATATAGACAGTTTTAAGCTATTTCCACAAATTTTTTCACTACTGTCAGCTAGCTGCAAAAAAAAAAAAAAAAGCACCCTACAAAAGTTAACATAATCTCTATTTTGAAAGCCTAAACTGCAATAAATATTTATCATACTGGGCCAGGGCACTGACCACAGAAGCTGATAAATTATATCAAAAACAGTTAAACTAAGTGATTACAAACTGTACTACATCAAAATTGTTATGATTAATAACAATTTGCAAAAGCCAACACATAACAGTGAAAGCCAAAAATTACACAGTTATCTATAACAGTCAGTAGTTTGATTAGAACTGCGGTAGATGAATGCTTTAAAAGCCATGGTGAATTGTGTCTCTAGTAAGTAATGATAGAAAAAATAGATAAAAATATTCATTTTCTGATAGTGTTCACTTTTACTCTTCATCCAGAGTAGTCTGATTTCAGAGATTCTCAAGACATTTCATGTAGCCCTATCATTTTGTTATATATCTTTTAAATTAAATGTCTTCACAAGTCCTCTTCTTGTTGCAAATAAACCAGTGGAAGAGGTAACTATGAGAATCAAGAATCACTCTTCAGAATTTTTAAAGGTTTAATAAGGGATAAAAAGGACAGTATCCAATGCTGGAGTGCTTGGCAAATTGCCAGAAGCACACCAGTTCACTATAACAACTTTCTTTATATACTTTTTCATTGTGTTGGTCAAATGTATATTCATGAAGATTATACATATCCAAATATTCCTTTGAGTTCTATTACATGTTCTGGGAATACTTTAGCATTGTTCAACCCTTGACCCATCTTGCAATAGTGTAGATTTGATTTTTGGAAGTCATGTATGTCATTTCCTCACAACGACAAATGGGGAATTATTGATCACTGCAGGGTCAGTGGTAGAAGTCCTTTTCACATCCTTTCTTTCAATGTTATCTGTGTGGTTCCTTCAATGTTCTCTAGTCATACAGACAGTTTTTGCTATTTCCACAAACTTATCTGAGTTATTTTCACTATTGTCAGCTACTTACAAAGATAGAAACATTCTGTAAAAGTTAACATTGCACAGTCTCTATTTTAATATTTTGTGAACGCCTAAACTATAATATATTTATCACACTAATATTTATAAGCTACACATGGCCATAGCATTGGCTACAAAAGCTGACAAATTACACTATATCAAAAACAGTTAAACATGATTATAAATTGTACTACATCAAAATTGTTGTGATTAATAAGAATTTGCAAAAGCTAATACATAATAACGAAAGGCAATAACTACATAGTTATTTATAACAACTCCATCCTGTTTCCCTGCTGGAGCTTACAGACTTCCCACATCCCAGTCTGTATCAGTCAAACAAGCTGTCTTAATTTGAGAAATTTCCATAGTGGTTCTTTGCTATTTCAAATAATTTTCACAGCAATAGATCATGGAGACATTTCACAAGAGCAAGAATTAAGCACAGACTGTGACTTTTGCAAAAAATTGTAGTTAGAAGCAGATGGAGTGAGAATTTGGCCTGTACAGTTGGAGTTGGAAAAGGTGTTTGATGTTTTGATGTTTTTATTTAAAGTTGCTGCTTGTGCCAGAGATGATACCAATGTGGTTGCCATTACTGTTCTCAAATATATGCTCATTGTCAGGATGCTAGACATCCTCCGGTGTCAGGAGGAAATATGTGGATTGAAACCAATTCAAGCCTGTTGCCCTCATCAAAATTCTTCTGCTAGTTGTTCAGTTCTTATACTCTATACTGAGCTTAGCCATGTATATGCTTCTCCCATGCTGGACTGACTAACTCAGAGAGATATTCACACTCTCTTAATGAACTCAGAGAAAAACATTTACATCAACAGTTGATCCACTCAACTCATTGATCCAACTCTTTTGATATGAAGAAGCCTTGAATATAATTCACTGCAATAATAAAGATTTATAAAATATGATAAACCAAAACTATGAAAAACCCTCTATCAAAGGGTTATCAAAGGCAGGGCCTCACTTTGAGTGCTGTGTTCAGTTCTGGGCCCCACAATTGAAAAAGAATGTGAAGGTCTTTGAATGTGTCCAGAGAAGGACCACCAAGCTGGTGAAAGGGCTGGAAGGCATGTCCTGTGAGGAGCAGCTGAGGACTCTGGGTTTGTCTAGTTTGGAGAAAAGGAGGCTGAGGAGCAACCTCATGACTCTGCAGCTTCCTGAGGAGGAGACCTGGAGAGGGAGGTGCTGAGCTCTTCTCCCTGGAATCCACTGACAGGATGTGTAGGAATGGTTCAAAGCTGCATCAGGGGAGGTTCAGATAAGGAAACATTTATTTACTGAGAGGGTGGTCAAACACTGGAAGAGGCTTCCTAGAGAGGTGGCTGATGCCCCGAGCCTGTCAGTGTTTAAGAGGCATTGGAACAATGCCCTTAATAATATGCTTTCAGTTTTGGCCAGCAGTGAAGTGGTCAGGCAGTTGGAGTACATAATCATTGTAGGTCTTCCAACTGGAACTATTCCGTGCTTTTCTAAAAAAATAAAATTCTAAATGTTCTGTATTACTGTAACACCTATGATAATATTTGAAAATCATGTGTGCTGGTAGTGTGCATTTAGGTTATAATAGTATTCCAGTCATCTTTTCTTTTTTATGTAAATATTCACTTTTATTCATTTATACTTTCCATATTCCTGCTCAGCATTTTGAAATAGTCTGTCAACCCAAAAAGTTACTTTAAAAAAATTACACCATTACCCCATTCCTCCTAATGGAAAATGTGTTGGCAGTTCTAGAAAAATAAAAGTATACTCTTACACAGCTAATACAAAAGTCATTTTAATGTTATTGAGCATGTCTGTTGATTTGTTCTACTGGCATTTTGGGAAGCTGGTACAGGACTAAAGAGAAAATTAATTTCTGCTATATTCCAAAATATTCAGATGCAGTACAAAGCAGTGGGTGCAGTAGAGCAGAAATACCCTGGTGACAATCATTATGATACACACGCTTACCCACTGATGACTTTTTTTTAAAATTAAATATATTATTTTGGATCAAAGGGAACATGAACTTTAAAGAGAAATATAAGGAGATTTTATTGATTTTAGAGTCTTTTGAATGAAATGATGCAGGCAAAGCTTTCAGACTGATTGTCAGAAACATGTCGAATTCCCTCTAAGTTGATAAAATAATCAAGTTATATCTACTGCCAGCAACTAAGTACAGTGCACCAGCTCACTCATTCCCCTGCTTTCCCCCTCTCCCAGTGGGATAGGGAGGAGAATCGGGGGAAAAAAATAAAACCCATGGGTTCAGATAAGAACAGTTTAATAATTGGAACAAAATAAAATATAATAATAATAACAATA
>VZDJ01000420.1:192033-225146 GCA_008694505.1 Cyanoderma ruficeps
GCCTTTCGTCCCCCGTCCTTGCCCCCCCCCACCCCCCCCCGGCCCGTCTCTCTTTCCCCCAGGGAAGAAGGTGCCGAGCAGCGAGCGGTGTGTGGGAGTTTCAGACTGCCTGAGCCTGTAGCCTTGCTGGGAGGCAGAAGCTTTTAACTCTTTCTAAGGCAGAGGAGAACTGTTCCAATGCATTTCATTCCTCATAGCTGGTGGTTATAAAAGAGAGAGAACAGCCTGGGACCAGGATACTAAAAGAAAATGAAAAGAACCCCCCCCCGATTGCCAGAGATAAAGAAAAGTGGCCGTAGATTAGACGTCTCTTGCGTAATGGGAGCCATAGACAGACCCTGACTCTTCTGAATATAAATGAGACTGTATTTTGAGTGAATGCTTTTTAGTTCAAAGCCAAAGACTTTTGTGGCCTGTTCTTAGGACCCTCGGCCCCAGGGGTAAATTTGGGAGGGACTGCTGTCCCAATAAGAGAAGATGGCTAGTTTTTGGTACTTGGCCAAAGATCCTTAAAAAAGCCCTATCTGGTCTTAGTCCATGACAGTAATGAGAGCACTAGAGTCCTCGCTTTTAACCCTTTGTGTCCTCAGAGGCGTGTCCAAACTCTCAGTGGCCACCAAAAATGCCAACATCCAAACTTGGCCACTGATTGGTTTGAGCTCACCTTCCTGAAAAACTCACTTCTCCTCAAACCACAACACCTAACAAACCTCTTATATGTACTACAGGGACTTTATTTACTGTATGCAAGTGCTCAGACTGGGCAGGGCCTGCTCTGTTGGTGGAATCTTGGGTGTTAGATAACTAGGTGGCTTTTGTTAGATGCTGCTTTTAATTTTTGAAAGATCTCTTGCTTAATGCTTTTAAGGTGGTTTTTAACAGTTTATTGTATTTTTTTACTTTTTTGCCAGCTGGTGCATGGTAGGGGATATGATACACTTACTCAATGGTATGTTTCTTAGTTTAGGTGTTGATAAGGCTATTCTTGAAATGAGTTTTATTGTTTGACTTAATTTTTTAGGGGTACTATGCTTTTAAAGAACTTGCTTTTTAAGGTTTAGAATGGTGTTATGGGCTGTAGCATGATGCACAGGATAGGTCTCCAGCTATCCTGTGGTGACTTCTACTATTGTGAGTACATAGCGCTTACTTTGGCATGTTTGGGGTAGTGTAATATAATTAATTTGCTAGGCCCCCCCATACTTATATTTGGACCACTATCCACTATACTATAGGGGCTTTATTTTCTTGGTTTCCTTGATTGGAGCACATGTGTCACAGTCATGGTTAACTTGAGAAATATTGTTTATGGTTAGATTTACTTTTTGGTTTTGTGCCCACTTATCGGTGGCATTTTTACTCTGATGGCTTGAGGCATCATGAGTCTATTGAGCTAGGAACAAGTCTTCCTTGTGTTGCAATTTAAATCTATCTTTGACATATTTATCTTTGCTGCTTGATTTATTTGCTTGATGTGTTGGTGTTTTTTATTGGTTTTATTTTTGGGGACATGGGCATCTACATGGAGGATTTTTACTAGTAGTTTCTTTACTCTGGTAGTGATGTCCATCTGACGGTCACCCTAGGATACTTCTGTTAATGGGCCAGTAAGGCTCACCACATGACTGATAAAATTACATCACCCATTATGAGATGCTCCACCTAGTGGGAGGAGCCAAGGATTCCTACCTGGGTAAAACCTGAAAATCAGAACTGCAGGACAGCCTGTTTTCCATTGGATTTCCCAGAGGAAGACTGGACCCATCTCACCACCACTGGACCCTTTTACAAGATCATTTCTACTCCAACAGAACCACATCTGTCACTCCAGGAGGACTTATTTGGACTGCTACCAACATCCTTACCAACTGGGTGTCAGGTCGTATTCTGACTCTGTCAGTGTTTCTAGGAGTTTTTTTTTGTTTGCTTATTTTTTGTACTACTACATTCGCATTTTTTATTATTCCCAGTAAAGAACTGTTATTCTTATTCCCATATCTTTGCCTGAAAGCCCCCTTAATTGCAAAATTATAATAATTTGGAGGGAGGACGTTTACCTTCTCCATTTCAAAGGAAGCTTCAGCTTTCTCTGTCAGACACCTGTCTTTCCAAACCAAGACAATTATATAATAGTCTGTCTCAGGGGAATCAAAGATGCAATGAAACTCAATTATTTTTACTTACTTAGGATATTATTCCAGTTGGGAATTTTATGTTTTATACTGGAGAGGTAGGAAGAGGTAAACAAAACTGATTCCATAAACATTAAAATTCAAGTCATATTTAGGGTGAAATCTTGTCTATCCACTGACAATCAGAGTGAAGACATAAGCATTCTAAAGCAATATTTATAGAGAACTACAAAGCATAATTAAAACTATCAGATCATTTGATACGTTAATAGTACTAAAGGAGGGTTTTAATGCTATGGAAACAAGTTTAAGTGGAATAGTTGTCCACTCTTCTCAGACCCTTTAGGAAAATGGTTATTGTCAGATTTACACATTTGTTAAAACCAGTTTTGAATATTTGGAATAGGATTCATGTACCAAACATTAATGTTAGAATACCATAATTATACCAATCATTTTTTTCATGGACACATTTAAATTTGGAATTTGTGAGGTTATCCCATTAAATATATTTTCTCCTTGATTTTCGCATTTCCTGGAAGATTCCAGTGTTCCTTTTAACTTGTATTTTCAGAGTCTGATCTATATATACCCAGCAATTGCTGTTGGTAGCTGTGGAAGCCAAAAGCAAATCCAAAGCTATTTGATTTTGTTTGATTACCCTTGAGAGGTTGGTAATTTTTTGTTTCAAGGCACTGATTGTATCATCAGACTGTTGATTTATGGAGATTTGGGTTATCTCTCCTTCCAGGAGTGGTATCACCTTAGCTGGAGTAAGACCTTTAGAGTGGAGTTCTCACCATTTGAATACTTTCATGAAATGTATTGAGGACTGAGAACAAACTAGCAATTGTTGCAATTTGTTATCAGTGTCACAGCTTGCATTAGCTTTATGTGTGACTTTCCCTTCCAAGTGTCTGGTAACATTTGCTGTATGTGTGTTTAGGAAAAAACAGCACTGTTAGTTTTTGTTGGGATGGCTGATTAGCTATGCTGCATTATTGCAAA
This sequence comes from Cyanoderma ruficeps, assembly GCA_008694505.1. NCBI lineage: Eukaryota > Metazoa > Chordata > Aves > Passeriformes > Timaliidae > Cyanoderma > Cyanoderma ruficeps. Next base: position 195,174 of record VZDJ01000420.1, read on the forward strand.
CGTTGACCTATAAGCATAAAAATGCAAACAATACCATAACTGACATTTTTGGTTACAGTAGATTCATTAGCTACTGTGAAGTCCAGTATGGCTTCTCCGTGTCCAGATCTGGCTTTATTCACTTATAAGAGTCCAGGAATTTCAGTACTTTTCGCAGCTGTGCAGGTAGTGAACAGTCCTTATCACTGCTGCTTGAATGGCTTCTTGTTTCACGTCTGGTCACACACCTAGCTTTTGTCTAGTGAGGGTATACTTAAATATTCAAGGTTGTTAGAGAAACCAAAACAACAGAACTTAAGAAATGATAGATATGTTTCTCATCAAGAGTTATGGCAGTGGTTCCATCTCTGGTCTCTAGTTGCAAACTCAGCGCCATATTCACTACTGTCAGACAGAGGCAATGTAGGAGCAGTTTGCGAGGCTTCATTGTTTTGTTTTAGAGCAAAGTTAAGCTTGTACAGATGCAAGAGTGTCACTGTCAAGAGTTTTAGTACAGGGTGACTGGAAAATCAGTCACTGAGTTCTGAAATAGAAGGCTTTGCATCAGTATGCCTGCTTTTAGTGGCAATTGCTTGTAACTGTTAGATGGTTTAGAGGTTCAATATAACCTATGTGCCAAGTTGACCAGAGTGTTTTGTTATTTTTTGGTATGCAAAGGTGGTGCCAGGTTTGGATGGCTTTACTCAAGCCTCAGTTGGCACTATGGACACTGTGTGAGAATGTTTTTACACATCTTCCTGGTCAATAGTCAGTTTCTGCTTTGTCTTGTAAAAATAGTTTCCAGTATACCCTAATTTACAATATAATCATTCATCAAATTGATGCAAGTGTTGTGGATCAATTTTTATCTTTCTGATTTTTTTCAGGTAATCCACTTTGCTGTTATGATAGGCTTGTAACTTCTGGGTTTTTCCATGAGTATTAACCAGTCCTATATGGATTTTTTGGGATTGAGCCTGCAAAAACAGCCATTGAAACTTCTTTCTGTTAAATTTCTCTTTTCAATTTACTTGCCAATCTCACACTTCCACTGACACAATCACCATGTGGCACCAGCTCAGGTTGTATAAGAATTATACCATCTTTGCTTTTTCCTTTACTGCCAGTACTAGAGCTTTCAATTCCTTCTATTATTTGTCCAGTATAGGCTTAGGTTTTTGTAATGCCAGCATATCTTAGGGATGAGTGTGTGTTCTCCTCCCACCACTGGAAGTTTGTAATATTTTTCTGCTTGCTAGTTTTATTTTGCAACGTAACCAATTCTGCTGCAGGGTGAGATACCACCAGCACCAGCCTTGCCTTTTGTTATGTAAATCTCATCTTTGCAAGCAGGCAGAGCTTGGGGAGGGTTCAAAGGCAGAGAAAACCAGCTTAATTTCTCCCTCAAGCATGAGGATTCCCCATTGTCCATTCCTTCCTTCAGCAGTGTTAATAAGACAACTCCAAAGCTATATTTGACAGTACACACTAAAACTCAACAGGCACTCAAAATTTACATTTCAACACTGAGTCAATGAGTTAAATCCACACAGGCAATTCAAAGAAAAAGAGGGGAAAAAACCAAACAAAACATCTGATTTATGATTCCTGAGTTATATGCATACCATTTGTGAGCCACAATTTCTCTGGAGAAGCACCACTTTTCTTAATGCTGGCTAGCAAACTAAAAGGTCCTTGGATTTTTACAGGTTGCTGCTGTTGAATTTTATTTAAGAGTCAGAGATCTCTTTTCCAATTTTTTATCAGCATTTGTGAAACATGTTCGTGGCTACTACAGAAAATCCAGGAATATGATTTTTCCAGTATTCCAAAGTATTTATGATTTACTTGGAAAATTTCTTTTAGTAGTGGGGAGTAGATATAATATCTACATTTGTAATTACAGCTTGGCTTCCAGGTTATTAGTTTCCAGGTGATACGTGGAAAGACTCTAAAACTCAAAGACAAAGTGAGCCATAAAAGAGGTATGTAGTTTATTCAGGCAGGGGCATGTGGGGTCCTCTGCAAAGACATGCGCATCTACTCAAGACATGTGCATCTACTCATGCGCATCTACTCGCTCTCAGTGTTCCTTTTTATCCTCTAAAATGTTACATATGCATGAGGTTTTGCAATACATCTATGCATATTCATTTCCTGGCTCCACCTTGCCTCACTTTGTATGCTAATTCACTTATCAGTCCCTGTGGCCTGCATACTTGTCTCTGGTGGTCATGGGGGGGGNCTTGAGGGTTGCAGAGGATGAAGTAAAGTGGTCTTCATCAGAGTTGACCTTCTCACCCCGTTCCCTTGCACATGCTTACTGATCCTTTGGTCACAGTCCAAAACATGAGGCTGGTCTAATCTGGTGCCAGGGGTCTGAGGAGCCTTGTTATGTCGGTAGCCTTGTAAGTTTAGCGTACTTTGTCCTGTTTTGGTGAACATCATCTTTCCCTTATCACACATCCTTTCATTCTTTCATATTGCTGCACGTACACCCTATCTCCCACGCACACCCTGTCTTCCCTTTACAGGCAGTTTGCACAGTTAAATGCAGCAAATATTAAGCAATATACATCATCTAAATATCTATTTCTAATCAATACTCCTCTAATTCCTCACCCCGTGTCTCAGAAATTTCACCTTTTAGAGGGAAATTGGTATTTAGCTGAAGGCAGCTAATTATGCAAGCTGTCATTTACTTATGTGTAAATGCATTTGGGACAGTTGCAATAAAAAGGTTCTGTGTTAGGATTAGGTTTTGAGAATCAATTGTTAAACACTGGTTTCTGTTTTTATTAGTCAAACAGAAAAGTTGTAAGTAGAATGCATTCTAAATATAATGCATTTGTTTAAAAATCTTAATTACATCAAAAGAGATTTTAGCAATGTAACAGATAACACTTTTTATTAGAGCCAGATTAAGCAATTTCAATTTTTAATTTTTAAAACTTAAGTTTAGCTTTTGGCTTCTGTAAGAGTACTCAGATTTCAAGCTTTAGTGTTAACTACTAATTTTCAAAGCTTTTCCCTCTGCTCCTACAGCTAAAATGAGTATTAGGGGTGATCAGAAGCTATTGAAATGCAGGCTCAAGGGTCACCCAGCCCTTAAGGTGTGTTTCCTCTCCCTGATGGGTTGTAAAGGAGGGTGGGGCAGAGGGGGGGGTCTCTCTGTCTTTTCTCTCTGAGAGTGGGGGGTTTTGAATTTTGCCGGTTTCCCCCCTCACTGTTTGAGAGTGTGTCTGGGTACTTGAAAGCCAAGGCTGTCCTCTGTAATGCATTTTTGCTCTTGGAGGGGAGTTTGTGGGTTGTGAAAAACAAGGTTCACTTTCTTAGAAAAATTTATAAGTTTAATAAAGAAATAGACAATTAGGAGACAGAAAAGCAAAAGTTTCCAGCTAGGGTGCCTCACCAGAAAGCACACTCACTCGTTCAAATTTCTTGCTTTTAAGGATTAGCCTTTTACATATGCATTTTCAAACATTCCTTTGAGTTCAGATGTTCCCTTGGTTTTTGGCCCTTCTTCCCTGGAAACTTGCCCCATTGTACCAAATTAACATTTCATTAGATAAAGTCCTTGTTGGTGTCTGGTAGTCTTTCTGATACCAGGAGATCAATGAATTCCTTCTTGTAGCTTTTGTTCCACCACTCTCTTGATCTAATCAATTCAGGAATGTAGAAGGATTCTCTTTCTGTATCTTTTGGTGAGGGTTTGATTCAGTTTTGGTCAACTGGTTTGGCTGGTTTTAAATGTTACAAAAAGTCTTACAACTCAAAAAGAAAATATACATTCATCACATTTCTAAGACTGTTAGTAATAAAAGAAAATACAGTAAAACTTTCTACATTATACATATAGCATTCATTTTAATATTTGCAAAAAGCCAACTATATAATATGCATTTATAACATGGGTCGTGGAAGGCGTCACTATGTCCCACTCTCCTCCAACTTTGTCCTGTTTCCCCACTAAACAATCTTTTACCACATTCAGAGTTTCTTTCAGCAAAGGTCTTAATGCATTAATATTCATCTCTGCCAAGGCTGGGATATTTTCATCTGCACATTCGTATTTTGCTTGCAAATACAAGGTGGTTTTTGTAGAAGCAGCAGAGATATTCATAGCTAACTGCATAGGGGTTGAAGCAAGTTCCCCTTTTTCTATAATATGCACTCCCCCTATCTAATATGCAATCCTGCTCATTATTAAATGGGGTTTGTCAGGAGGGTATAATCCAAGGTGCAAAAGGACACACACACTCCAGAACCTGAAACTTTCCATACCATCCAATAATACTCCATTTTCCCCAGTGAGACAAATTTTTAACACATATTCAATTTCTGTTTCCCCTGCTTTTTGTGCATATTTTTCTTGGAGGTTTTTCGATGGCAGGGAATTACAGGGAAATGTTCTGACCATATTCCTCCTCTGACCACCTTGGGGTCCTTCAGAGAGTTCAGTTTTAATTATGGAATTCAAGTTCCGGAATTTCTCCCTCCTTTAGAGGTGGGGTTTCTGTGCTTTTGTTAGAATCCAATTCAATATTTGCATTACCAATTTAATCAATTTTTCTTAATATCGTCATCCCCATCCTCGGGTGTTGTTACCAACTCTGGAATTTCTTTAACATAGAAAGACATGGTTTTTTTTAATGGTATTAATACCAATTTTCATTCCAAGGGTTTTGATTTTTCCTTGGATTCTTTTAGCTCGTTTTAACTTGTCATATTATGTTATTTCTTTCCACCACTCATAAGAAGCTTTTAAGCATGATGCAAGTGCATGAGAAATTATATTTTCTCCATTTTTATCTGTCAGAAATTCCTGCTGTCCATTTATTTTCTCTTGGATTTTTTCCCACTCAAACCAGTTGTCTACTAGACAAGGGTTATTAACACTGTGCCACCATAAATAGTCTGAAAATTGTTTATACTGAATTTTTAAATTGTTTACCATATCCTCGCTTGAGTATGCCAAATGTTACAAAGGTAGAGGAGAGCTTAAACAAGTCCTGCCTTTGACTTGGATTTCGGGCAGTAGCTCTGTCTGGGGTGGCCTGCACCCCAGGTTGCTCTCACACGTCAGGAAAATTAATCCACAAACACCAGAGGTTTATGTCCTAAAAGGAGACAGAGGAGTCCTGTAACTTTATTTGAATAAAGGAAGAGGCCATGGGGCATTTCCCCTGGGGTCTCTCAAAATTTTGGAGGAGCAGCCTTGTTTTTATCCTAATTTCCTGGCCACATTTCCCTCTCTCTTTCCCCATTGGCTCAGGTACTTGAGAGGTAAAGACTTCCTGAAATGCCTAACGCCTAAGACCCCCTTCTAATATATACCCCCCCTCCTTTTTTTCCGTTTCCTTGTCTCAGTCAGTGGAATTCCTATGGAATTTATGGTTCTTCCCATTGTTTATTTCATGTTACAGTATCTAATTTTATTTATCAGTAGACTTACAGTTTGTTTGTAAAGACAAATCTCTCTCATTCCATTTATTCTTCCTTAGGAGTTCTGGGGTCTGTCACCATTATCTTCTTCCAGATAGGATAATCCAAGAATGTGGGGAATTCCCTGATTATCTTTACCATTCTTCTGAGTTAGCTACATGAACAAAAAAATCATTCTACATACCATGCTATAGTCCAAGAAGTATATATATATCACACAACTATTTCTAAGTCTTGTTAATAGCAGAAATAAAAGAAACTATATTCATACAGCCAAGTTTTCCAACATTATACATATAGCATTCATTTTAATATTTGCAAAAAGCCAACTTTATAATATGTATTTATAACAGGTTTATTACAAAATGAGTAATTTATTTAATAGACACAAATTTAACAGACATGAGACTTTAACAGGTTACTTACTACACAGGATAAACAAAAGAAACACTACTAGTAGATAAACAATACAGGTCACGAGTGAGGTACCTATTATTACAGCTAGCGAAGAAATAGTATAGATTAGGATTCAATGTATCTTACCATCCAGTTTCTGATGGGGCACACGTAGGATCCTTTCCTCTCAGTTTCCAGAAAAGTAACCACAAAGATGCGTCCAAGCTTCAGGAAGAAGTCTTACATGTTTCCAAGGAGTGTGTAGGAGACTTCTACCTCCGTGAAAATTTCTGTAGATTTTATAGTTGTTAAAGTAGTGCCTTTCAGTCAAGGATTCCTGGTTTATCTCTAAATTTTGCTCTCAAGGCAAGGGATGTTTATTATCAGCTGGGGATCTTACCTCCCTCAGCAATTCACGTGAGGGGGGAGAATGTCCAGAGCTATGCACCAGCTGATGGACAGAGCAGATAAGCTTTTTTGTGGTAGAGGGGGGAAGTCCTCCCACAATTGCTACTGCATTTTCCCGATTGTTATAAGAAAGGCTGTGAAAGAGATTACAACCAGCTTTTATTTATATCTAGTGGCCCCAACCCCAGTCAGGGAGTGGCTTGACATGATTGGAAAATGTTTTACAATACAGTCCACAACTCCATCCACAAAACATAAATAATGACAGTGAAGTTGATCATTAGAAAAAGTATAGCCCCAATATTTTGACAAATGCCCTGAGATCTGGGAACCAAGGGGTAAGCCATGACCTCAATTTGTCAATTCCCCAATCTACATCTGCAGTTGCTATCCAGTGCAAGGGCTTTAGTTGTTCCTGGATTTTCTTAAGGTCAGTCTCAATGCATAGATCTTGGCTGACACAGACACAGCAGATAGTATTTACTAATGTGCAAATGCCACCTTGTATAGCCATCAAGTACTCTGAAGCTAGTGGTTTTGAACAGAAGTATGGTACTTGAGCAACTTCTTGCTGCAGTGCCTGGATGGCATCAATTATTACATTTTCTATATTTGCCAGAGTAGCAGAGAGATTGATGGTTGCTTTCTCCAGCTCAGAGATCCCTAGACAAGGAAGGAGGGTCCACAGAAACTGGTGAAATATGCATCCTCATTCTACTAAAGGATTAAAACCACACCAATGTTGCAGGGCATCAGGATAATCATGGACATGGGTCCTGAAGAGATTTACTTCAACATGCATTGCAGGCACTATTAGTCTGGGTGCATAGACATCCACTCTCTCCATGGGAGGATTTTCATGGCACAGCTGATGTACAGCCAGTATAGGCCCAGGGCACCTATTTTGACAAGGTCACAGCAGCAAGTGGTGTCTTTCAGGCAATTGTCAATATTGGCATGGTAGGTCTGCATGGTGTAGGATGGACCCTGCTGCATGGTTTGTCTGATCATGGAACAGATGATAGCCCATAAAGTTTTGGAGAGCATAGAGTTCTGATCCATGATTTACCAAAGTGGCAGCCACTAGTCAGTGTTTAAGAGACTAGCCTAAATAGAAAAATATCTAACAAAAATTTTAGGTGCACAGCCCCACAGTTTCACCAATACCAGCATTCCTACCACAGGAAAACTTTGGTTCACAAATGCAGCATGCTATGTACAAATCCAACAATCAGTACCCTTCCTGACATTCACCAGCACCTGTGAGAATTAGCAAGTTCGGATACCAACCAGCAAGGTTCTGGTGGACCTCTTGGGGATGAGTGGCTAAAAAGATGCTTGGCAGAAAAGGACCTGGGGGTGTTGGTCAACAGTTGGCTGAATATGAGCCAGAAGTGTACCCAGGTGGCCAAGAATGCCAATGTCATCCTGGCTTGTGTCAGTGTTGTGGTTTAACCCCAGCCAGCAACCAAGCCCCATGCAGTCACTCACTCACTCCCTTACCAGTGGCATCTGGGAGAGAATCAGAAGGGTAAAAGCCAGAAAACTTGTGGGTTGAGATAGACAGTTTAATAGGGAAAGCAAAAGCCATGCACACAAGTAAAGCAAAACAAGGAATTAATTGCTTCCCATGGGCTGGCAGATGTTCAGCTGTCTCCAGGAGAGCAGGGCCCCAGCACACATACTGGTTACTTGGGAAGACAAATGCCATCACTCCAAATATTCCCCCCCCCTTTCTCCTTTTTCCTCCCACTTTATATACCAAGCATGATGTCATATGGTCTGGAATATCCATTTAGTCAATTTGGGCCACCTGTTCCCGCTGTGTCTCCTCCCAACCTACCATGCACCCCCAACTTCCTTGCCAGCAGGGCAGTACAAAAGCAGAAAAGGCCTTGGCTCTGTGTAAGCCCTGCTCAGGAATAGCAAAAATATCTCTATATTATCAACCCTGTGTTCAGCACAAATCCAAAACACAGCCCCATACCAGCCACTGGGAAGAAAATTAACTCTAGCCCAGCCAAAACCATCACAATCAGAAATAGTGGGGCCAGCACGACTAGAGCAGTGATCATCCCCCTGTACTTGGCACTGGTAAGGCCTCACCTTGAGTACTGCATGCAGTTTTGAGCCACTCAAAACAAGAAAGACACTGAGGTGCTGGAGCATGTCCAGAAAAGGGCAACAAAGCTAGCGAAGGGTCTGGAACACAAGTCTTATGAGGAGCTTCTGAGGGAGCTGGGGGTGTTTAGTTTGAACAAAAGGAGGCTCAGACAAGAACTTATTGCTCTCTACAGCTACCTGGAAGGAGGTTGTAGCAAGGTGGGTATCAGTCTCTTGTCCCATGTAACAGGTGGTAGAACAAGAGGAAATGGCCTGAAGTTGCACATGGGGAGGTTTAGTTTTGACATTAGGAAAAAATTATACATCAAAGGGATTGTCAAGCATTGGAACATGCTACCAAGGAAAGTGGTTGAGTCAGCATCCCTGGTGGTATTTAAAAGATATGTAGGCATGGTGCTTAGGGATATGGTTTAGTGGTGGACTTGACAGTGCTGGGTTAATGGTTGGACTTGATGATCTTTGAGGTCTTTTCTGATCTAAATGATTCTATGATTCTATGACTATCCTTAAGAACAGTATCCACAGCATATTCAAAAGAGGGGCTTTCTTGGGATAACCAACAATAGTACAAGTAAAACAACTACAGTAAACAGCAATATAGCAGGAGTATTTTTCCAGATTGTTGTGGTTGAGATAAAGATAGTTTAAGAAGTAAAGGAAAAGCTGTGCACACAAGTAAAGCAAAATAAGAAATTCATTCACTACTTCCCACTGATGAACAGATGTTTAGCCATTTCCAGAAAAGCAGGGTTCCATCATGTGTTAACAGTTACTTGGGAAGACAAATGTCATAATACTGAATGTCCCCCATTCCCCTCCCCTCATCCTTCCCACATATTCTTGTCCACCTCAGCCTGCTTACTGGCAGGGCAGTGTGAGAAGCAGAATAGGCCTTGATGCTGAAAAAGCACTGTTCAGAAATAACAAAAATATCGTTATGTTGTCAACACTGTTTTGGTCACAAATCCAAAACAGCACCATATGAGCTGCTATGAAGAAAATTAACTCTATCCCAGCCAGAACCAGTACACATATCAGTCTGTACATCCAGGATGGTCCAGTAATGGGGCTGAGTGAATGGCTCCTGGCTCATTATGGATCTTATGACTTCCAGAAATGCAAAATCACTTTTATGACAGACAGTACGTGGATCCAATGACTGACAACCTGTCAGCCTCAGTTCCATGCCCAGGAAGATCATGGAACAGAACCTCTGAGAAGCTATGCTAAGGCACATGGAGGACAGGGAAGTGATTTGAGACAGCCAGCAGGGCTTCACCAAGGGCAAGTCCTGTCTGATCAACTCAGTGGCCTTCTATGATGGAGTGACTACAGCAGTGGACAAGGGAATAGCTACAGATGTCATCTATCTGAAGTTCTGTAAGGCTTTTGACACAGTGCCCCACATCATCTTTCTCTCTAAATTGGAGATACATGGATTTGATGGCTCAGTTATTTGGTGGATGAGGAATTGGCTAGATGGTTGCATCCATAAGGTAGTGGTGAACAGCTCAATGTCCAGATATAGACCAGTGACAACTGGTGCCCCTCAGGGGCTGTATTGGGACCAGTGCTATTTAATATCTTCACTAATGATGTAGACAAAATGATTGAGTGCACCCTCAGCAAGTTTGCAGGTGACACAAAGCTGAGTGGTGAGGGACGGGATGCCATCCAGAGGGACCTGAACAAGCTTGAGAAGTCAGCCCATGTCGCTATTGTATTAGGCACAGCTGAATAACGAGACAAACTCCAAGTCTTCTCAGAAGGCAAGTCTCAGAGTTTATTAGAAATCACATCTTCTATAGACTGTTTTGAGAAAGCTGGACATGATTGGTCTTCCAACCAACACCCCTCACCATAATTGGCTAATTAGAAACAACATCCCTTCGTAAACATCTTGCAAGTCAACAAGTGCAAAACAAGTGCAAGATTGTTTGGATTCCTTCATGAGTTTTCTCACAGCCTCCCAGATCAGTGTATGGGAAAGTTATGTGACTTTCACAGGCTCTGCTGCTATCTGATGCTTCCTCTCTGACCTGGCTGGCAGCATCCACAGGCCCATATAAACCTCATGAAGGTCAGCAAAGCCAAATGCAAGGGCCTGCACCTGGTTTGGAGCAAATGTAAGCCCCCAGAACCTCACTTGATGAGCCTCTTAAAAGGGCTTACAGTTTTTCATGCACTCTGAGTTAGATGCATGGAAAAAATACCGACGAGACATCCTCAGAAGGCCAAAACAACAACAAAAAATTTACTGACAACATCAGAAAATTAGAGAACTTTGGCAAAAGTTTAAAGCAGCATTCAAACAACATAAAACATTTCACAAAACATTAACTTAGTCCATTCAACTTAGCAAACTCCAAGCCCATTGGATGTTAAGTTACTCAAAAATCTGAGAAGAGGGAATTAGAAGAAGAAGGAGAAAGAGAGAAAGACAGAAAAGATATAGAAAAGATATAGAAAAGAACAAGTATAACTTCGCCTTCTGGTTCCAGTGGTGTTTAGCTGATAGAAATCCCAAGAGGAGGTAGAGTCAAGACATATGCTTGCTTCATGTACTGGCTTAAGTACCCTTTGGCTTTCCTGGGGCCTTCCCCCAGGTGGGACTTCTGGTCATCTGGCCACTCTGGGGCTAGATTGGGGCTCCAGGGCTGGGGTGTGGAGCACTGCCTCTGGTGTGCCAGTGATTGCCAGACACTGTGGGGCTGGGATACAGACCTACAGGCCTCAGGGCATGTGGGGTGTACAGGATGGTGCATTGCCTCACCAAAGTCAAGGCCCAACCTACCTCTTTCCTTCACACACATGCACCTGAAATGTTTTGAACCACTAATCCGTCCAGTCTCGCTGCAACCCCCAGTATCAATATAGACTGACGGATGAAGGGATTGAGAATAGCCCTGAGAAGAAGGACTTGACTACTGGTGGATGAAAAACTACATGAACCAGCAATGTGCACATGCAGCCCAGAAAGCCAACTGTATCCTGAGTTGCATACAAAGAAGTGTGGCCAGCAAGTCAGGGGAGGTGATTCTCCCTCTCTACTATGCTCTTGTGAGATACTACCTGAAGTATTGTGCCCAGCTCTGGGGTCCTCAGCACAAGAAAGACATGGATCTGTTAGAGCAGGTCCACATAAAACAAATTGTATTTTTGTCAGAATGTGGGTGCAGCAGAAATATGAAAACATTTCTTCCCTTAAATTAACAATAAAGATTATTCTTATTCCTCACTGAAATGTGACAGGTTCATTAAGGAAGACAATAATTGAACTTGGCTGCTTTGGTAATCACTCAATGGATATTTTTTCACACTCTGCATATTTCAAATAAACTTTGAACTGTGAAAGAGTATTAAAATTTCAACACCAAATTTAGAATGTGTATAAATGCCCTACTTTTTTCTTATAGATAGCATCAGTGTGATACTATGATAGAATCTAATTCTTCTTTGATATTTGTGCCTGTCATGTGTTAGAGATCTGACTCAAACTTGCAGTGTTCTGCTGCTGCTCATGGCCAAATTAAACAGTATGAATTTTGTAAGATGCCCTACTTCCTTTTTCTAAATAGTCCATTGCATGATATTGTCTGAAGTCTTTTTCCTTGTAGTATGCTTTAACAAAGAAAACGATACTTTTTGAATTATCTCCATGATATTTGAAAAGTCATGGCAGTCAGAAAAAGTCCCAGGTGACTGGAAAAAGGGAAACATTGCATTCATATTTAAAAAGGGTTGAAAGCAGGATCCTGGAAACTACTGACCAGTCAGCATCATCTCTCTGAAGGAGACAACAACAAACTTGCTGCTGTCAGAGGGGGATATGAAGGTTGGCATAACTGCTATGAAAGGCTGTCAGCCACTGAGAAACCTTGAGCCAGCTCCAGCTGCACATTTCTGTACATTAACCATTCACAAATTTCTGTTGGCAGCCTTTTCACTCTCTACAGCTACCTGAAAGGTGGTTGTAGTCAGGTGGGGATTGGTCTCTTTTTCCAGGCAGCAGCTGACAGAAAGAGTGGACAGTCTTAAGCCATGCCAAGGGCAATTTAGGTTGGATGTTAGGAAAAAGTTTTTTATTGAAAAAGTGATAAAGTACTGGAATTGTCTGCCTGAGGAGGTGGTGGAGTCACCATCCCTGGATGTGTTTAAAAAAAGATTGGATGTGGCCCTCAGTGCCATGGTTTAGTTGAGGTGGTGAGAAACTTCCTGGAGTCTGAGCCCGGACATTCAGAGCCCTTTGAGTTTTCTCCGGACTCTGGCCCGGTGGTGACTTAAATGGAGAGAGACAGCTTTGATCCGTTGTCCGAAAAGTAAATTTAATAATACAAAAATAACAAACAATAAGACGCCCACTGTATTGGAGCAAACTAGATCAAAGCAGTACAAAAGGAAAAAGGCACGATGCCAAAGGCAGAGTTTAGGGTCAAACAGGAGTACTTATGCACCCTGCTATGGGTGAGGAGTTAAGGTGTGGTCTGAGGGAAAGGTCCAATGGGGGACAACGATTAAAGATATTAAAATTCTTGCACCAAAAATCAACCTATGATAACACAGAGAACTGAGAACTTTCTAGTAACAGTTAGCATAGAGAGCATGTCAATAAGCCTTTTGCTTATGGCACTGAGAATGGGGTTTCCCAACGCATTTTTCCAGGGTTTTCTTCTTCCCGGGGGAAACTGCCCTTTACAGTGGTGTTAGGGCATGGGTTGGTATGGGTTTTACCCACACTTCTGAGGGCCAGCCTGGGAGAAACGTGGCTATAATAATGAGCAAGACGGCTGATCAAGAGTGCCTTGAAAACTCAAAAGGGTTTTATAAAGATGGGAAATAATACAAAAAACAAAACAACAAAGCCTAGCACAGCGCAGAGACAAACTCCTTGCTTGCTACAGCACCTCGAAAAGCGTGGAGTTCCTTTGTTCTCTCTCTTTAGTACTTAATAGCTTAGGTGGACTTTTTGGCCTTGGCCCAATGAGTGTAACAACAGTCTTTGAGTTACATTTTCAGAGTCCAATCCACACTTCTGGGCTGGCTCCGAGCCAATTACAAGGAGAAATATACAGAACTTTCCAGTTAACTTCTTAACATGTCAAAAGGTAAAGTGAGACTCCCTATTTGGAAGCACCTGCTAGAGGTGTAGGGATTGCATTACCACAGGTTGGACTCAATGATCTTAAAGGTCTCTTCCAACCTAGTGATTCTATGATTTTCCATTGCAGCTGAAATAGGCTTTTGCTGAACGCAATTTTGTGAGGTTGAGCTGGCTCATAAAATCGGAGCTAGAGATTGAACAAGATATTAAATTCTGCCTGCTCCCCACTGCTCCTGTCCTCTCTTCAAAGGGCTATATTCTCTTGCTTGGTTTGGCAAGGCTTCCTTCACATTCCATCTGGTATAAGGTCAGATCCCTAATAGAGGCCTTCCCCTATATTCCTTGTTAACCCATCTTTATTTCTAGAACTAGTTCATATTTCTTCACCTGTACAAACAGGTAGTTAATGTGTTTGTAGGAAACCGTTTTTCCTTGGAGATTAGTTTAGCACTGGAAAAGGGAACCCAGATAGATGGTGAAATGTCCATTCTTGGAGGACTTTCCTAGACAAAGCAGTGAGTGACTTGATCTTGTGTTGCTAATAATTATACTTGAGTGAAAGGCTGGACTACCTGGGCTTCAGAGGTTAATTTCAGCTCACACTTCTGGTATAATATTCTACTGTCATCTTAGTGGTTTTTCAGTGGGATATGTGTGAGTACTTACAGACTTTTACATTTCAATAGATTAAATATTTGACCATTGGTTGTTCAGTGGTACCTAATGGTCTCAGCAATGCATCAGTATCCCTGCTACATAGTCACACTCTTTATGTTCTGTTAGGTTATAAAAGTAACTGCTCTCATCTAACTGTGTTGTTTTACCATTGATAGACATAACCCTTACTCTGAAGGTACCCATGTAGTCAAACTCTGCATTGGGTAGGACCAGTGGTATTGTATAAGTCTGATTCTGGAAATAAACTGTAAAATCCTGCTCTTAATTTTATAATGAATAATTTATGGTGAAATAAAGGGAAAATACTCCAAATGTAAGTGTCCCAGTATCTTAGTGCAAAGAATGTAGGAGGTTCCCTCTTGGGAAGAGCTATTCAGCAACAGATGTGCATATGATGAAATTTTCCTACTCAATTCCTAACAGACCATATTGCAACACAATTTCTCTCTTATGTCTAATGATAAGTAAAGGATTGGTTTTGCAGAAATACATACATATTTACAGTTAGAATTAGACTTAAGTACTTTGCTGAATCACAGAATGCTTAAAGTGGGAAGGGCCATCTCTAGATGATCTAGTCCAACCTCCCCGTTTAAGCAAGGTCAGCTAAAGCAGGTTGCCCAGGCATAATAAGACATTCATAACAGTAAGAAATTAATTGTCCTAATATTTATCCTGTAGGCTTAAATTGAATATTTATCAGCTACCCCAAAATAAATTTACTGCACTTGTTTCTCATTGTAAATATGAGTGACAAGTTCAGCAGAAAGTCTTTAAACTCATACATTCAAACTGTAATATTTTCATTAAAAATCCATTACTTTCTATTAGTATTCTATCAGTATTCAAGCTATAACATTTCATCTCTTTGCTTCTTCTGTTATACCTCTGCGTTTTTTTTAAACTTTCTGATTCTGTCAAACTACAAAAAGCAAGAGGTTTTATTCATGTGAGCTTTTCAATAGAAACAAGAGGCTAATAGTTTTTATAATAAAACATTTTAAGTTCAGGTTTACAGTGATGGCTTTTAGGGCAGTTTTTAAAAAGTGCTTATAGTTTAATATGTATTTAACAAAATCCTGTCTACCTTCCTTATAACAACAGGGAGAGGGAAAAAGCCTGATAAATATTTTTATGTACTTCTGAAGGAGGGGCTCAGTTTTGGAAAGACCACCCACCCAAAGGTAGCAATTACAGGGAAAGAATGGAAGAGCTAAATCCTGCAGGATTTATAATTGCTAAGACATCAAAAGAAGATACAGGTATGCTTCCGTCTTCAGAGCATGATAGGTATTTTATTTTCTCAAACCTTAATAGTTAGAGATACTATTGTCCATAGTGTGAGTATAGTTTGTGACAGTAAAAAATCCAAACAAAACCACAGAAAACAAAACTGATAAAAAAACAACTGTGTGAATTTCGGACGTACTCCTTCAGTTTTTCCCCTTCTCTGACTCTCCTCGAGTTTTAACTATGATATTGTTATTCGGTCTCTATATTAGAAAGTTATAAAAAGAATCTTCAAAACTGTGCTTTAATGATTGACCTAAGAGCTTATGTTTTATGCTCAGCTTTGTTGATATTTCAGTTTTTCTCTTTTTTGAATGAAATTCCTGCACCATTGAAATCAATGCAACTGATTGCATGTCTTGGTTTGAAAGACAGGTGTCTGCCAAGGAAGGCGGGAACCTCCCTTGGAATAGAAAATATGACGCCATTCCCTCCAAATTATTATAACTTTGAATTTACAGGGCTTTCAAGCAAAGATATGGGAAAAAGAATAACAGTTCTTTACTAGTGTATATATATCAATGTATAACAAGGCAAACAAACAACCACAACAGCAGCAACAGCAAACAAAAACAGAAACACTACAACAGCCTTCTCCTGGCCATCAAGCATTTTCCCCTTTGGTGTAGTTATGGTCAGAGCCGACAGGGGCACTGTTGGCTCCCTTTGGGCAGGGCAGGCGCGATGATTCCTGTGTGGCTGCAGGGGGCGCTGTGGTGTGAGCTTAGTCACCTCTCTCCACGTGGGCAATGGCGGGCAAGCCGGCAGGAAAGAGAGGGAAGGGGCTTCCTTTACAAACCTCCTGGGGCAGCTGGTCTCAGTGCCCCTCTGGATGGTGAAATGGGCTGTAGCAGGAACCTTGGAGCAGTGGCTGGAATGACAGAGGCAGGCACACTCCGGTGTGGCAAACAAAATGTTACAGAAAACTCCACAGCCTTAGCAGGAGCTGCGGGGTTTGGGCAGACACGGGGGGTTGGATTAGGACCCACCCAAGTGTACTGGTGGGAGGTTCTGTTTAACTAATTTGGTCTCCTTCTATGACAAGGTGACCCACTGTGGATGATGTTGACCTGGACTTTACCAAAGCCTTGGACACCATTTCCCATAGCACTGTCTATGAGAAACTGGGTGGACAGGTATACTCTTTGCTGGGTAAAAACCTGGCTGGATGGCTGGACCCACATATTTGTGGTGAATGGAGTTGGCGGACGGTCACTAGTGGTGTTCCCCAGGGCTCTGTATTGGGGACAGCCTTGCTTAATATCTTTATCAATGACCTGGATGATGGGATTGAGTGCACCTTCAGTAAGTTTGCAGGCGACACCAAGTTTGGGCAGGAGTGTTGATCTGCTGGACAGTAGGAAGGCTCTGCAGAGAGATCTGGACACACTGGATCAATGGGCTGAGGCCAACTGTATGAGGCTCAACAAGGCCAAGTGCCAGGTTTTGCACTTGGGTCATAATCCAGTGCAATGCTATAGGATTGAGGAAGATTGGCTGGAAAGCTGTCCAACAGAAAAGGATGTGGGGAGTATTGGTTGACAGCCAGCTGAACATGAGCCAGTGTGTGCCCAGGTGGCCAAGAAGGCCAATGGCATCTTGGCTTGTATCAGAAATAATGTGGCCAGCAGGACTAGGGAAATGTTCATCCCTTTGTACTCAGCACTGGTGCAGCCACAACTCAAATCCTGAGTTCAGTTTTGGGCCCCTCACTACAAGAAAGACATTGAGGTTCTGGAGCACATCCAAAGAAGAGTAATGAAGCTGATAAAGCATCTGGAACATAAGTCCTATGAGGAGTAGCTAAGCATAATGAGTGTTTTTTGTCTGGAGAATAGAAGGTTCAGGGGAGACATTGCGCTCTACAAGTGTTTGAAAGGAGGTTGTAACAGTGTCAGTCTGTCGTCCTATGTAACAATTGACAGAGCAAGCAGAAATGGCTACAAGTTGCATCAGGGGAGGTTCAGGTTGGATATTAGGAAATAATTCTTCACTGAAAGGGTTATCAAGCATTTGAACAGGTTGCCCAGAGAAGTGATTGAGTCACCATCTCTTGAGGGTATTTAAAGATGTGCAGATGTGGCACTTAGAGACACGGTTTAGTGGTGGACTTGGTAGTGTTAGGTTAATGGTTGGACTCTATAATCTTTTAGGCCTGTTCCAACTTAAACAATTCTATGATTCTATGACTCCACAACATCAGAATCAACAAGATTCACTTTGATTTTGTTCTCTAGAAGCCTGTGTGAGGACTTAAAGAATGCAATTACATGTCTCAAAACACTATTCCCATAAGATAAGCCACCATGACAGGAACTTGAGGTAAGCATGGGTGGCAAAAAGGAAGGCACTAATTCCAGGCCTAAACAAAGGTAAAGGTTTAGAATTAGCACACCAGACAAAATTCCACTGTGCAGACTGTGGGAAAGGAAACCACTGCTTACATCCATGCCAGTCCAAGTTGTGGGAACATCTGCAACCACCCCTTGTATACCCAGAACTTGGACTGTATAAAGGTGGTACCTCCAGTAGAATGACTCTGGGACCCCCACCACCAAAGACCAGAGTGAAGAATGCTGCAGGAATCCACATGGTGGTGATATCTTTTGCTTAATTTCTTTCTCACTCTGTTTCCCTCTCCTTTCTCTCTTCCTATTTCTGTCTCTCTACCTCACATTTACTGTTAAATAAAATCTGTGCTATTGATTTTGGCATATGGTCTCATTTACACATTAATTTGAGCAGAGGCATCTCTCACTAATCAGATCATAACAGCCTGTTTGGTGGTGAAACTTGTTTTCAGGAGGCATCTCCTAAAAAAAGCTTCCATAGTAGCTAATCAGTCCTGCCTTAGAATTTTCAAATAATAGAGAAGTAGAGTTAATTCCTGGTTCTGAACTCAATTTGTTCTGACTCTGTATTAACTACATCATGTCAGCCTAACAATTCTTCAGAATTGTATTGAACCACAATTCAAGAATAGTCATGCTTGAGTCATTGAGTTTGCAAAAGGAAACTGCCTGCATATTTAATATACCACATACCTATGAATTGTAAATGAATCAGTTAAATCTTACATATTGGTAAGAAGGTGGAAAGCGTGAAATGGATATGTTTATCAACTAAAATGGAATTGCATTGATTGATTAAAAAAATATTTTCACAACTGCATAAATGTATCTCTTTTTTTTAAATTCCAGAATCGAATGGAAGAAAGCAAAGCACTCTTTAGGACAATTATCACATATCCATGGTTCCAGAATTCTTCGGTCATTCTGTTCTTAAATAAAAAAGATCTTTTAGAGGAGAAAATTATGTACTCCCATTTAGTTGATTATTTCCCAGAGTATGATGGTAAGTATATTGCCACCAGAGCTCATGCCCCATTTAAATTGCAGTAATGACCAAATGTAATAGCATTGCCCATATTTTGCTTGGAGGTTCTTAGAACAAAGATAATCACCCATTTTTCATTAAATCCATTTTCTTCTTTACAAATTGTACTAAGTACACCAAATGGTTAGTTTGTAGTTGAATGACTTACTGGTCAAGTTTTTTTAAAAATTATTTGAAAAGGAAAACTTTATTAAAAAATAACAGTTTTTAATGCTTCAAATTTTTAAAGTCACTGAAGTCTTATGGAGCTTTCTAGATTGCTAGGATTTCATCTTATACCTCCATTAATAGTGGATAAGATGGCAGTACCGTTCATGTGAAATTATTGATTCTAGATGAGTAACATCATATTAGCAATGCACCTTATTCTGTCCTTGTTCATAAGTTGGGGTGAGGATTTGAACTGAAGTATAAAGCTAAATTTATATAAAAATACATTTTTAATTCTAATCATCATTTCACATACTCTTCTTTTTTAACTGGGTTTGTGTTTTGTTGGATTTTTTTTTTTATTTAAGGCTGGAAATCTGAAGACAAGTGTCATAAATTCTCAGTGGCTCTCAGATAAACGAGTATCACTTCTCCCACCCTTTTATTGTACCACTTCTTTGTTTCCATTATTTTAATTTTATGTTACTTATATGAAATATAATGTGCTTGTCCCGGAAACCATTACATGGAACAAACAGCTGTTTCTAAAGAAGTTGTACTTTGAGAAAGTTCTCCTGAAGGGAAAACCTAGGTATTCAAAGGTAACTGAGTGGAGGCTTTGGTAACAGAAAAAAAATCAGATTCATATAATAACATCTCTTTTGTCACACCCGAGAGTGAAAAGCAGATTCAAAAGCGACAAAAAAGATGAAATCTCATTTTCAAAACTATATAGTGATAGAAGGAAAAAGTTTCATGTTTTTCCTGTTTGAGAGGAGAGGATGTGTTCACAGTGAACAGCCTGCAGGATCAGGTGATACAGGTTAGCACGTGGCTAGAGTCTTATAAACTATGTGCTAATGTATCAATCTCTGAAGGTCCAGCCTTTGCAGAGAAGTGGCTAAAATTACTTAGCGAGACTGCGTTTAATAAGGAAAAATAACAAAATAACAAACGTTACAGAAAACAAAGGAGAAGCCGAGCACAGGTGTCTGAGAAAACCTCAGACACCCTGCTAAAACACTCCAAAAAAGCCTTTCTACTTCCTTAGTGCTCTTTCTTAAATACTGAATGTTCTAGGTGGGACAATTTGGCTTGCAGCCAATAAGATCACCAAGAGGCTTTGACTTACACTCTCAGAGCTCAATCCATGCCCTTGTGCTGGCCTTGAGCCAATTAAATAAGAGAAAAATACAGAACTTCCTAGTTAAACTTCCTAAAATGTCTAGAGGTAAACTGAAACTCTTTCCCTATTTGGAAGCACCTGCTGGGGGTGTGAGGTGCATCACTACAATCAGGCCATATTTATGAATATGTGTAAGTTTAGTTTGATAGTACTAAACAGAGGAGAACTGATAGTTGAATAGAATATATTCTTGTCTTTTCATGTTAGAAGCATGACAGGTGCCTTAGATGACATCCTGCAGGTGAGAAGGCTATAGGGGCCTTTTTGTTATGATCACTCAAGTGGAGGTACACCTGTGTTAAAAGCTTGTCCAGAAAAACCAGACAAATTTCCTACATAAGAGTTGACATTGGAACGGAGCTCTGAAGATCATCAAGTCCAACCCCCCTGCTCAAACAAGGTCATCTAGTGACTGCTTCACAGGTATATGTCCAGATGGCTTTTGAATATCTCCAAGGAGGGAGACTCTGAAACCTTTTTGGGCAACCTGTCCCAATGCTCAGTCACCCTTACAGTAAAAATGGAGTTTCTGATGTTCAAATGGAAACTCCTGTATTTCTTCTTATTCTGTAACTGGGCACCATCAACAAGAGCCTGGCTTCATCTTCTTTGCACCCTCCCTTCAGGTACTTGTACACATTGATAAGATCTTAGTCTGAGCCTTCTTTTCTCTAGGTTAAACAGTCCCATGTTTCTCAGCCTTTCATCCAGTCCTTTAATCATCTTTGTGCCTTTGGCTGGACTTTCTCCAGTATGTCCTTGTCTTCTTGTATTGAGGAGCCAAGAACTGGACACAGAACTCCAGGTGTGGTCTCATCACTGCTGATTAGAGGGGAAGGATCACATCCCTCAACCTGCTGGCAACATTCCTCCTAATGCAGCCCAGGATACCATTTGCCTTCTTTGTGTCAAGGGCACATTGGTGGCTCATGTTCAACCTAGTATCGACCAGATATTATCTTATGGGTCATTGGTTGGAGACAACACGACAACACGAACTCACCGAGCGTCCTCAACAAACAGCACTGAGTTTATTATGGTCGCCTCTTTTATAGGGGGTTTGATTTTCCCGGTTTTAGATAGCCGATTGGTTGGGATCTCTCTCCGCCCAGATCTCTGGCCAGTGGTGTTTCTGCATCTAGGCTTGAACAGGGTTGGCTGAAGTCTCTGAGTTCAAATCTATCCTATCATTGTTCACCCAGGGATTTGTTCTACTTCTTTTCTAGAACAAACCAGGCTAGACAAATTTGGTTTGTGTTATGGCCAGATTTATCTTGTCCAGCTACAGACCGGCTGTATTTTGACAATTCCTCCTTTCCGTTTTATTAAAAAATGCAGTGTTCTCTGTTATCCTACCTGCAAGGGTCCTTCGCAGACGGTGACAGAAGACAGCATGGGTCTAATTTGAATGAGACTTTCCACTCAATTTTGACAAACCTAGCTCCCCTCAGCCAGCAATGTGTCCTATTTACCACTGGAGTTGCAGCACTCATTTCCAGGAGCTGTCAGGCGAGATCACAATCCTTCAGGCTAACATGCCACAGGTTAACTATTTATAATTACAAGTTACAACTTAACACTAAAAAACAAGAAACCATTTGACCCTTAGAACCATTAAAAAAACCCCCAACTACTAGAAAAACAATTTGTAAACAAATAGAATCCTTAAATGAACTCTCACTTCAAGAGTCCCAGATTTCCATGAGGTAGGTGAACAAGTTGTTTCCATCACTGTTCCACACATGGTTCCACGACGTCTGTTGAAAGGCTGTCAGAAGGATGCTGCTTGTGGTCCCAGACAGGACGTAGGGCAGGACAGACACATCTGGCAGGTACCCAATGCATTCCAGTGTTCATGGAAACACATGCATATCCCCATCCCCAGGTAATGAGGTTCCACGGGTCTCCCCACCAAATGGTGATAAGGTTTCACACCATTACCTTGGGTTTGGGCTACTGATCATTGCCGGATGATTGTAGAGATAGCAAGTGATTTAAAATGACTGGGTCCTGGGACTTTTCTAATACTCTCAGATGATTTAGTGTATAGATAGCTTTAGCTACCCTGCTCTGTGGAGATTTGACACACATTCCTCCCTTTTGTTTTTCCAGTATACGTTTTAAAGTGTCATGTGCTCTCTCCATGATGGCTTGTCTTGTTGCTAGGCAGGGAATACCAGTGCGGTGTGACACCCCAGAGCTGTAGGAAATGTCTTGTTTTCTGTGAAATGTATGCAGGACCATTGTCTGCTTTGATGGCACAGTGGATACCTAAAGCAGCAAAGGCTGACTGCCAATGTGCAATGGCATGCTGACCTTTTTCTCCTGTGTGCACTGTAGCCAATACTGCTGATGAAAAAAAGTATCAATGGATAAATGTACCTATTTTAGACATCGGAATTCAGGGATGTGTGTGACATCAGTTTTCCAGAGTTGCAAAGCACGTAGTCCATGAGGGTTTATCCCCATCTGCAGTGGTGCAGCGTGGCCTTGGCAGTCACCACAGGTGCTAACTATATTATGATCCTCTGTGTTTGCCAGCTGGAACTGTCGCTGTAAGGCCCAAACACCTTGGTGGAAAAAATCACGTGATGCCTTTGGTTGTGCGAGCATATCTGGCTGTGGTGCTGTCCAAGCAGGGCCAGCTAGCCTATCTGCTCAAGCATTGCCCTCTGTGATGAAACCTGGTAAATTTGTGTGACTTCTGTTGTGTAATATGCAATAGGGGCAAGTTCTGGCTTGGATAGTATGGCACAGAGTTTTTAGTAAGTTAAATAATTGTGCATTGTCAATTTCCTTTAGTAGTGCTTAATCTAATCTCTGTGTGATATCAGCAACATAGGCAGTCACAACATTTAAAGGAATGTGGGGAGAATGTACGAAAGATATAGCTACAGCACATAGCTCCATCAACTGAGGTGATCCACTCTCAGAACCTTCCAACATTTGCCATTTATCTTCCTCTTTCCATGTTACAATGGCCTTTCCCATTTTTCCAGAACCATCAGTAAACACTGTAACACGTTTTAGGGGTGTTCGGCTATTTAGAGGTTTTAGAGAGAGTGCAGTTTCCCCACTTCAGCAATCTATGGCTAGGTAGATGGTAAGTAATTTGTCCTGAGAAGTTTCGTTAAGCACTTTGCAAGGCTGTGCAGTTAGCAAAACACCATTCAAATTGCTCTTGTGTCCCAGGAATAATAATTTTTGAAGGATTTTTAGCATTCAATTGTAAACACCTTTGGCAGCATTTGATTAATAATTGTGCAATCAGTTCAAAGATGGTGGGTGCTGTCTTTTTTGGTTGATAAAGTAAAAACATCCACTCTAGTATGTAAAGGATCGGGCCAGTGAGTATCCCACTGCCCAATAATGCCAGTAGGGTGAAAGCTAACAATGAGAATAGACACAGTAATACACACCTCTGGGCATATCTGGTGGACTTGTCTATGATAGCTTGCTCTACTGTTTTGAGAGCGGCTTTTGCCTCTGGGGTTAATTTTCTGGGGGAAATTAACTCAGGATCAAATTTTAGGAAGTCAAATACGGGTGCTAATTGTGAGTTGGTCAATCCTAGGTAAGGTCTGACCCAGTTGATAGTACCCAAAAGTTTATGTGCATCATTTAGAGTTTGGATTTTGGTTAAAGTTGGATTGCTTGTGGCTGTATAGTCTGATCCATAATTTTGAGTCTAAGGTACTTCCAAGGTGGCTGCTGCTGTACCTTTTCTGGTGCTACTTGAAGCCCAAATGTTTTTAATGCTTGCAACAGGCTTGGCCGAATCTTTGAGAGTTCTTTTTTGGTTTGGGTTGCTATCAAAATATCGTCCACATAGTGGTAACAGTATGCCCCTGGAAATTGGTCTCTCACTGATGAGAGTGCCTGTGCAACATACCATTGACAAATTGTAGGGCTGTTTTTCATACCCTGAGGCAAAACTCCATTGATAATGCTCCACTGGTGCAGCGTTATTAATATTGTGGGGCTGTTTTTCATGCCCTGGGGAAGAACTCTCCATTGATAACATTGCACTGGTGCTGTGTTATTAATGGAAAGTACTGTAAAAGCAAACTTTGGGGTATCATCTGGGTGCAATGGAATAGTGAAAAAACAGTCTTTTACGTCCACAGTCAGGGTGTCCCAGGAGGCAAGTATCATCATAGGAAATGGCATAACAGGCTACAAAGTGCCCATGGTCTCCATCACGAAATTGATTTTTCTCAGGTCATGGAGTAGCCTCCATTTACCAGATTTCTTTTTTATAACAAATACCAGGGTGTTCCAAAGGCTCATAGATGGCCCTATGTATCCTTGAATAGTTGTTCTTGTACCAGGGTTTGTAGGGCGTCTAGTTTCTCCTTTTCAAGGGACCACTGAAGTACCCACACAGGTTGAGTAGTAAGCCACTTTGGAGCTAATGTGAGATACCGTCCTGGTTTAAGGCAAATGTGGGAGAAAAACCCCAAATAGGGTCCCTCCGGGAAGCAGACCCAAACGGCCCTTCCCCCCAGCCGGTCCGGGAAAAGAACTTTGTCAGAGAAAAGTGGAAAAAACTATTTATTTGATAAACAAAGTGCCCACAAGCTTAAAGAATGAATAATATGAAACAATAAAACCTTTTGTTCTGGACTGAGATGGTAAATTGAGAAAGTTCTTGCCATGTGTATAACTCAGCTCTCTCTCGATCTCTTATTGGTCCCTCTGGAGGTCCAGGCCCTGGTGGGCTGCAGGTACGAGCTCCCCAGTCCTCCTCTGAGTCTTTCAGTCCAGAGCAAGTTTAAACAGTCCCAAGAAAAAGGAAAACAACAGTCCAGGAAGCTTCTTTGCCTCAGCAAGCTAAACTAACTAAAAGCAAAAAAAGATTTCTGTCCTGCTGCTGTCTGTGCCTCAGCCGAACAACACCGCCCCTAGGAAGAAGAAAATGCAGAGGAGTGAATGCTGTTTTTCAAAACAAACTGTGCATTTCTTCTTTCCCTGCTTCGCTCTTGGAGCCAGTCTTAAAGGCACAGAACTCAACATACAGCACAAACAGAACTGACGATTGGGGATACAAGCATCATAAAGTCACCCTAGGCACCTTACACCCTCTAATACAGTGGCCCCCATTAAAAATCCATCCCTACCTGGACTCCCCATGCAGACAGCACATCCCTCCCCCACAAGTTTAGTAGTGCAGCAGTGATATATGGCTGAAATGTAGCTGTTTGGCCATCATGATTTTTAACCAACACAGGATTGCTACTCAAGTAGCTCTGTGTGGTCCCTCCGATGCCAGCAACTGCAGAACACACAGCTGTGGTAGGCCAGGATGAAGGCCATATGTTGGTAGAGATGATGGTGACGTCCTACCCTGTGTCAATCATCCCACTGACCTTTATTTGCGAAGGCTTTGCTTGAGGCATCGCAACAGTACAAACCATATTAGGTCTTTTATCACCTATGACATGAGTCCAGTACACCTGGGGCTGTCTTGTTGATCCAAAGTATTGGTCTCCTCTCTCCCTATAATCTGTTTTGGGGACAGAAGACTTAAAAGGAAGGAGTTGAGCAATTCTGGTTTTAGCAGGGATAGTCACAGGTGGAGTAGGGGTTGATACCATGTCATGGTTTCATGTTCACCAGTTTGTTTCCCAAAATTAGTGCAGTGGTTTGAGCGTCTCCCAGAATTATTTACTCTTTTTGTGCTGTGAGATAGGATTAAGTGAAAAACAAAGCAGGTTCAAAACTTAAAAGATATAAAGACAGATTTATTTATAAAATTATAAGAGAGAAAAAATTAATAAGAATTAGAATGAAACCTTCAAAACACTTCCCTCTCCCCCACCAACTTTTCTTTCTCACAGACAACATACAACGACAAAACTTAGAACTCCAGGTCAGTACCACTTATAAAATAGACTTTCATCTGTCCTTTTAGAGGGAGAAGTCTCTTTTGGTCTGTTATGGTACTTTCCACAAGAAAGAACAGTCCGCTTGTGACTTTTAACTGTCACAAAAACAGTTGCCCAGGGAAATCTGTAGTTGTGAAATCCCTCCCATATCATGCAGCCTTTCCTGGGGCTGCATATGGGCTATGAAGTTCTTTGGGGTATCATTTTAAAGATGAGCAGTTCCAAAAGCAAAGGATTTTCTTCAGCTATCTTTAAAATCATCTTCATCTCAAGAAACAGGTCTTCTTTTCCCTGGGGGCAGAGGGCTTCATATCTTTCTCTCTATCTTCCTCTGTTCAAAATTCTCCATTAGATCACAGCTACTTCAATATTTACATAGTCCATCACAAATACTTTTGCTCAAATCTACAATCTGAATTATCATCTCCCCAGTGCATATTTTCTCCATGGTATAAAGGGCTATTTTAGCATAATACAGTCTGTTAGCAGGCCCACAAAAGACTTTTAGCCCAAAAACCAAGGCATCTTCTCTATTTCCTCATCTAAGATGCCACTCTTCCTTAACTGACCCTGATATCTTCATAGTGTGTCTTTATATGTCTCCCACTCTGGCTGCTCTCTCACTCAGAGAAAGGTTAGTGCTTTTCAAGCTTCATTTGTGCAAGGAAAGAGTTAAAATTCTCCCACATCTGCAGAGGCCATGGCCGAAGGTGGTAGCTTCAGGCTGTGCTGGGGCTAGAGCCAAGATCTCTCATGCAGCTGGGCTTTTCCTCTCCCCCTTCCTCTGTCTGGCAGCCACTGGAGGAAGGGGGGAGCGGGGGGGNGGGGGGGGGGGGGAGGAGGCTTGGCCCAGGCCACGATGGAGGTGCGGTGTAGCGATAGATGAAAGCAGTAGATTAGACCTGGTCTTGGCCGGGACAGGGCCTCTTCTCCTCCCCTCTTTCTGCCTGGGAGTCATCAGGCCCAATCTGGCTTAGATGGCTGCAGCAGCAGGGCCCAGCTGGCCACCAGGCCTGGGGGCCATGTGGTGGAGTGGGGCCAGCCCTGCCGCCCCTGTTACCTGTCCTGAGGCCAGGAGGAAAAGGAGTTTTCCTGGAATTCTTCTGTTTTTTAACCTGTGCAGCCCAGAGGTGTATCCCATATTTAATTGGTCAATCAAGCTGTCAGCAGTCAAAGCCAGTCACTAATTGGGGTTTTTTTTGCTATAACTTCCTTGGAAAAAATCACTTCCATGCTAAACCAGCACACCATGGCTTGTATTTGTCCTATAAAGTCAGCATCTATGACACCAGGGTACACAAAGATACACACAGGCTTGTACCGGAGGGTGGGATATTGTGCCGTCACACGATTGCCTTTTGCGCTGGGTTTCCCATTTCCCTGGTCCTTGAGAAATTGACCATTAACATGAAATTTGGACTTGCATACCTTGGTTGCTATAAGGATTTTTGAGAGATGGGACTACTAAAAGATGCATTAAGTATGATTTATTGCTCTTATCTTCTACAGCCTCATGAAAGGGTGAGAACATCTTCACATCAGAAATCAGGGGTCAGTAGTCAGTAGTCACAAGATCTCTAGTTGCAGTCTTTTAAAGATTTATTAGCCAATAAACTACTGCCACAAAGTATGTTAGTGTCTTTAAACCAATTGTTAATTATTTTGTTTTACACATTTTGCTGCAGTGAGGATCTTCTTAACCAGTCGTATAACAACACACAAACCTAGAGTATTACACCTTAAAACTTCTTACTACTTTTGTAACAAATTCTCTAGCCAAATTTTTCTAATCTAAAACTTTCTACTACCTAGCTCAACATGTTTCTACAAATCCACATTCTTGCTTCTGCTCTCTAAACTGGAAGCCTCTTCCAAGGTCTCAAGTCAAACCCTGTATTCATTTCTAAGTCTTGGCCTGTAGGCACAAGGTTTTGAGAGCTTTCTGTGCCTTGATTTCCCACAGGTGGCATGTCCGGACCTCCCACATTGGTTGCAGCTTGTATTTGCTCCCTTCCGTCCTTTAAACGTCCCCCATGGAAGGGACTTTTGGGGACAGTTTACTTTCAGGTGACCTTGTTTTCCACATTTGTAGAAATGGGATGTTTGTTTAGTAGCAGCTGTAATAGAATTAGCTAACATATCCATGTTATAAAATCCAGTCCCAACCTTAGCACATGCATTTATCATATCCTCTAGAGATGGATTCTCTTTAGGTAATGCATCTATGATTTTTCTACACTCCTCGTTTGCATTATCTCATGCTAGTTGCAGTATTAATTGGCTCCTTGCTTCAAAATTTGCTATTTGTTTTTCCATACATTCCTGCAAATGTTCTATGAACTGCATATATAATTCATTGGGGTTTTGTCTTACGGTTGAATATCTTTGGGTTGGGACATATAGGTTTGTGATTTTCATTAGAGCTCACATTCCTAAGTCCTTTGCTTGGGCTAGGATTAAGGAGTTCAGGTGTGCTTGGGTTTGTGGGTCTTCCATGGGGGGCAGCCCCATAATTTGAGAAATCCCTGTCCCAAAGCATGGATCCTGTTGTGAATCTTTTGAATTTTGAAGTCCCTGGTCCTCTGCATAAGATCGCCAGGCTGATTCAAACATGTATTGCACTGGAGTACAGAGTAATTTTGCAATTTGCTTCATATCATAGGGGGCTAATTCACTAGCAGTTATAAATCAAAGCATATTTGCAACAGCAGGCAACCCCACCCCATGTTTAGCAGCCAGTTGGCATAGCTCTGGGAGGATTTGCCAATTAAAGGGTATGTATTTGTCAGGGGTTGTTTGATTACTTCGTACAACTGGGAATGCTACAGTTGTTCTCACCCCTTGTCCTGGTTTAGGGGAAATTTGGGAGGAAACCTCCGAATGGGGGTTCCTCTGGAGAGCAAAACCTAAATGGCCCCTTGCCCCCCAGTTGGTCCGGGAAAAGAACTTCCTCAGAGAAAAGTGGAAAAAACTATTTAACTAACAAACTGCCCAGAAACATAAAGAATGAATGATATGAAACAACAAAACTTCTCGCTGGTCCGAAGAGAGAGAGAGATGGCAAACTGAGAGAAGTCCTTGCTGTGGGCCAGCTCAGCTCTCTCTCTCAGTCTCAATCTCTGATCAGTCCCGGTCCCTTTCGGCGCTGGAAAATGCCCAGATCCAGGCCCGGGTGGGCCACAGGTGCAGTTCCTGGTGCTCCCCTGGGTTTTCAGTCCAGAACAGATTTAAACAGTCCCAAGAAAAAAGGAAAAGGAAAAACAAACAGTCCAGGAAGCTTTTTTGCCTCAGCTAGCTAGACTAACTAAAAAGGAAAAAAAAACTCTCCTGCTGCTGTCCGTGCATCCGACAAAAAAAAACCTTCAAGGGCGATGATGAAAAAAAAGTGAGGAGGAGTGAAAAGTGTTTTCCCAAAACAAACTGCGTGCGTCTTCTTCCCTGCTCCTCTCAGAATCAGTCTTAAAGGTACAGAACACACACAGCACAGACAGAACAGACGATTGGTGATACAGGCATCATAGTCACCCTAGGACATTCCACCCCTTATCACCATATCGTCAACCTACCAAAATTAATTGAATTCCAACTCTACAAACATATACATTATACATACATATATCTATATAAGAACAATATACAGACAATGGCAGTGACATTCAACAAAAGGTGATATTTACACATGGTTCTCATCTAACAATCAGATCTCCCTGAGGTACACATCGTGTTGTTCCATCTTTCTGCATTATCCACCATGTACAACCTGGTCCCTGAGCAAAGACAATCCCACAGATGGGTTTGTCTGTACTTGGGGCAGAATTGATCCAAACTGTCTTTCCTAACAAACCTCTTACATGTACTACAGGGACTTTATCTCCATCTACTGTATGGAGGAGTTCAGACTGGGCAGGGCCTGCTCTGTTGGTGGAACCTCG
>VZDJ01000420.1:228665-251079 GCA_008694505.1 Cyanoderma ruficeps
TCATTTCTTGGTCGATAACTGGATCATGCGACAGGGATCCCAAATGCCTCACTTCAGTGCCATCCAGAATTGTAGCCTCGCCCGCAGCATCCCAAAGACGAACTAACCAGCTAATTATAGATTCATCCAGTCGCCAAGTGTAATCCTTTCTTAGGCCTCGAAGGTCCTTCAGGGAAAAGGACTCAATAGTGGCTCCTGATCTTGTGCCAGCTTGGTCAGCATCTGATTGGGTGTCATCAGGAGGCCTTGAGGGTCCTTCATCTGCATCACCATCCACTGGTCGATCTGTTTTTTGTTGCTTCTTTGCTCCGGCGACTGCCAGTGTCTTAGACTCACTGTCTGGTTTAGCAGCTGCCTTAGGCTCTCTATTTGGTGTGCCTGCTGACTTAGGCCCACTGCCTGCTTCAGCTTCTGTCTGAGTGACTGGGGTAGCTGCTGATTTATCTCCCTGCCCCCCTGCCTCCATCTGCTGCCCCACAGTATTTAGCAGCGTGCGATAAGCGTATGCCAAGGCCCAGCTTATCGCAACAATCCTTTTGTCCTTGGAATCTTCCTGGCACTTCTCTCTCAAGTATTTCCCCACCGCAGCCGCGTTCTGAATGTGTTCACATGGAAAGTCGCAGGCTATAGGGTCAGAAAATTCCTTCAGGGTTTGGCCTATATCCTCCCATTCTCCACACCACTCAGGATTTTTTACACTTACACCTGGGCCTACTTCAGGGCCTACTTCTGGGTCAGGGGTCTTATCAGCCCCTCTGGAAATCTCAGACTTCACTCTAGACAAACTGCAAACCATATAGAGGAAGCTCACCAGATGAAATACTAGGAAGGTGGTATCTTTAACATTCAGGGGACACTGAACATTCCCCAAAAGTGATGTAACCGATTCAAAAGATAAGAGGGACAGGAAAGACTGAAAAGCTTCATCCCCTATTCCTCCTCTAACAAAGTGGGTCCCTTTTGGCCCTGGAAAATGCCCAGATCCAGGCCCGGGTGGGCCACAGGTGCAGTTCCTGGTGCTCCCCTGGGTTTTCAGTCCAGAACAGATTTAAACAGTCCCAAGAAAAAAGGAAAAGGAAAAACAAACAGTCCAGGAAGCTTTTTTGCCTCAGCTAGCTAGACTAACTAAAAAGGAAAAAAAAACTCTCCTGCTGCTGTCCGTGCATCCGACAAAAAAAAACCTTCAAGGGCGATGATGAAAAAAAAGTGAGGAGGAGTGAAAAGTGTTTTCCCAAAACAAACTGCGCGTGTCTTCTTCCCTGCTCCTCTCAGAATCAGTCTTAAAGGTACAGAACACACACAGCACAGACAGAACAGACGATTGGTGATACAGGCATCATAGTCACCCTAGGACACCCCTGCTGGCAGTCCTCTGATGATGGCAAAGACATGGGTACAGAAATTAGTTCAGCTCCCTCTATATCCTCACTTTCAATCTCTATTCATTTTACTTCCATCCAGAAGACAACCAGGTCGCAAGTGCGGATGGCATCCAATCTGAATAGCGATGAGGCTGGAGCTGATGCCAGTATTACTGCCAGTGCTTCCTCTCTGGAGCTGGTAGCAGGGCGGAGACTTGGGTTCCCTCTCTGGGGGTCTTGTGTATGTATCCATTAGTGATGTAGGTTGCTCAGGCTGTTGAAGCTTTGACGGCTGACTCGGTGGGGCAGTGGCGACTGTGGGGTTTGCATGGTCTGGCAACATGGGGTTGGTATTTCCTGGTTCCGGTGCACTTCTGGGTGTGATGTAGCTTCAACATCCGGGCACTTGAAGTGATGTGTCTTCAGGCCCCTCCCCAAAACTGCAGAGGCAGGTAGGCATGGGCAAGGGAGGTGGGGCTGTAGGAGCAGCTTCCCAGCCAGGCCAATTAGCTCCAGGTATACGTGGTCAGGGGGTTTCCATGGCAATGAGGGGCATGTCCAGTGTCAGTGGTGGGGGGGTGGCCCCAGGGACCATGTGACACTGTGGGATGGTCCCGGGGTGCTTGGCTGTCATGGCGGCGTGGCTCAACCTGAGACAACAGCCTGGGGAGGCCAGAGGGCAACTCAGCCCAGCACAGCAGCTTGGAGCAGGCACCGCGGCTCTGTTTGCCTCTGCTCTGCTGCGGGTTGGAGCTCCACCAGCTGCTGCTGAGGCATTTGTGTGCTGGGCTCTGCCAGACGCCTCCATGCTGCTTTCGCAGGGCACCTCATCCACTGCAGTTTGGCTGCTCGCTGGGGCTGTGCCTGCTGCCAGTGCTGCCACCCCACCACGTGCTGGGTCACCTCCCCCGGCTCTGCCGCCTTCCGGGGATGCAGCACACAGCTGGGTTGCCCAATCCAATATGCTGCCTGCCTGGGCACCAGCAGCCACTGCAGTACCAGCCCACTGGGATTCAGCTGTCCCTTCTGGTTCCACCGCCTGCCTGGACTGCTGAGCAATCCTCCACGTGGTGACCATTCTGTGCTGTGCGGCGTGGCCGCTTCGCCCAGCACCTGGTCCTTGCCACGCATCTTGGTTTTTATCTGCTTTGTCAAGTTCAATATTAGCTTCCAGGGCCTTAGGATTTTAACTGCACTTTTGTCGCCTTTTGCAGCTGCATCAAATATATATTTTCCAGTCCACGTCCAGGTATTTATATCTAATGCAGTCTCTTTGGTAGGTTCTAGCCCACGGTTTTTAGTCGATATTATCAAATCTAATAAAGTCTCTTCTTCATAATCTATCTCCCATTCATGTAGAAAATTAGTCCATGCCTTCACTGCTGGGTGTTCCTCCACAGAGACAAATCCACCCATGTCTTCTGTGGGGTTTTTCTTCTATTTAAAGGGGGTATATACAAAGGAGAATCCAGCTTTTTGGCAGCTTTCCACTGCAAATAGCTTTGCTAGCTAGATATTTTGGGCAGCTCTTCTCGCACGCCTATTGATTATTTCCAGCTTTTTGCTGGTTTGCGGCTCTTAAGACACATTTTGTCTGTCTCCCCCCATTCTGCTCATGGGATGGCTGCTGTCTTCACGTCGGGAATCACCAGATTTTATGTTATGGGTCATTGGTTGGAGAAAACATGACAACACGAACTCACCGAGCATCCTCAACAAACAGCACTGAGCTTATTATGGTCACCTCTTTTATAGGGGGTTTGATTTTCCTGGCTTTAGATAGCCGATTGGTTGGGATCTCTCTCCGCCCAGATCTCTGGCCAGTGGTGTTTCTGCATCTAGGCTTGAACAGGGTTGGCTGAAGTCTCTGAGTTCAAATCTATCCTATCATTGTTCACCCAGGGATTTGTTCTACTTCTTTTCTAGAACAAACCAGGCTAGACAAATTTGGTTTGTGTTATGGCCAGATTTATCTTGTCCAGCTACAGACCAGCTGTACTGTGACACACCAGGACCCTCAGGTCCCTTTTCTGCCAAGCTGCTTTCTAATTGAGTGGCCCCCAGTATATATTAGCATCTAGGTTTGTTACTCTTCAGGTGGAGGACTTGGCACTTGCCCTTGTTGAAGTTCATGAAGTTCCTGTCAGCCCATTTGTCCAGCCTGTTAAGGTCTCTCTGGATCGAGCCACTCCTCCCAGTTTTGTGTCACCAACAAACTTGCTGAGGGTACACTCTTCTCCCTTATCCAGGTCATTAAAGATGTTAAATAGGACTGGATCCAGTATTGGCCACTGGGGTACCCCACTAGTTACTGTTGTCCAACTAGACATTATCCACTGCTCTCCCCTCATCTACTAGGCCAGTCATTTCAACATAGAGGGTTGTCAAATTTTCAATCAGTCAGCTCAGAGAAACCCTCTTCCTCTTCTCCTTTACCATGGGTAAGGGAAACAAAAAAAGGTTATGGACAAGTAGGGCCATAGCCAATAGGCCAGACCTGAAAGTCTTTTAAGTGTCTAATTCTGTAGATCTTGGTGGACTTAACCCCTTAGAGAATGTTATGATTTAATTTGATTTCTTTTAGTGGAAAGATGGGATGGATGACTGTTGTGGTTTACTCCCATCTGGAAACTCAGTATCACACAGCTGCTTACTCACTCCTCCCTGCCTGGGGAGAAGAATCAGAAAAAAGGCAGAACCCATAGTTTGAGAGAAAACCAATTTAATAATTGAAGTAAAGTAAAATATAGTAATAATACTAATGATAATAGTAACAATAATAATATTAATGAAAAGGACAAAATAAAAAACAATTGATGTACAATAAAAGCAATTAGCGCACAATATAATTGTTCACCACCCACTGACTAATGCTCATCTCATCCCCAAGCAATGATTGGCCCCTTCTGGCTAACTTCCCCCAGTTTATATACTGGGCATGATGTTTTATGGTGTGGAATATCCCTTTGGCTACTTCGTGTCAGTTGTCCCAGCTGTGCTCCCTCCCAGCTTCTTGTGCACTTCCTCACTGGCAGAGCATGAGACACTAAAAAGGCCTTGACTCAGGGTAAGCATTGCTCAGCAGCAACCAAAACATCAGTATGTTATCAGTATTATTCTCATACTGAATCTAAAACACAGGACTGTATCGGTGTAGAGGTTTTACTTTGGCTGGATGCCAGGTGCCCACCAAGCTGCTCTATGACTCCCCTTCCCAGAGGAACAGGGGACAGAAAATAAAATGAGAAACAGCTAGTAGGTTGAGATAAAGCAGTTTACTAAAGCAAAAAAAGAAAAGTGAAAGTTTGAGTGCACATAAGCAAAGAGAAAAGTTAATCTCTAATTTCCATCAGTGAGTGATATTCAGCCACTTCGCAGGAAGCAGGGCTTCAGCACATGCAGAAGTTGCTCCAGAAGGCAAACATTGTAGAATAATGAATGTCCACATTCCTCCTCTCTCCCTTAGCTTCTCTATCTGAACTGATGTCATATGGTATGAAATATCCCTTTGGTTACTTTGGGTCAGCTGGCCTGGTTGTGTCCTCTCCCAGGATCTTGCCCACTCATAGCCCCTTGATGAGGGTAAGGAATGTTAGATGGACAGTGCTACTCTGCTGAATCAAAACACTGGTGTGTTATCAACACCCTTCCAAATACCAATGCAAAGCAAAACACTGTTATAGAAATTCCCTTTGTCGAGGGCTGCTATTTGCCGGCTAGCTCGCCCCGGGAATTCTATATGTCAAAGGTTTGGAGGGACTGAGTCCTTGGCTGAGACGTGATTAAGGCTTGAGAAATGAGAGCGGCTCTCCACGGGGTTTCAGATGGTTTATTTCTCTAGGTACCTCTCCAGAGTAGGTGGGAGGCGGAGAGGGCCTAGAGCCCACGTGCGAAGAGAAGGAAAAATCTCCTNTATCCCAGCCGAAACCAAGACAGTTCCAGTCTTTGGCTTGCACAGGTCACTGTGTGTCCCTCTCTGCTGTTCAAACACCCTATTTGGAGATGTTGAATATGGACACATTTGGAGAACTCATCAGAATTAGGTATTTTTCAGCTGGATCACTTTTCCCATGTGGGTAGTACAATGGAGAAAGTACCATAGGGATGAGATGGTAACAAGGATGGCGAACTGGACTGATTAAACTAAGCAGTTGTACTGCACAGTATGTCATAACAACATTGGATGAGAGACTGAGATGTGCTCAAGGGTCAAAGTATCACATGAGGATATGCTTTCACAGATCATACCAAAAGACCGACTCAAAGACCAGAATGAAGTGCTGAGGGTGAGGAAAAAGACAAAAAGTGGCCATGTTTGGGAAAGAAAGAATTAAAAAATATCTATCTGTGGGAGCACACTCCCCTCCAGAGTCTTCAAAGAAAATAAATGCTGACAATTACAAGTTAATGTAGCCAAGCTAAATTGTAGTGCTTTTTATACAGGACTTGACTATCATATAGAGAAACCCCTTTAAGACTGCTATAAAGGGATCTATGGACAAGAAACCTACTGATTTGTATTATAATTCTTTCCCAAGATTATTTAGATTGTAACCATTTAGCGTTGTAAATCTAGAATTGGTTCATTCCCTTTTTCTAAATACCTGAGATGGCAAACTTTCTTTTTAATCTCAGTTTTCTGTATTTGAATTCCAGTAAAAAAAATTGGATTGCATTATAATAACCAGACATGTTATCAGGCAAGCAAAATTTGGATATGAACTTTCAATAGTGCAGTAGATTTTAAAAGAGGAACAAACCTGCCTGTGCCTACTCACTGTGAAATTGTTTAACAAAATTCTAGGAAGTTGATTAAAACAATAAATGTCTTATTTTGAAGAAATCATTGTCTTTGAAAGTGTTGGAGTCTCCTTTACCAATATTTGAACTTCTTAAGAGTAAAAAACAAAAATAGAGAAATTAATTTTGCTGCTGTTTCTATAGAATATGTGATGAAGCTAAAGGCTAGAATCTGTTGTATTTGGAAATTTAAAAAAATTTGAAGTCTTCTTTGTCCTAGTTCAGAGAAGTTATTGTTTACATGTCCTTCTCTAAGTCTCAGAAAATGTGTCTGTGTATGTGTCTATATATACACATACATATTCATATGTATACAAGATATTGTAGAATCATGTTCTGTTCCACAAGGCTTTGCAACCAATAGATATCAGAAAGTATTTTTGTGATTCCATTGTTACCTAATTTGTGCATTTATCCAAATTCAAAATGCTTAAATTTGTATTTAAATATTAAAAATAAGTTTTATTGTGCAGTCATTGAAAGTTATGCTGGCAGATACTTGTCGCAGGGCGAAGCTGGGCGTGTCCCAATTTAGGAACACTGAAATGAATCTCAGGAGGCGGCTGTTGTAGGAAACTTTCTATATATCTCTTTTGATTCCAGTATTTATAGATATGTACAGAGGTCAAGGGATTGGCTACACAGGTCACCACTCCTTCAACCTGGATGGTGGACATCACCATCAATCATTTCTTCTCTCACAGGAGAAGTATGTAAACATTCTAAGAATAGACATTATTTACATGAAGGCTACGCGAGAAAGTTCTACAGAAAGACAAAAGACAGAAAACTCAGAGCAACACATACTAACTTCCTAAGTACAGATTTCATAACCATTGAAGGAGAGAACTATATAACAGCTGAGTGCTGGTATTTATATTGTCATATAACAAGACCAGAACTAATGAGGACATAGGAGGAAGAGGCACAGCAAACATACATGTTCTGTAGAAAAACACATTGCAGAAACAGGACAATGGAATAATGGCCTATGAAAATTGCACTGGAACAGTATATGTATATACAGTATAGGAAAAAATAACTTGTGGCTAATGTTCCTAGTTCTGTACTGCTCTTTTGGCTGTGAGCAGGAACCAATTCTCACTCCTATAGATTGGAAGTCATTGTTTTGCCATCTGCCTTATGCAAAGCAAAATATGCGGTTTGGTTGTTCTGAGAATTACACTGTTTAAATTCAATAGAATTGTTATATATAATTTAGAAAATTGATTTGTTAGAACATTAAGTTTTGCAATTGAACAGCTTTAACTAGCAAGCATGTATATTTTACTATCATTAAATGTGGTGGTTTGAAATTGGAATTGGTGCCCCATGTGAGGAAATAGAGCCAAACCAGCTATACTAAAGTAAATTCTGTTGGGGACAGTGTCAGACCAGTTTAAGATGTGACTTGATTATGCTACATTTTAAAAGAATGTACTTAAGTATAGTTTAAATATAGTAGACTGAAAATGGGCCAAATCTGTTCATTTTTAATATATTTATGAGTATAAAGCAACTAATTCTTCTGTTGTTCATTTTGTGGGGTCATCAAGTTCATCTCTCCATTTTTAACACCTTATGGAAGAAAGAGGATAGTCAGCACAAAAAGAACAGCTCTTCTATTATCAACTTCTGGAATTTCCTTCAATTTTTATTTTTTAATGGTTCCTGCGGAGAAAAAATAGTATAGGTAGTATTTGTTAGTAAAATTTTTCCCTTCCTCTCTTATACAAGGATAACTGAGTCTTTCTTCTGGTTTCTGCTCCTGAGGTTTCCCTCCTAAATAAGCTCAAATACTGAATTGACTTTAGGAGAAACTGACTTTTTCTTCTTAATTATCAGGACCACAACGGGATGCACAAGCAGCACGAGAGTTCATTTTGAAGATGTTTGTAGACCTGAATCCAGACAGTGACAAAATTATCTACTCCCACTTCACTTGTGCTACAGACACAGAGAATATACGCTTTGTCTTTGCTGCTGTCAAGGACACGATTCTACAGTTAAACCTGAAGGAATACAACCTGGTCTAACTGTGCCTAAGAGGCCCTCCAAGACCACCTTTGCATGATTGAAGATGCACAAGAGGGACTGTATTATCTGTGAAAACAAGTTGCATAATACTAATTTATTGCTGGCCTGCACTCTGAGAATGTTCACAGAGTTTTTTAGTTAATATTATGATATCATTTAAACTATATGGAGGAAAACCAAAAGATTCTGAAGTACATTCACAGTACATTTTCTTATTTTTTAGGCAAAATCTTGTGACTCAGTGGTTTCTAAATTCTCAGTCATACACTCACAAAGGATAGCAGGTTTTTGCTATTGAAGCAAAATTAAGCTGGTTCCTCTTTCCCTGACCCTTTCTCTCCCTCTTTCCTCCCCCTCTATGTTTTAAAAGTACAATGGCCATTTCACCACTTG
Source organism: Cyanoderma ruficeps (assembly GCA_008694505.1). Classification (NCBI taxonomy): domain Eukaryota; kingdom Metazoa; phylum Chordata; class Aves; order Passeriformes; family Timaliidae; genus Cyanoderma; species Cyanoderma ruficeps. Next base: position 237,257 of record VZDJ01000420.1, read on the forward strand.
CATTCCTTGACAATATATTTTCTGTTGAGTGATTTGTTCAAGAAAATTACTATCATCAGAAGTGATCAGTCATTGAAATTTTACAGAATGTGCTTTCTCTGAAGGATCAAAACTATTGATAGTATGATTTTTTAAATTCTTAAAATTAGTGTTCTCATTCTGTCTTCACTTGTGAGACAAGAATATTGGGAATTGCAAAATAGAAATAGTTGTGTGTGGATTTAGAATTGAAACATACTTTCACAGTTCAGAAAGATGCATAGAAGACAGTAATGAACTAATTAGACATAAACCTCAGATGTTCATAGAATATCTTAGAATCTCTTTTTAATTGCCATGTGCCATTATTTTCTCTTTTCTTTATTCACTAATCACAAGTAGAAATGTCATGGACACTACATTTTCCCCAGTGGCTACAGCCTGAAACAGGGATAGGGGGTTATTTTTCAGTTGTGTGCATTTTTTCTTAAGTTAGAGCTCTTTTGAAGTGTTTTTCCATGGTAGAAAAAAAAAAATTGTTGTAAAAAACCTTGTCAAATATGGCTTTTTATGAAACTAATACTTTTGATACATAAGATAGTGATTGAAATGCCAAACTAATAGATTGGGAATTGACCTGATTGAGTCAACTGCTGAATGATAAACATAGTTTTAACTCATATGTTCCTATTTTTATTGTGTTCCATTTTCTAATGTCAAAAACAACAGTGTAAGTAAATATGCTACTCAGTATACATGTATAGAAGACAGTTTAATTCTCTCCTTATGTCAGAGATGGCATGTGATTGCATACAATGTTTTCTCTAATAATATCAAGCACCTTTGTACAGCATGAAATTATTGATGAATGATCACATTCAGAAACCTTTCTTGATAAGATTGCTTCTTAACCTATTCACAAACATTTTATAGGTTTCATGCAAAATAGTCTCTCTTGACTTTCTTTAGAAAGAATCTTAACGCAAATCACTCTTGAAATTTAAACATGCAAAATTTCAATAACAGAAATGTAGCACTCATCAATGAGCAGCTTGGGTGGACAGGTATTTTTTTACCAGGTGCATGACTGCTAGCAAGCTACACAGAACTCTGAGGTCAGATATAATTGAATTACTTACATTGCCAAGTAGCAATAGGGTGCACTTAGCACAGAAGTTGCTGCCTCTCAGCAGAAAGGAGAGGTGGAAAAACAGTCTCTTATTACTTGAGTAACAAAGGTAACAATAAATACTAATGAGATGTTTTTCATCCTTGATACTCCCCACTCTAAAACAACATTAATAAAAACAGTAGCTAGTTTTTGTTCCCTCATAAAACACCTTATAATTGGAAACTGATTGTAGGTATAGTGCAGTTATGAATGCTATAATCATTGTACATACGTATATATGCCAGCATCCATATTGGCTTTATATTCATTAATTTTTGGCTAATTGAATGTGCTGTGTTTGATATGTATCTATGTAATTGTATAATGTCTTATAGCTGATTCACATTTTAAATAATGTTATTTTATTTACTTTTTTAAGAGAAGAATGTAAATTTTTTTTCAGTTAATTCCTGACTAGGTATTTGTTGTTTTTATTTTAAAAGCAACAAAAAAGCATATCATAGTACAGAATTGTACTAGCATTATGCTATATAGAATCATTTGAACATTCCTGAGTAAAAGTAAATTGGAGACATACAGAGGACATTCATAATCAAAACAATGCTTTAATCTTGCCAGGGCTTTATACAGATGTAGCAGCTGTTTTTGTTAGAAGAATTTATGCCATTATATCTAGGATTAGAATATACCATCTTAAATATGAATTTGCATTTGGTAGATTCAACTTCAATTTAATTTTACCTTTCTAATAGCCTTTTTTAGAAAAGTGAATTTAGAGACATTTCAAACCACTGAACATAAGTACTAATGGGCATATGTTATTTCCCTAAAAATATAATAAAATAAAACCATCAGACTGCAAGAAATAAAATACAAGTTTTTGAGTTCAGTTAAGTAGAGTGCCTTCTCAGTTGGATACTGTTTACCTTGCCTGTGGTAAGGCTTTTCTCTGTTAAGTACCGTTTAGTTCAAGCCTATTGTTATTGTAATTGGAAATACCTTTTCTAAATGTTTTCTCTGTTAAATGTTAATTACCTGACACCCCTTTCTTTGTAACTGTATTGGTTCCTCAAACTGCCCCTGCCTATTGAGATCACTGCTTCTCCCTGCCGCTTTCTGCATGGCAACTGATTATGCCACCCGACATGCAAACGAAGAAGCCCCAAGTGCTCATGGAACACTATTCAAACATAAAACCCCTAAAATCAACGAGCCAACACAAAACCAAAGACTAAGAATGACCACTCTGGGTGGGCAGGACCATAGGGAACCTCAGACCAATCAGAGCTGGACTCCACCTCGTCGCCATAACTTCAACAGCACTCGACCAGACAGACACCCCTAGACCATGAGCTCAAAAGGTGTCTTCCTAGGATCTATCCCAGGGACTCTCGTGAGGAGGAAGGCCCAGCTCTGCCCTGTGGCCAAGCTGAACACCTCTTTCTCTGTGATGTCCATCGGGAGCAGCGATGGTGTGTGCAACCCCTTGAGCCCCACCTAAAGCTGATCTTAAAAGCATTAAAAAGGAGCTGGTCTCCTTGCCCATTCTTCTCAAGATCAGTTAAACATATATTCAGAAATTACAGAAACCTTAGATCTAACAACAACAAAGTTGCCAATGTTAAAAATTTTAAGGAGTTCAAAAAATTTGTTTAATAAAGCTAAAGCATGTAGTTGAAGGCTATAAAAAGTGACACTGACATTCCAAATGTATCATCAGAACAGCTGTTCTTGCTATATATGTAATTATAACATTGGCCCAGATCTTACTTATAAACATAAGAAATTTTCTGTTTTAAGCATTGACTCTGGAGTGTGTGATAATAACCCTTCTTTCAGCTTGTGAATACATTGGCCACCTTGGATTTAGTGATATAAATAGAATTGTAGGGGGGGGGAAAGTCAGTGTTGTTTAATGAAAGTTTGACTTTGTTTTATTATGGGATATTGGGGAGGTGTATGGGGTTTTAAGTTTTAATATAAAAAAGTTTTGTATAAAAACAAACCAAAAATGTACTCACGCTTTATAGATACATTACTATATAATTCAAATGTGTCTGCAACTGGACTACTTCTGGTATATTTTAATTGAGTTGAACCTGTGAAAATGTTTAGAACATTAAAACATATTCTGAAAAAATATAGTCAGCATGCTAATGTAAGCCTTACATGATTCACCTAACACAGCATTGCAGTGTGACTGTTTACAAAAACATTTCATTTTTAAATGACAGATGTTCTCATTTGAAGTATATTCCATTGCTGTTGCTGTTTTAATTGGTGATTTCCACTATGCATTATAGTGCTTGGGTCTAGAAGTATGTGCCTCTAACATGAAGCTGAAGGCAAAAATAAGACAGGAACCCTTTTAATTTTGCAAAATTACATTGCTTCATTGAATGTCATAAATGGGGGAGAAGGAAAACATTGGGAAACTATTCTAGGCATACAAGAAAGCTGTAAATATGTTTTACAAAAAACTTAAACTTGCTTTTTTCACTAATTAACTGGCACTTTGTTTACATATATTGGATGATGAAGCTATAAGGGCAGTTTACTTTTATAATTCAGACTTTTGATTTTCAAGGTAACCTGTAGTTTTAAATCATACTGCCACATGATTGTGAAGCACTTTTTAAAGTTTCAAAGTGGAGAAGAGGTTTCATGCTGGTTATCAGTCAGAACTGCCTGCATGATTTGCAAAAACTTTAAAAGGTGATAAAAAGGCTGCATATGAAGATATTGCTAGACTGAGCTTTCAGTTATGAGATGCAAGACTTTGCGGTTGCTCAACTTAATGGTCCTCCCTTGTTATGCATTCTTCATAAAATAATGAAATAATAGGAGAAAACCGAGACATGTTAACCCATGTGGAAAAGAAAAATAATGCCCAAATAATTTATTATATGTGCTTCTGGTATTGAAGGTCTGTGCATGATTATCCTGCATTACATTAACAAACTAATGAAGTGTGCACAGTATATTAACAAGGCCTACAAATTACCTGACTCTAGTTAAGAAATCAATAAATTAAATCTGTTTTGGAAAGTGTCACAAGTAAGGAAATTAAAATGGCCTGTTGTAGATAATTAATGGTTATTTGAGATGTTCACGCTTCTGCAGATAAAGTCCCTCTCTGGACATAAACAACTAAAGTTATATGTCCCTGTCCAATTTGCTAGTTTAGTAGAGATCATGAAAAGCAAAGTGTTTTGGTTTGAAAAGAACCACTGATAGTTACTCTTTTTTTGTTGCTGTATTGCTTTAATTTACCATTTTACTTATCAGTCAAAACGAACATTTCCATGTAATCAGTAATCCATTGAGGGTCATTGTTTATCTAGTTACAGGGATTTTACTGTAACTTTTACTCTATGTTGCAGGAAAAAAGGAATCGAAGAATCATTTGGCCAAAGTTGATGTTGAAGGTAGTTTCAAGAATGCAAGGGAATTCAACCAGATCAATCTTACTCTTGGTAATAAGATTGCTCTTTTTGTGGTGTTGGGGGGTTTTCTACCAAATGATGGTCTAAGATGAAGTCTTGCTGGATTTCTTATTTATCATCTTGCAGAAAAATCTTTTTTTTGGCCAATATATTGGAAGGGGTGTCAGATACCTTTTTTAAACTTGCAGTGTTCAACAAAATAAAGATAATATTTGTTATTCTAAAGTGTCATTTAAATGCATGTATTGTGTATTGTTTGGGGGACAAAAATAGAGTGTGTTTTTCTGTTTTTCTGCTTAAAAGCTAATGCATAAATGCTGCTCCTCAACAATCGTGTTGGTTAAAAATACAGTACTTTTCACTATAGCTTTGTACTATAGTATCTTCTTCATTCCTTGATATTTAGCTGTTCTGAAATATATTTGTGCTTGTTCTCCCAAAATTTTTCTTTTGACAAATATTTGTCTTGGGAATGGTTTTTATCTCATATCTATTTTGGGGGGGGGGGGAGGGGGGTTGTGTCCAGAAAAGATCACTCCCTCCCTCCCTCCAGCTCCAGGAGTATCACAATGGGTGAGACCCAGCCCAGGATCCTACTAGGGCTGGGGGCAAGGGGTTGCTTCCTTCTGGTGGGGAAATTCATCTCAGCAGCCACATGGCACAGTGCCTCTTACCAGAAATACTGTTGCTTTGTGGTTTTTACTTGTTTCTTTTCTTCTCCTTTGGCACTGTGACTGGGCTTACTGGCTTGCTTTTCTGTTCCTCTGCTTGCTTGGGAGCCCAGAGCCAGTGGATGCTGCCCCGGGAGCTCACCAGGGCCACCCCTCTGTGTGGCCCGACCCTGAGACCAGCCATCACTGGTGAGCTATCCAGGGGAGTGATTCCCTGCCCAGCCCTGCTGTTTTCTGCTTCAGGGCTTCTTGCTACATTTTAATCTGACACTCAGCTGCCCTGCAGCTTCTGGCATGGCCCTGGAGCCTGTGGTACACTTTGTCATCTTGGGTGTGCCCGTCTCTGCCATTCCAGTTTTCTTCTTCTGAGGTTCCTACTACAGTCCATTTCATCATCTGAAGGGCACTGGGATTGACTACCCCTATGAGTTTGTATAGGAAGCCCCTTTTCTCTCTTCTTCTGGCTCGCCCACCATTTGCCATGTGGCGAGAGGTGACTGAGCTCGTGCCACAGCGTCCTCTGCAGTCATAGGAGGATCATTTCACCTGCCCAGCCTCACCGGGAGCCAACAGCACCCCTGGTGGTTCTGACCATAACTACACCAAAGGGGAAAGTGCTTGACTGTCAAGATAAGGCTGTTACTGGGTCTCTGTTTTTTTTCTGTTGTTGATGATGTTGTTGTTTGTTTGCCTTATTATACATATATATATACTAGTAAAGAACTGTTATTCCTTTTCCCATATCTTTGCCTGACAGCCCTGTAATTTCAAAATCATAATAAGTTGGAGGGAAGGGGGTCATATTTTCCATTCCAAGGGAGGTTCCCGCCTTCCTTGGCAGACACCTGTCTTTCAAACCAAGACAATATTGTATAGATGTATTATCCCCATTAGTTTTTTAACAATACGTGCTCTGTCCTCATTGTCCATATATTAACATTTCCTGAATATCCTTATTACAGACAGAAAGTTCAAAACATTTAAGGTTCAGTACAGTGAATACAGTTATTTGACATTATTACTAAATATTTTTTTTGTTTGTGTACAACCGAAACTCAGAAGAATGGGAGAAAATAAATAACCATCTGCGTCTTTATTAATAGAAAACATTCAGAATTTGTAGGCTCTTAAGTGAAATTCTGAAGCATTTTGCATGATTACAATAGTTATGCAAAAGCAGACTGTTTCTTTGATCTTTTTGTTTGCCTAAGTGATAGAAAAAACAGAAAGAGGCCTACATATTGCTTTTCAAGATTCTGACTCATACTTGAGCAGCAATCATTGCATCTGAGATCCTTACAACTGAAAAAGAATTTCAGGACACTTGGAAAAATGACTGTTCTCTATTATGTGATTACAAGTTTAAATAAGATTTTTGGAATGCAAATACTTTTCCTAAGTAAGGACTTCAGTGAACTTCTGTTGCAGAATGCAAAGGTGAGGGATCAATGAGGAAGGATTTCTTTTACCTTTATGTCTCAGTGAAAATAACATCAACAAAAATACAAGTGCAAATTGTGATATTTAGATATGTGAAATAGATGCTGAAACTGTATTTATGTCATAAATTGTGCATAGATATGCGTCAAGGTTTGACACTGGACAAATCGCCAGGCACTCACGAAGGTCGTTCACTTACTCTCTCCTGATACAGTTGGGTAGAGGACAGGGAAAAAAAATTAACTAAGGGCTCATGACTTGAGATAACGACTGGAAGAAAAAACGCTCTAAGGGCAAAACAGATTCAAATTTAAAGGTATAAAGTAAATTTATTATTAACAGTCAGAGGAGGATGAGAAGTAAAATGAGCCATTAAAAAACCCTTCCCCCCCCCAGCTGCTCCCTCCTTCCCACTGACAGTGCAGGGAGACAGGGCGTGGGGGTTTTGGTCAGTTCATCATTCGAGATCCTTTTCTATTTGCTCAGGGAGAGGAGTGTTTTTTCTGCTATGCCATGGGGTCCCTCCCATGGGCAGTGTTCCCAAAAATGTTGTGGCATGGGTGACTCGTCCATGGGGTGCAGTCTTTTAAGGATAGGCTGCTCTAGTTTGGAAGCAAGAGCTCTCCTCTATCTCTGGAAGCAGGGGCCCTCTCTCTCTCTATTCAGGTCTCCCACTGGATCACAGCTTTCCTTGGTATCCACCCGCTCCTGCCAGAGCACTTTTTCCTATGGCCTCCAAGTAGATCTCTGCCTCCTCTGTGGACTTCATGCATTACAAAGGGAGAGTTTGTTTTACCATAGTCCTCACCATGGCTGGCAGAGGAATCTTGGCTCTGATGCTTGGAGCACCTCCTCCCACTCTTTCTTTTCCACTGACCTTGGTGTCATCCTGTTGTTTTCCCTCACATGTTCTCACTTCCTCCTCTTCTCCGACTAGAAGAAAAACTGCTGCTTCTAGGTACCATTGTCAACAAGTTTCACTAATTCAAAGATTTTTGCAAGATCCCACAGTGCAGAAAGTTGATCTTGTCTAGGTTCCGCATTGGGGTCTTGCTTGTCTTCCACTGCTGGCAATGGTGCTATTTAATGCCTCTCTTCATGTGGGGGGCCGGGAAGGGGAAGCCTCTGCCACTGCCCTTTTCACCCACAGTGCGGCTGGCTGGAGGTGGGCAGGCAGGCAAGGCTTGCTGTGGGCCGCACTGAGATGGCGGCGGCTGTGGTGGCGCATTGCCACACGGTGTGCCGGGATGGCCCCTGAAGGCGGTGCTTCGTTACCCTTGAAAAAAACCTGTGTGCATGCTGTTTGATTTTCTTAAATATGTCATCACAGAGGTGTTACCAACCTCTCTGAGGCCAGCAGCATGTCCATCTTCAGAGCCATCAGAGATTGGCTCTGTTGGACATGGTGGAAGCTTCTAGCAGCTTCTCACAGAAGCTACTACCCCTGTGGCTCCCCCCGCTACCAAAAATCAGGCTGTGCCAAACCAAGAGAATGTGACATAAACTTACATCACATACTATGTTAGTATGACCTGACTGTCAAACCATTTTGTACTATACTGTCCCAAACACCTAGCAGTTCCAGAGTATTTGCAAACAGAGAATGCTTCATCTGCCACAAAATATGCTATTGACTGTTTTTTATGAACTCTTCTGGTATCAGTGACAGAGAAGTTTCACAACTGACACAATTTCATAGCTCTGCTGCCAAAATGAACCACTTTCTAATTCCTCCTCAGTTTCTGGGTCTCAGCTACATTGTACTTTTCTCTGTCCCTTCTGCCAGCCCTTGGTACTTGTCAAACCAGTAAACTGGGTAAAAACAGCCCCCTGATTTCTGTTACTCTTGCTTGACTAGTTTAGAGCTCTAATTTTCTAATTTTTTTGATCCAGTTTGGCTAATCAGTGGCTCAAACATCCCAAGTTGACTAAAGGGAAGATGTATAAGTGTGTGGTCAAAAGAAGGGCTTACAAGTTGTCTTGGGTTGCAATGCAAGATATAACCAAAAGTACGTATTCTATTACTATCTGTTGAAACTGGTTGGGGAAGTGTTTTTTTCTCTTCTATGACCCATTCCTTGTGACTCTGGGGGGGAGGGCGTGAGTGTCTTCTGTTAATGGGCCAGCTGTTAAAGCCAGATGGGGCAGTGTTCTTTATGTCTTCTATGACCCATCCTTCCTCCAGGGGGATATCTTCTGTTAATAGGCCAATAAGGCTCACTGCATGACTGATAAAATTACATCATCCCATTGTGAGATGCTCTACCCAGCAGGAAGAGCCAAGCATTGCTACCTGGATAAAAAACATTCAGAACACCAGGACAGCCTGTTTTTCCACTGGATTCCCAGAGGAAGACTGGACTGATCTCATCACCACTGCACCTTCAGAGGAAAACTGCACTCTTCTACAGGATCATCTCTGCACCAACAGAACCACATCTGTCATTCCAGGAGGACTTATTTGGACTGCTACCAACACCCTGACCAACAGGGTGTCAGGTTGTATTCTGATTTTGTCAGTGTTTTCTGTTTTTTGTTTGCTTGCTTTTTTTGTACTACATTTTTATTTTTAATATTCTTTGTAAAGAACTGTTATTCCTATTCCCGTATCTTTGCCTGAAAGCCCCTTAATTTCAAAATTATAATAATTTGGAGGGAGGGGGTTTACATTCTCCATTCCAAGGGAAGCTCCCGCTTTCCCTGGCAGACACCTGTCTTCCTAAACTAAGACACAAGTTAGAAAACAAGGTGTAAGTTTACCTTCCTCTTAAAATCTAATCCTAAAATTTCCATGAACACTGAGCAGTATCTAAGCCCCTCATTTTAAGCACTTCCTGGGCTACTAGGTATTTTGGCTTGGGAGAATTGCCCTATTCAATTTGAAAGGTCTTGATTTTATTTTTATTCAGAAAAGCCTTTAATGAAAATGGTAAGACAAGAAAAGCTCTTTTTTGCTCTCCTGTAAGAATAACAAGTTTGTGTAAATATGGACTAAACCTGTTTGAGTATGAATCCCTCTTGGGCCAAATCCATACAGGCCCAGGAGTGCCCAGAGATGTGAGAATTGAATTAGAACCTTCAGATTATCTAAAATACATAAATCCACCCAGACATGAGGTAGAAATGCAAGTTTAGTTTTAAATAAATAGAGTATTTTAAGTGCCTGTATTAGCTAGTAAGAGAAGCCCTAAGATCTAGTTTAAAGTTTAGTGGCATTGCCTTTTGCAAAGATGCATAAACTCTAGACATAATGAAAATAATGTAACCTTGCTATGCATTTTTAGAACAGATAAAGCTATATGTGTACAATTTGTGCAAGAATTTGCTTTTGTCTTCGCACATCAATCTTAAATTGGGATTGGTCCAGCAAGGATGTAGAAAATTCGTGTGAATACCCAATTGGCTAAAAATAGAATAAAAATGCACTTCTTTGAGAACACACACACCGAGGACTCATGAAAAACACTGATGCCTCTGTTGTTGTTACTGCATAGACTGCTACTGATAAGATGCTCACGGGACACAGACTACTGATGCCTTTACTGCGGCTGTGGCTGCTGCTTCTGCTTGGGACTTAGAAACTTTATGTTAGAAGGCTTCTGCGTACTGCTACAGACTCTAACAACTTTGCCTTCATGGGACTGATCTAATGATGCAATAAACGACTTCTTTTGCAACTACGCAGCTTCTAGTCTTCAATGAAGATGCCCCAGAAACTTAACAATGGTATTTAGACTGAAGCAAACAAGTCATGCTTGGTTTTAGGAAAGGAAAAGTATAACAGTTGGGTGTTGGAGACTGAATGTTATAATTTATGGCTTAAACATCTTCATGAAGGACCTTTTGCCTATTATAGCTAAACTGTATTAAAAAAGCTGCAGAGAAAACCACCAAAATCCTGAATGGAGCCCTGGACTGCTCGTTGATGAAGATAAGACTCAGGGGAAAAGAATGCATCCACAGAGAGATCAAACTTAGCACTTTCAGGGTCCAGACCAAATCTCCAGGGCTATCAGCTGCCAGGCTTGAACAGACCCTCACAGCAAAGGGGGGGAGGAGAGGTTTTGGGTGTGTGGTAAAAAGCCTTTGGTGAGAGGCAGTGAATGCCCATCCTCCGCTGTGCAGACGAGCTCAGCTGTGAGGCCCCTTCATCCTGGGAAAAGCTGCCTCCAGGCAAAGGACAGCAGAGGGAGTGTCATGATCCATCGAAGGCCCCTTAAAGGAGTCCCCAGATCCCGCACCTGAGCACTGCAACATGATGCAACAGATACACTGTTGCAAGGGACAGTGTGAAACTTGTCTTCCCAAAGGGACTCACCTGGGCATTCCCACTTGGCCCAAATGTATATTAATCCATGAGATTCCATACTTTTCGGTGGTGGCAGGTGGCAGGGGGGTCTCTCATCACCAGGAAGACCAGATGGAGGGGAATAATGAGATGTCGTTGGGACCTCCAGAAGGGTGATATGTTTCTACTTAGCCCCTGTCACTCTCTCCCTGTGCCCCCATCCCCCCCCACACACTTCTTTTCTTATTTCTTTCTTTTCCTTTCTCTTTGCCTCTTTTACTATTCAATAAAACAAACAAATTTTTTTTGGCACCAACATCTAACCTCGTTTGGTTTTAACTATGTTTTTTGGGTAAATTTCAAACCTTTCTGGGTTTGAGCCGTTTTATTCAAAGAGGCTTAGTTTCTGTAGTGGTTTTGGTTCGCCAATTTGAGTTTCCCAGCCAGTGCACCAAATAACTGAAAGATGCCAGAGCTTCTTGCTTAGTCTTCTGTCACTTTCCTTCTACCATTTTCCTCTTATTATTTTTCCAAATCTTCCCATTGTGCTGTTTGTCATAAAGAGAAGGTTGCTTGACATATTGGATTCAGTTCTGGTAATCATTACAGGACTGTTTATACTGGCTAAATTAAAGATAAATTGTGACTAAGAAGAGGATTAGAAATTCACGGTAGTTTGGGGCAGTTCCCTTGTGGACACACATTTTAGAAAACAAAACTACTATAACAAAATAGTTATTATACAGTCAACTGAAGCATACAATGGGCTAATGTCCTGTTTTGAAAGACAGGTGTCTTCCAAGGAAGGCGGGAATCTCCCTTGGAATGGAAAATATGAGCCCCTTCCCTCCTAGTTATTATAACTTTGAAATTATGGGCTTTCAGGCAAAGAAATGGGGAAAGGAAAAACAGTTCTTTACTAATATATATATATATGTATATCTATATATAACAAGGCAAACAGCAACAGCAGGAACAACAAAAAAACTAGAAATCAAATAACAGTCTTCTCTCGGCCGTCAAGCATTTTCCCCTTTGGTGTAGTTCTGGTCAAAGCTGGCAGGGCACTGTTGGCTCTCTGCTGTGCAGGGCAGGTGCGATGATTCCCCTATGGTTGCAGGGAGCAGTGTGGCAAAAACTCAGATGTTCCTCCATGCCATCATTGGTGGGCACGTCACTGGAAGGGATAGAAAGGGGCTTTCTTTGGAAACTCACTGGAAGCCATCAGTGTCAGTGCCACTTGGGAAACTGAATGAACTGCAGCAGGAAGACTCAGAGGCAGCAAGTTGGAATGGCACACCCAGGATGACAAAATAAAGTGTAGTAAAGACTCTGGCTATTCCAGAAGCTGCGGGGTGGCTGGGTGTAGGGTTAAAATGTAGCAAGACACCCTGAAGCAGCAGCAGAGAGCAGTGGGGCTGGGCAGGGAATCGCTCCCTGGGTGGTTCACTGGCAATGACTGGTCCCTGGGTTGGGCTGCACAGAGGGGAGGTCCCTGGTGGGTTGTGGCAGGCTCCCGGGTCCCAGCACAGCACACAGTGGCTGTGGGCTCCCAAACAGCAGAGGAACAGAGAAGCAATCCAGTAAGCTCCAGTCCCAGTGCCGAAGTGTTGGAACCCTGGAGGCTGAAAATTTTAGGCTTTCTGAGTTGAGGGATGCTGACCCACAGGCAGGCACCGCATTTGACTTGAGGTCTTGGAACAGGCTTCCAAAGTTGTGTGATAGCACAGGGGTTGTAGGTGTGTAGTTAGAGTGGTGTTGTGTGATCTCACAGGGTGAAAACTTAAGTTTGGGATTTTGGTATATAGTAATGTGTATGGGCCAAGATGGAGCACTCAGGGTGTCGTCCAAGTTCTTCTTCACCTTCTTCTTCCATCTTCTTCACGGATCTGGGTGGCTTTCTCTAATTGGGTGAAAGATGTCTGCATTGTGAACAACAAATGGTTACTATTGGGTCAAAATCATAAATAATATAGGTGTGTGGTGGTTTCACCCCACTGGAGAAGATTGCATCTATAGGCATTGTTAGGCTTCGAGGACTCTTCCCTCCATGTTGGTAGCTATAATCCCTCTCTCCCTCTCCCTCTCTCTCTTTCTTACTATTCTTTATTTTTCTCGCCACTATCGCATTTGTTGGCACTAAATAAAGGTGCATTTTTGATTGAGTAAACTGAGTTGTCCCCTGCTGTGTCTTTTGCACTCTGAGATCCTTAAAACAAACCATCAGGTTTCCTGCATATAATTTGCGGACCCTGACAGGAGCAGTAGGGTGTTTTACAGCTGCTAAAAAAACTGATCTGGGCCAGGATGGGGCACATCATCCCCTCCCCTGGCCTGGGTGTCACCGGGCCAGGTCTGCCTCCTGTGAAAACTCAGGCCCGGGCAGGCTGGGCCATCTCGCCCCCCCCTCCCCAAAAGGAAAGAGCCAGGACTGCCTTACCTCCTTTGAAGGCTGAATAAAAAGAGAGCGATCCCAGGCTTCCTTCTAACTTTTTTAAGGCTATGTGGGTCCCAGAGGTGTATCCCTGCATGCAATTGGCTATTTTGGTTATCAGATCAAAGGAAATCACCAATTGCACCTCACCATCTGTGCTAAACCAACACAAGGTGTCACTTTGGTATTGGGTAATTATCTCTTAAATAGCCTTGGTGAAAGTTAGAAGCCCTCCATTTTGTCTCGTTTCTCTAACTGGCAAGTTGGAGTGCAAGCTGTAAATAGTGTAAATAGATAAGATATAATAGACAACCAAGACCGAACTCGATTCTACGTTTCCCGTGTCTTTCATCCTCACCTCAGCCGAGATAAAGCAGGCAGAACTGTAACACCAAAGGAAAAGAAAAAAAAAAAAACGAGCAAAAGCCAAATG
>VZDJ01000420.1:251334-281734 GCA_008694505.1 Cyanoderma ruficeps
ATATTATATACATATATACATATATACATCTAGATCTAGATTCAGGCACAGTATGATGCACAGTTTACCCCAAAACAAGGTCCCCTTGAGGTATGCATTGTCTCTCCATCTGTCTGCATCACCCACCATGTGCAACCTGGTCCCTAAGCAAAGACAACCCCACTGGATGGATTTGTCTTTGCTTGAGGCAGAATTGATCCAAATGGTTTTTCCCAGCCTATCTTTCATGTGTACCACCGGAACCTTATTCCCATCTGTTGTTTGCAAGGGTTCAGATTGGGCAGGGTCTGCTTGGAGCCTCTGGTGTTAACTGCCCATGTGGCCTTTACTAAACGCAGCTCCCAATTTTTGCAAGTCCACCCACCCAGTGCCTTCAAGGTGTTTTTAAGCAGGCCATTGCACCATTCAACTTTCCCAGAAGCTGGTGCATGATAAGGAATATGGTATAGCCACTCAATACTGTGTTCTCTAGCCCAGGTGTTTATAAGGCTGTTCTTGAAATGGGCAGTAGAATGAGGCACAGAGTAAGTCTCCAAACATCCAGTGGTGGCTTCTACCATTGTGAGTACGTAACACTTGCCTTGGCTGGTTTGAGGGAGTGTGATGTAATCAATCTGCCAGGCCTCCCCATACTTATATTTGCACGACCACCCACTATACCACAGGGGCTTCAGCTGTTTGGCCTGCTTAATCACAGCACATGTCTCACAGCCATGGATAACCTGGGAGACACTGTCCATGCTTAAATCCACCAGTTGGTCTTGTGCCCGCTTATAGGTGGCATCTCTGTCCTCTTGGCCTGAGGCATCATGGGGCCCATCAAGCTAGGAACAACTCCCCCTTGTGTTCCCAATCTAAGTCTATCTGTGACTGTAGTGACTGAAGCACAGACTCCATTATGATGCAACAGAATCACTTTATTAAGCACGAGTGAGTTTTACTGTTTACAGTTAGGATCAGACTATGCAGTCAAGCAGAATACTAAAATCACTAACCAGCATGCAAACAAATAGCAGAGCCGGATGTTTCTTGCTCTTATCGCAAACATTTTCGAGCATTCTGCGCAGCCCATGTTTGAGCTGCTAATTAAAGCATTCTCACATAGGTATTTATGGCTGGCCATGATCCTTTGGTATATGCTTTCTCATGCAGATTTTAAGGTTGAACAGCAGTCACATCTACATGTTCCCCTTCTTTGTTAAAGGAGGAACTGATAATGAGAGCAGCCATTATGTTTGCTTCTGCCTTTTTTGCTGACTCAGAACTGTCTACAGAGCCAAAGAAATCCTGTAATAAGAATAGAAAAAAATCCCATCCTCAAAGTCCCAGACAGTCATATGTGTAAATTTAGTCCCTTAAACCAAGTTTTTGGATTAAGCCAAGTAAAGTCATTAGCAAGCGTATCATAGAAATCCTGTGCAGACAGGGTTTGTAATGACTGAGATTGTTTCCTAAGGCTATCTCTTAATGCATTTATGTTTTTATCCATGTTTGTAGAAAATTCCCCCTTTAAATGAGCCTTCACCTTATCCCAAGAAGTTCTAGAACTGTTCCATTCTACAGGAGTAACACACGTTAGCATCGGTGTGCTGCCAATCGTAATGAAGGCATAAGTATTTAGGGCATCTTGTTTTTCTCCTACCCATAGCAAGGCAGCCTCAAGAGCATCTAAGTGTGCCAATATTTGTTGATTGACTACTGTTTGCATTTGTAATTACTCTGCAAAATTACTCATTGCAGAACTAACTTCATGAGCTGTTTTTACTGATTCCATAAAGCAGCAATGGCAATAGTAGATGAAGCTAAAATAATAACAGATACAATAAAAGCAATAAGCCAAGCAATAAATCTCTTAGTTCATTTGGATTACTTTAAAAACAAGCGTTTTAGATACACAACTCCTGATTTTCCTTCCTATTCCTATGAAAGATTCACAGGAATCTATATTTCTGCATGCTGACATAGGGATAAGTAAAATTCCTTTCAGTTCTATTTTCAGGGGTGATGCAGGAGGTGTACATAGGGTTGAAAGCTGTGATGCAATATGACTGACTACAAGATTCAACTGCCATATTTGCGGTTAATAAAAAATGCATAAAGATGTGTTATGCAGATCATGGTGTCAAGAGTTTTGATATGTGGCATTCATCCAATATGTAGATGACACATGAGAATAATGTAAAGCCCATATTCATGGAGTCCGGAAGGGGAGCATTATTCGCCAATGAACTGTATGAGGGAATGTAGCCCTGGTTTGTGCCTGAGATGTTTTGGTTTCTGAAATTCCGTGCCTGAGATGTTTTGGTTTCTGAAATTCCTTTCCCAGGGAATTTTCTGTAAACAAGAGACATGTTTTTGTAATGGCAAAATTGTTTACATTTTTTCCCTAGGAGGGACTTCTTTTTGATGTCCCTCTGGTTTGACCAATGTGATTGAAGAGGTTCGTCTTCTTGTCACCAATCAATTTGGTCTGTGTAGAATAGTATAAAAAGGGAGACACATCCCAAGAATAGAGGAGCCATTTTCAGCCTTCTGAAGTTGGAGTCTTTGTGTCGTTGTGGTGTACAACAGCGTCAAGGGAAGGATTCACCACTGGCATCACAGATCTGTGTGATAGACCCAGATAGTCCTTTTTCCAGCTAATGCTTCCTGAGCAGGAGCTATTTACATCATGTCTGGCATTGTTACAGATAGAATGACTTTGTGGGCCCCATTCTGACACTGATATATTAAGGGAGTGTATCTGATGTTGCTCAGGGTTTTCCATCCTACATAGAGAACATGCAATATGCACTGAAGATGGGACAGATCTAAGGTCACATATTGGAATATTATTCAGAGGTGTGGTGGTGTTTATAGGGTTACGTGATGTATCAACCCCTGTATAGGTGCTCTACACCCCTGGAATTTCAATTGCTCATAAGGTAGTCTTTTTTGCCAGTATATTTTTTTTTCAGATGTATGTGTAATGTGAAAGGGATGCAAGTGCTGTCACTGCGAGTAGTTAAGCATAGGGGATAAGAGTCTGCTGCAAAAGTTTGATTTCCTTCAACTGATAGCCAATCTGTCCAGTTAGTTAATGACCCAGATGGAGAGAGCCATGTCCCTCCTAGTATTTTAGAGTTGTTATTAGAAATGGGAATTTCCAAGTCACACCAGGTTAATGGACGAAACACCGGAGGGTCATAAACATGAGCCCAGTAGATTTGTGCGTTGACACCCATAACACAAGAGCTAAACAGCAAAACATAAAGCAAAGGTCTTGCTTTCGAGTTAGCTGATAAAATGGCCAGATAGGCCAAGAAGGTATTTGCGGCACTGGGTTCTGTCTCCACACACTGCATCATTCTAGATGCCTCAGCATCCAGAGCCTTGAGATCACCCCATGTTATGCTTTTACTTTTCTTCCTCTTCTTCCCTATTGAGGGGTTGGTCAGCTTCAATTTGATCATCTCTGGCACAGGATTCTGCTGGGTGTCCCTCCAACTTATGGTATGGTTTGATAGCTTTAGCTGGTACCCACAATGGACCTGTAGGGGATAGAACACAAGCATATCCCTGGCCCCATGTTAATAGATCAACGGGTCTGTGACAGACGGTTGTATCAGGAAGCTGCCTATATAATACCTTAGGATGTTGCAGCCTATCCTTGGGGCTTTTAAAGTGACGTTCTGCAGCTGTAAGAGTAAAAGGGTCGATTCATTTGTTCCACAACCCCCTGAGAGGAGGGATTGAGGGCAATTCCAAAGGAGTGAGGAACACCCCAGGCCTGTAAAAACGTAGCAACAGAATTGGATTGATAAGCAAGGCCATTATCCGTGTGAATTTCCTGTGGCTGGCCCATGGTCACAAATGCACGAAGGTGGTGATGAACACCCTTTGCAGATCCACCTGTATGTACATTGGCAACTAAATAAGTCAATAGAACAATGAACAAATTTCTGCTGACCAAAAGACGGGATGTGCGTAGCATCAGTCTGCCATAATTGGCAGGCTACAAGCCCTCTATGTACTACTCCACTGGGCACATTAGGAGAAGAAAAACGTTGGCAGTCAGGACAAGTGCTGAAAATCATGCGAGCCTGGGACATTGAAATAACATAATCTTTAGATAAAGCAGCAGTGTTTTAATGAAAAAAAGGCATGAGATTCTGAGGCAGCTGTAAATGTCTGATTAGATATCACTGCCACTGTCAAGCGGTAGGCACAAGCATTCCCTTCCATTAGAGGACCTGGTAGGTTGGTATGGGATCAAATATGCATGACAAAAAATGGTGTACGATGAGAACAAATGAGAGATATTAAATTAACAAGTAATAGGGTTATATCAGTAGTATTTACAAGGTGCCAAGAAATGTCGGGTATCTGCAGAAGTATTCTGGTAACATATGCACTATGTGCTATAAGATTAAAAGGTGAGTTGGGAAAAAGACTAAACACCTCCATGCAGCTCTGAGTTCGACTACTTGCGCAGAGCCAGCCTGTGTAACAACGTGATCTAATAACACAACCCTTTCCAGCCTCCCAGGAGGGTTCCTTTGCTAGCTCAATTGCTTGTGAGGCTTTAAGGGTAATGTATTAGGGACGGAATAAAGGATCAAAAGAGGCTCTTACCCTGCGATGTTTCAAGATGTTTATTCTCCCAGGGAAGCCAGGGGGCAAGAGAGCGAACCAGGAAGCCAGGGGCTTTTTAGCCCCTGCCAGGGAAAGATAACTGGAACTCAGCCAATTAGGTCAAAGGGGGAAGGAAAGGTCAAAATATCTGGTAACATGTTACAGGGGTCGGGGGAAAAACCATTCCCCAGAGGAATACAACATCTCCCCCTTTTTTGTTTAACAAAGTTACAAGGAAAACATTAGGTTCATTTTGACATGGGATGTGGGTTGTCCCACCACTCACAATTGGTGGGGAAGTCAGACTGCCTTAGATTTGTCAACTATATATGGTTGACTTCTGAGGTAGAAGGTATGATACCATTGATAGCCTTGAAAATCAAACGACGTAGGATCCCGAACGCTATTGTTACAAGGAAAAGAATAACAAAGAATAACAAAATTGTTTTAACTATAGAAATCCACCACCCTGTGAATCCCCAGCCCTTGAACAGTTCTTTGAACCAATCCTCAGATTCTTGTTTCACTTGTCCGATCAAGCTGTTCATGCTTCGAAGGGCAGCATGGATGTTTGGAGCTTTCGAGGTCAGGTTCATGCAACAGAGTCCTTCAAATTCCTGGCATTCATGTCCATGCAGTAGCAGGAGATAATCTATCGCAGCACGGTTTTGGAGTGTTGCTTGTCTGGTAATTTCCTCGTCTTCTAGGTAAGAACTGATGGCGGTGGACGTCAAATTTGCCTGTTTGGCCACCCAGCACTCTAGATGGCCCAATTCACCTAGATCTTTGGCTGCTGCAACCCACGGAAGGAACAGGGACACAGCAACTCTTTTTGACTTGGCCCAATGAAAAATTTCTGAATTACAATTTGGGTCCAAATTGTCAATGCTTCTCTTATGAATTTTGTTAGCCAAATTGTTTTTCTGAGTCCATTCACCAATTAAGTTTGGTTGGGTGTCAATACGGACAACCGCCCTATGGTACATGGCCCTCCTAAAAGCCGAGATGGAATTCCTACCAGACAAGTGGACATAGGATCCTTTACTGCTGCAGTGCACAAGCATATGTTTTCATGCTGAAGTGTCTGTGCCAGGGTCACCCAGACGTTTTTGACGTGGATGAGGGACAATCCACACAGCTGCCAGACTGTTCAGCACTAACAATATGACAACTTGGATGGGGTTCATCACAGGGTTGAGTGTGAGGTAGGTTTTCTCTAAAAAGGAAAAAACAAACATTTTAAAGAAGTTAAAAGTTTCTGTTTCTGCCGGAAGGAATCCACACATAGGAAGATTCTTCTTTCTCCATCCGGCGGCATCTTCTCTTTGAAGCAACGGTTACTTGCCTCTCATCCCCTTCTGTTTGAGCTGGATTTTTGGGGACAAAAGGTTTCACCCGCTTCTGGGGAATCCACCGAGGGCCTGAGGGAGTAGCCACACATGCATAGCCACGACCCCAGGTCACGAGCTCATAGGGACCTTTGGTTTCCCAAGTTTCTGGGTCCTTAATCATGACTGGTGGATGCTGAGACAATTTGAACTGATTGCCACTGTTAAAAGGACATACCACTGGTGGACTCATGTTTTCAAATGTACAGTTCAGAAAATTGATGGCAAACATGGCTTTGCAGAGCTTCTGCTGCGGAGACATCCACACAGTTGAACTGCTCTGTCTAGCCAAGACTTGCTTGAGCGTCTGGTGTGCACACTCAACCACAGCTTGACCTGTGGGGAAGTGAGGGATGCCAGTTTTATGTTCCACTCCCCACTGCTGGACAAATTCCAGGAACTTCTTGGATGCATGCGCTGGGCCATTATCAGTTTTGATTTCTTTTGGGATCCCCAACACTGAAAAAGCTTGCACTAGGTGCTGTTTGGCATGCACTGACTTTTCTCCTGCATGGGCAGAGGCATACACTGCGCCTGAATATGTGTCAATGCTTACATGAACATATTTGAGGCAACCAAAACCAGGAATGTGTGTGATGTCTGTCTGCCACACCTCATAACTGCCAAGGCCCCGGGGGTTAACCCCCATGCCCATTGATGGTATGGCCTGGAGCTGGCAGTTGGGACAGGTGGCCACAATGGCTCGAGCCTGACTCCATGTTAGCTGGAACTGACGGATCAGACCTGGCACATTTTGATGGTATTGTTGGTGACTCAGCTTTGCCTGTTGGAAGACGTCAGGGAGGCGTTCTTTTTCAACTGGTGCAGCAAGGGAGTCTGCCTGACGATTTCCCTCTGCAATTTCACCTGGCAAATCAGTGTGTGACCTTATATGCATCACATAGAACGGATGCTCTCGATGAGAAACTATATAAATTAGCTCTGAAAGCAATCTGAAGAGATGCTCATTCTCTATGTCTTTGAGCATGGCCTGCTCCGCTCTGGACACTACCCCCGCTACGTAGGCAGAGTCGGTTACCAAATTAATTGATTCCGAGAACTTCTCAAAAGCTTTTACTGTGGCGGCCAGCTCAGCCACTTGGGGGCATCCCTCCACAAATTCAACATCAGCTTCCCAACGCTGAGTCTGTGGATTTCTCCAAGTCATCACCGATTTGTGGGAAGCCCCAGATGCGTCCATGAATACTGTGAAAGCCTTGAGTGGTCTCTGACTCCTCTTCTCCCAAGGAATGAGGTGGAATTCCTCATTGAACAACTTGTGAGACGGGGCATGGACTGATATTTGTCCCGTGTAGCTGTCCAGAGCTAATTGGAGACTGGCATTGCCCTGGAGCAAATGCTCAAACATCTCTTTGGTCAGTCTCTCAGGAGAGTTCCTTCCCTCCTCAGAAAGTTTGACCAGAAGGTGAATAGATGTAAAGTCACAACCAGCCAGTTCACACAATCTCACCCTGGCCTTCCGAATCAGCTGAGCTATCAACTCTTGTGGCTCAGTGATGGTCTTGGATCTTTGGTGAGAGAGGAAGACCCAACTCTATGATCAAGAGTGAATCTCTCTGCCCCTTGAGCCATTGGAAAATCAAACCATGCAAGTGTGGCAACTTTCCTAGAACAATGAATGGAAAGGCACGTTTGGCTCACACCGATGAGCTTGCCTCTCTGACAAGGCCTTCTGTACCTTTTTGATTACTGTCTTTGCCTCTGGGGTCAGTTCTCTGGGAGAAACCAGCTCCCTCTCACCCTTCAAATAACTGAAAAGGGGGGCTAGATCCTCATTTGTGAGGCCTAGCCAAGGTCTTACCCAATTCAAAGACCCACACAAGGAGTGGAGATCTGCTAGGGTTTTGAAATTGCACTTGTTGTGAATAACCTCCCTATATTAATTTGTGCCTGAAAATAAAATGATATAAAAGCAGGGGAAAACAGTTCAACGAAGAATTCCGGGACGAGGGGGGGCAGGTCAGAATAAGATTGAGAGGATCAGCACATGAATGGATGTAGCTCCTCTGGAAATGGGCCAGCAAGTATGCCTAACGATCGAAACATCTGCCCGACAAACTGAATGAGGTCTGCAATGGTCACTCAGACATCTCGTCTGTTCCTGTTGCCCTGAGTTTTCTGCCTTCTGTCTTTGTGCTGCGTTTACCAGCTTCATGTAAACAATGTCTGTTTTCAGAATGTTTACATAGTTCTCCTCTGAGAGAACTATGATTGATGGTGATGTCCACCATCCAGGTTGAGAGGTGGCAAACTGAAGTAGCCAATCTCTTGACCTCTGTTCAAATGTATATAATGGAGTCAGATTTTTGAATAAAAGTGGAGAAGAGTTGTTTCCTCACGCTGCTGTGTCTGCCTGTTCATCTTTCTGTCCCTGAAGTGGGACACTCCCAGCCTCGACAAACCACGTGTTCCCCCCTGAAAACCCACTCAGACAAATCAGAATCCCAAAAGAAAACCGATGAATATCAATACCTGGACAAGTGGACAAAGGAAACCCTGCCTCGGGGGAACTAAAATGTATAAAAACTGCACCTTTGGTGGTGGTATTTTGTGAACGAAGGG
The DNA here is from genome assembly GCA_008694505.1 of Cyanoderma ruficeps. NCBI lineage: Eukaryota > Metazoa > Chordata > Aves > Passeriformes > Timaliidae > Cyanoderma > Cyanoderma ruficeps. The sequence continues at coordinate 259,920 of VZDJ01000420.1, forward strand.
GAGGCAGGTGTGATAGAGGCCTGTCTCGCGTTCACCCTGTTCGATTCCCGGGATCGAACTGGTTTTTATCGTGGCTGTAATATTTTTGATTTGTTTCCGTACTCGCTGTCACGCGAAAATGAATTTTGTTTTTTTTAATTACAATTTGGCTCACCGCATTTATAACAGACTTGCAGTCACCCCGACATGATTCAATCTCGGATTTTTTCACGGGTACTCCACGCTGGTTTGGAGGCACCCCACTAATTTTAGCGGCCTGACAGTGCGAGAAACCCTGTGGAACCGATTGCAACATGAACAAAAAAATTAAGCAAAAAAAGCCACGATTAAGGTAGGACTTGAGTATTAATCTCAAGTTGAGAACTCGGAGGGAACCCAGGAGAAGGGGTCTTCCCTGAGCCGCAGCTAAACTTTTTCACTCGCAAAAATCTACATACACGAAAAATCCACGCAAGAAAAGGAGCTGTAAGTATTCGTGGTTGAGTGAGGTGTGGCTGAACGCGTGTAAGGGACGTGAAATTTTTCACAAACACGAGTGTGGACCTTAAAGCCGCATTTCCGTCCTCCCGCAAGGGAAACAGTCGGCTGAAAGGGAAGCGAACAAATTCGGAAAAATAACATTCATTACATTCAGCAACTTCGGTGCCAGGGGAGGCTCAGGGGGTCGGCCATGGGAAACTAAAAGGGAAGGGTACGTCCTTTGAGTTCGAGAACTGGTAAACCTTTTAGTTTTAGGGCTAGGTAAGCCCAAGGAGAAATTTACCAAAAGGGCAGAGGAATTCCCCACCAGAAAACCCACAGAACAGCTCGCTGGAAGGCCAGTAAGCTGGATAAACTGATCAACTGTTAAGTAAAAGGGAAGAGAATAAAAGGCCTGAAAGCACAGTAGCCAGAGGCCAAGCTCAGCCGAAAAGAGAAGAAAGTAAGTCAGAAATTTATAATATGAGTCATAAAAACAGCAAGACCCTGAGAAAGGGCAAAGAAAATAAGGAACCCAAGCAGGAGGAAAAAAACATTGGAAATATGGAGGGAAGGCCCACTGGGGTGGATGTTAGAACATTGGAAAGAGTGTCCCAAAAAGAAGGAAAAAGTCTAAAGAAAAAAAGATTCATCATTGCATAGAAATTTGGAGAAGGAGCAAAGTTAAATTATTTACAGTAAAAACCAAAAGAAATACAGAAAAACCAAAAGCATCTAAGATTTTGGCTAGGCTCCCGAAGTTATGCGATGCCCATGAATAAATATTAACAAAAGACCTAGAAAAGAAGAGTGCCTGGTCTTGTCTTGTCCAGATGTGGAAGGAAAGTCAATGAGTGGATATAGAAGTGCTAGTCTTCGTCTGTTGTTTTTGTGTGGACAAAAGTGTGTGGCTCAAAGATGTGTTAGTCGTGGAGTTCATTTGTGTTATTGTGTTGTGTTGTATCCCGCATTTTAGACAAGGTGAGGACCAGGCCTCAGCAGAGTTGCATCCCGGGGAGGATGGGCAAGACATTTAGTTTTCAAAGGTGTGGTATGTTTCTGAGGAAGTGAGGAGGTTAGAAATAGACCTGATTCAAATGGAGATAGAGAAACCTAAGAATCCACTCAGGATTAAACAGTACCCCAGTCCAATGGGGAGGAAAAGGGGCTTGAAACTAGATGATTTGGTAAAAAGGAGAACCCTGGAACCGTGCATGTCCAGGCACAACACCCCTATCTTGGCTATCAGAAAAACGTATTGGTACAAAGATCTCCAAGCAGTAAATGAAAAGACCAGGACCAACAAATTCCCTGTAGTGGCAAACCCCTATATCCTTTTAAATCAGATTTCCCCTGAGGATCCTTGGTACAGTGTGATAGATTTAAAAAATGCTTTCTGGACCTGCCCTCTGGCTGAGGAAAGCAGGGATTACTTTGCCTTTCAATAGAAAGACCCTGAAACAAACCAGAATCAGCAGTTCCGATAGACGTCCCCTCCTCAAGGTTTTGTGGATTCACCGAACTTGTTCAGGCAAGCTTTAGAACATTTGCTGAGCCAGTTTATTCAGGTAGAAGGGACAAAATTGCTACAGTATGTTAATTGCTTTGTTGAATTTTCTAGAAGATAAGGGACTTAAAGTCTCTAAATCTAAACTACAGTTTACAAAGCCAGAGGTAAATTATTTGAGGCATTGGCTTACAAAAGGTAAAGAGAAATTGGACCCTGGGAGAGTGGCAAGTATAATAGCTTTACCATCCCCTCGAACTAAAAAGGAGATCAGGCAAGTGCTGGGGCTTTTTGGATACTGCAGGAAGTGGATTGAGGGGTATAGTGAGAAGGTAAAGTTCTTATATGTAAAACTCAGTACCAATAGACTAAAATAGACTGAACAAGATGAACAGAAATTCAAAGATATGAAAGATGCATTGATGGCAGCACCGGTGCTTAGTCTTCCTGACATGAAAAGGCCTTTTCAGTTGTTTGTGAACATCAATAATCAGACTCCCCATAGAGTACTCACCCAAGACTAGGCGGGAGCCAGAAAACCAGTAGGATATGTATCAAAATTGCTAGACCCTGTGAGTTGAGGATGGCCATCATGCCTGCAGGCCATTGTAGCAATAACTTTAGTGGTCGAAGAAGCTAAAAAGGTAACATTTGAGTCTTCGTTAGTAGTTTTCCCCCCCATAATGTGAGAGGCATACTGCAGCAAAAGGCTGATAAGTGGCTCACAGATGCAAGGCTTCTAAAATATGAAGCTATTTTGATCCACTCCCTGGAAATTAGAATTGCAAGTCACCTCTGCACAGAATCCAGCTCAGTTCTTGTTTGGTGAGGCATCAGAAGAGATTATGCAAGATTGCACAAGAATAGTGAAATTTCAGACAAAAGTAAGGCCTGATTTGAAGGGAAAAGAATTAGAAGAAGGAGAAAAATGGTTTGTAGATAGTTCATCTAGAGTAATAGAGGGGAAGAAAAAGTCTGAATATGCTATAGTAGATAGCAAGAATGAGGAGGTAGTAGAGTCGAGACCCCTGAGTCCTGGCTGGTCAGCTCAAGCATGTGAATTGTATGCAGTATTACAAGCACTTAAAAGGTTAGGAAGAAAGAAGGGAACCATTTTCACAGTTTCTAAATATGCTTTTGGTGTAGTTCACACATTTTGGAGAATTTTGAGAAGAGAGAGGTTTGGTTAGCACCCGTGGAAAAGTTTGGTTCACGGAGAAATCATAAAGCAAATTTTAAAAGCTATCGGAGAACCAGAAGCTATCTCTATTGTACATGTTAAGGGTCATCAGACAGAGAAACAATTCAGAATCAAGGGAAATAATTGGGCAGACTGAGAGGCGAAGAATGCTGCTTTGTTATTGGTAAGCACTCCAGAAGTGGGGGAAGGCAAAACTCTGGAATACCCTCCCCAATCTACTCCTGAGGAAATAGCAAGTTATCAGAAAATAGAAGGAAGATTGGAAGACAATAAGTAGAAATTGCCAGATAAAAGAGAACTATTACCCAGGGAATACACAAGAAAAATTCTAAAAAGGCTGCACCAGCAAACTCATTGAGGGGGGCACAGGCTTTAGCAGAACAGTTTTTAAGAATTTTTTGGGGTGTAAAAGAAGGTAAGAAGATACAAATACTTGCTGGTTATGGTAGATAAATTAACTCATTGGGTGGAGGCTTTTCCCAGTGCCTGAGCCACTGCCCAAACAGTGTCTAAGGCTCTGTTAGAATAAATCATCCCTAGGTATGGGATAATAAATCATATAGATTCTGATCAGAGCACACACTTTACTTCAAAAAATTATTAAACTATTGATAGATGCCCTGGAAATCAAGTGGAGCTTTCACACCTCCTTGCAACCCCAGAGCTTGGGACAAGTGGAAAAAATGAATCAGACTTTAAAAGGACAAATTTCTAAACTAGTGTTAAAAACAAAATGCCTTTGATAAAGTGTCTCCCCTCTAGCTCTGCTGAACATCAAGACTATGCCTCACTCCGAGGCTGGACTGTCACCGTTTGAAATGCTGTATGCTGTACAAACACAAGATGCCAGTGGAGCACCCCTGAATAGAGGACTAATCAAAAGAGCAAAAAAAGGCTAGACTCATGTATCACAAGCAAAAAAGATCAAGCATCAGAATGACACACCAGAATGGAAGGTGTCCTCCTCACCAAGAGACTTAAAAGTTAGACTACAGCATCACTATAAGTGACCAAGGATCAGATAAGTTGTCTGAAACACGGTTGTAAATGTTTTTTCATTTATTCATTTTAAGTGTGTATATTATAAACAAATCTAGGTTACCCAGGGCAGGGGAGGGTATCAGCCTAAGGGATTGTGTACTAAATGCTTAGAGTGACTAGCCATGTCTTAGTGCTTGCTATTCTATTGAGTTTGCTGGAGCTAATTTCTCCAGAGTAGTATCTAACATAAAAAAAGAGGGGTAGAGAAAAAATTGGATGCAAAAGCACAAGTCCTTGCTGCCAAGTGCTGAAGGACAAACAAGGTACCCAGCAGGGCTGACACAGTCAAGTTATCAAGGTGGGGCACTTAAGAAGTATGTAGTCCAGACCAGCTGTGGAACCTCTGAAGAATACGCCTGCTGCCGAGAAGATTGTTTACCTCGCCACTGGTCGCAACCCAGTGGGCGCAAAGCAAAAGCAGAGGAGTACACCTGTGGGGAATCCTGATAGTCCTGAGCCCAGTAGGGTGCCAGACGGCTAGAATGCATGTAGAGGATCTGGCGAGGCAGAACCCCACAATTGAATGTGAGCAATGCTTGCAGACAACCCTGGAAGGGCAAGTAACCAGGAAAGGACTGGCCTACCAAGCCCAGCATGACTGTCAGCCAGGTAAAGATAAGGGGTACTGTACCTTCAACAGCACTAATGATAAATTATGTGAATTGGACAAGGGAATAATATGCCACAACCCAGAAGCAATCCCTAAGGACAGACAGTTAAATCCCACATCCATTGAGAAAAAAACCCCACCCATGTAATACATAAAAGAGAGACTAGAGAAATACCAACTACTCTGTGGGTAAAAGGCAAAATAAAATTGATCTTTGTGGCCTAATACCAAGTAAAATTGTGATATAATAACAAATAGCTGAAAATGTGTATTATAGGAGAAAAGACCTATTGGCTAAGTAAGAATTTGAAATATGATAAATCCCCTATTAGTACTGAACCTATAATGCTAAATCTCCTTGAAAGTAATGATGATAGAATTTGTTTACAATATAGTAAAACCTATTGTTTTTCTAAAGATAGGGAAGGGCTAGACCCTGAAACTAAATTGAAACAAGCGTCACAAGAATTGAAAAGAAAAGAAGCTAAGGCTAAGAAAAAAAGAATGGAACAAGAGCAATTGAAATCCCTCAGAGAGCATTATAACCAATTATAGAAACAATACAAAAATTGGGGTCTGCCGGCTTCAACTAAAAATTTGTTTATAGATTTAATGCAGAAAATAGCTACTAAGTTAAGTTTGTCTAACTGTTGGATTTGTAATAGTTTAAAATCAGCCAAAAAGTGGCCCTAGAAAAGTGAAAGCTTGGCTCCAGAGCAATTGCTAAAATGAGACAACAAGCAGATCTCAAAGATTTTACAGAGACCAGAAAGATGGATTCTGGACCAGCAAGTTATTAGAAGCCTCTGCATAAGTAGAGAAAGAAAAGACTTCACCGAAGTAGTGGAGTATACCCCTTGCATTTCTACCTTGACAGTGAATTCAGATCAGAGAAGTAAAACTTGGCAACCCGAACCCCCCACAAGTTATTTGGGTAAGACAAAAATCTAAGAAATATGAATAGAAAAATTAGATTGATTTGTGCTGGTATAAGAGCCCTGGAGTCAATCCCTACCAATCCATGGAAACCTTGAGAAATTACTAGACTGACACTGGGAACCTGAATATTAGGTGAAAAGCCCCTGATGGGATCTATTGGATATGTGGCAAGAAAGCATACACAAGTTGCCACAGAAATGAAAAGTCTTGTATGATCAGGCCCTCTCTCTTTACATTACCCAGATCCGAAAGTAAATCTTTGGGGGCTCCCCTTTACGAATCACTGGGTAGACAAAAGAGAAGTTTAAAGAAGGCACTCCCTATGGCAGGGGAAAGCCAAACCTGGGGGGAAAAAGAATGGCCCACAAAAAGAATCATAAAATATTACAGGCCAGCTACATGGGCTCAAAATGAAAGTTGGAAATATAAGACTCCTATATATTTGTTAAATAGATTAATAAAGCTTCAAGAAGTAGTGGAAATAGTTTCAAACCACACCTCAGATGCATTAGAATTATTGGCCAGACAACACACCCAAATGAAGGCATATGTCTATCAAAACAAGATTGCACTAGATTATTTGTTGGCTGAAGAGGGAGGTGTGTGTGGAAAATTCAATGAATCAGAATGCTGTATCGAAATCAATGATTATGGGGAAACTATTAGAGGTCTAGCTGCGAAAATAAAGAGTGGCTCATGTCCCGGTACAAAAATGGAACACCATCTTAAACGCGTCCTGGTGGAAACAAATTTTTGGAAGTGGAGCCTGGTGGGAAAAGGTAGTTTTCTTCATTGTATGTTCTATTGCTGGCATAATATTTTTACCCTGTCTGATACCTTGTTTTATCAAGCTTATCCATTCTGTCATTCAAGGCATGCAATTAGCTGCTTTGCCCACCGACCCCGAGTTAGCCTCAGAGAAAGGTAGTCAAGCCCTGACTTCAAAATTATTACCCTTAAAGGAAGAAGAAAAAAAGAATAAAGCTGCCAAAGCATTGGCAAAAATTGAAAAAGAGGTAAAGATTAGAAGGGATTATGAGGAGTATTGTGAAACCTCTCAAGACGAGAGAGAAGAATCTGACAGATAGAAAAATGTTTAATCTCTAACTTTTGTGTTTCTTTTTGGTGAAGAGGAACATTTTTTTAGATTTTTTTAGAATTAGGTAAGAGGGTTTCCTTGATTTAACCAATTGACCCATGGGCACAATTTAATATGTGCATCTAAAAAGGGGGAGGATTTGTTGTGAATAACCTCCCTATATTAATTTGTGCCTGAAAATAAAATGATATAAAAGCAGGGGAAAACAGTTCAACGAAGAATTCCGGGACGAGGGGGGGCAGGTCAGAATAAGATTGAGAGGATCAGCACATGAATGGATGTAGCTCCTCTGGAAATGGGCCAGCAAGTATGCCTAACGATCGAAACATCTGCCCAAGAAACTGAATGAGGTCTGCAATGGTCACTCAGACATCTCTTCTGTTCCCCCCTGAAAACCCACTCAGACAAATCAGAATCCCAAAAGAAAACCGATGAATATCAATACCCAGACAAGTGGACAAAGGAAACCCTGCCTCTGGGGAACTAAAATGCATAAAAACTGGACCTTTGGTGGTGGGATTTTGTGAACGAAGGAGAGGCAGGTGCGATAGAGGCCTGTCTTGTGTTCACCCCGTTCGATTCCCGGGATTGAACTGGTCTTTATCGTGGCTGTAATTTTTTTGATTTGTTTCCATACTCACTGTCACGCGAAAATAAATTTTGTTCTTTAATTAAAAATTTGGCTCACCGCATTTATAACACACTCAATTTCCAATTTCTGCGGAACAATGGTCCTTGCAGTGATTTGCAAACCCAGGTACTTCTAAGGTGGCATCCTTTGAACCTTATTTTCCTGCAATTGAAATCCAGCAGAGGTTAAAACCTTAACCACTAGGTCAAGTGTGTGTTGGAGTATAGAGTCATTGGGGACACACACAAGCACATCATCCATGCAGTGCAGGATGATTGCTTCCTTTCTCTCGGTGCATACCGGGGACAGCAATGAGGCTACATACTGTTGGCATATGAAAGGGCTAGATTTAAGGCCTTACAGTAAAACTCTCCAGTGATAGTGCTTCATTGGGGCTTCTCGATTAATGGTGGGAACCGAGACTGCAAGCCGTGGGGCATCTTCTGGGTGTAATGGAATTTGGAAAAAGCAGTCTTTGATATCTAGGACAGCCAATTGCCAATCTCGAGGGAGCATCGTTGGACTAGGCATTCCTGGTTGGAGTGGTCCCATGTCCTCTATAATTTTGTTTATTTCTCTGAGATCATGGAACAACCTCCACTTGTCCTTCCTCGGTTTCTTTATCACAAAAACTGGGGAATTCCAAGGGCTTGTTGTCTCTTCTATGAGTCCTTGAGCTAATTGCTCCTCCACCAATTCTTGAAGCACCTTGAGTTTCTCTTTACTCAATGGCCACTGTGCTATCCATCTTGGGGTGTTATATTTTCTAACGAATGGATGGACACTTGCCAATTTTCCATCAGGTCCCTCGATTTGCATGATGTTTTTTGAAATTTTTGCCAAAATGATTCCTCCTATGCCCTGAAGTTTGCCTGCTACAGGTTGCAATTCCCAATGTGATGGCCACACGGTCTCAGGTATAACCGTGACATCAGCTTCGCTGCCCAGCACCCTCTCCACATGGAGGTGGTCTGACCCACAGGCTAGGTTGCATGCCATAGAGGGTTTATCCTCTCCCACCACCTCCGGCCAGTAGACTTCTGGTGATTTTCCATCTGCTATGATCTCTTCTGGAATGGGAATGGCTTGGGCAAGGATTTGCCCCTCTACCAGATAAAATGGTGGGTGCTTGCAGCGTGCCAACAGCATGAGGCCTGTTAACTTTCCCTTAATGGTCATGGGAGCTACCTCAACCTCTATGGGTGTGTGTGCTGTATCCCCAATAACAAAATACTCACTGTCCAGTCCCATGTGGCAAACCGTGAGGTCCAGTGGGATGTTTGACAGGTCCACTGTAATGACTGTCCAGTCAGTAGACCTGAAATGAAAACCTTTGGTAGTCACGAGCCTAAATCGGCCTCGCGGCTGCCAAACCTTCTTAATTGAGCATTTGGCATTTTTATTTTTCTGCACCCCCACACTGTGTTTCTAAAATTTCTGCTGCTCTTCCAGTGCCCAGGGAGGCAGGAGGTATTCTCTCTCCCACCCCCTGGGGTCTGGCAAGAGGCAGCTTCCCCCCCCTCTCCCCGGTCCCCCGAGAGGCCACCGGGGCTGGACGCAGGAAGGAGCCCGCCCCCATCTCCTTGGTAACTGGGAGGGTGGGGGAGGCACTGGGAGGAGGGGTGGGGCGGGAGTGCCAAAGGCTTGAACGAATTGGGCAAGGGATATGGGGTAGGGGCGGGGTTTGGGGAGGAGAAAGGATTATGGGAGGAGGCAGCCCCCACATGGCATCTGCCATTGCCCTCCACCACTTGGTAGTGTGGGGGATTCAGTAGTCCTGGGCTGCTGTGGTCAGTTCCGGAGTCCTGTTTCTGTTGGAGAGGCTCACCAAACCCCTCCAGTTCGGGAGCAGAGGGATCAGGAAAAAAGGAAAGATTATTTGGAGCATTTATCTGTGGCTGTCTGCTTTGTTAGGCTTCCAACAGCTGTTTGCGAGCTTGTAAAAATATTGGAATGAATAAAGAAGCCTTTTTGTCACCATTTTCAATTTTTACAGTTAATAATTGCCCAATTTAATCCCAAATTGAAACAGAATTTAGGTCTTGCAAGTCAGTATCTGGGATTTCAGCTGACAGCCAGCAGATGAAGCATGTTAATAACTTCTTAGGGATTCTAACATTAATTAAAATATTTTTAAGCTGTTGTAATACTCTCTTTTGATGGACAGATAGCTGTACGCCCATGTTTCTGATTTTTTAAGAGCTAAGTGTACAAGAAATCCACCTTCTGACACCAAAGAAACACTACACAAACTTTTTCCTGATTCCCGCTCTCAGCCGAAAAAGCAGGGATGGATGGGGATACCACAGGGCCGAGAGAGTGTCACTGCTGCCACTTCTCATCGGCTCTGGGGGCACTGGTGGGGGTCCTGCCCATGTGGCCTGGCCAGTGGGACCCGACTGGTGGCGTTTTCACCCCGTAAACGCAGTCTCTGCCAGCTGGGGCGGCCCCGCTGGCAGCGGAGCTCTGGCCGGCAAAAAACAAACTCAAACCCCCCCCCCCCAAAAAACCGTGTTCACCGAAATCGTGTGTGCTGGATCCTAGCGCACCCAGCACCGGCGCGATCTCCACGATCCACTGGCAAGATTCCCCACCCAGCTAGGGGCTATTCCCGGGTTAGCTGCAACACGAGGGGATCTTACCCGTCTGCTGTGGACCGTGGGTTGTCATGCAGCAGTGTCAGAAGTTCCTGTCCCAGGCCGACTTGCTTTGGCATCGAGCAAGCTACCAACCCTCCCCAAAACACCCACAGCCGCTCAAAAAGCAGGTGAATAGGTGAATGGGTAGTTGATTCCACTCAAAAGCTTCTAGAAGCCCTAGTATAAGGCTCCAGCTATTTCCGTGGGCTTTTCGCAAACTCACGTGAGCCCCAACTAACACGACCCTTTCCAGCCTCCCAGGAGGGTTCCTTTGCTAGCTCAATTGCTTGTGAGGCTTTAAGGGTAATGTATTAGGGATGGAATAAAGGATCAAAAGAGGCTCTTACCCTGCTATGTTTCAAGATGTTTATTCTCCCAGGGAAGCCAGGGGGCAAGAGAGCGAACCAGGAAGCCAGGGGCTTTTTAGCCCCTGCCAGGGAAAGATAACTGGAACTCAGCCAATTAGGTCAAAGGGGGAAGGAAAGGTCAAAATATCTGGTAACATGTTACAGGGGTCGGGGGAAAAACCATTCCCCAGAGGAATACAACAGTGATCCTTCCACTAGACTCCGTAATGCCAAGTTACTGCAGCTTAGTTAGTTTGTCCTGATTCATCTATAAACACAGTTACGGTATTAGGGATTGGGGCTGAGGCAACAAAGGAGTTAACGCTTAATGGGAGACAATTCAAAGCCTGAAGGAGTTTTTGAGATAGTAAATGAAATGAATTTTTCCCTAAGAAATCAGCAAAAGAGACAGCACAAGCTATTGAGCCTCCTAGTAAAGAATCAAATTTGTGCCTCTGTAAAGGAATGACTATGATATCAGGATCTCGCCCGAATATTTGACTGGCACATTATCTGCCTCTGGTAACAGCATCAAGGCACATTTCTAAACAAGTGGTTATTGTTCGCTGAGAAGCATGGGGGAGGAATACCCATTCTAAAAAATAAGCATCTTTGCTGTCTGTGGCTACCTGACCAAGAATGGCAAAGGGCTGAGAAGTGTTATTAATTACAAAAAGTCATAGGTAAATCCACAACATAAAGAGCTGCATTATAGGAGCTAATTTTGTCAGCAATTATCTCAAGGGCAAGATGTGCCTCCTTTGTGAGTGTTCATGCAGACAAGAGATCAGTGTCATCTTTCAGCAATTTGAACAGAGGGCTCATTTCTTCATTTGTGATGCTGAGCATTGGCCTAACCCCATTTATTGTGCCCATTAACTTTTGCAAATCGTGTAATGTTTTTACAGAAGGCACCAATTTCAGGGAATATGGGCGTATAGATTTCTCACTTATATACCATCCGAGGTATTTCCAAGGTGCCATTTTTTGTACCTTTTCAGGATCTAGTTGTAAGCCACAAGATTCCAACCCCAGAATAATATGTGAAAGGATGGTGTCAAGCTCAGCTTGATGTTATGAAGCAATTAAAATGTCATCCATATAGTGGTATATCAAAGCATTGCAAAACTTCTGCCCAATCGGTTCCAAAAAATTGTCTACAAAAAGCTGGCAAATTGTTGGACTATTTTTCATATCTTGTGGCAAAACAACCCAATGATATCTTTTCATAGGTGCCTCACAATTTACACTAGGTAAAGAGAATGCAAAGCAATAACAATCCTCTGGATGCAATGCAATAGTAAAAAAGTAGTCCTTAAGATCAATCACAATTAGCCAATCCTGGGGAATCATTGAAGGAGTAGGTAGCCCTGGTTGCAAGGCACCCATAGGTTCCACCCCCCAATTTACTGCTCTGAGATCTTGCAGCAGTTGCCACTTCCCTGATTTTTTCGGTATCACAAATATGGGGGTGTTTCATGGAGACGTCTCAATTTAAATTGCTCATCAACAAGCTTTTCAGCTTGTGTCAATTTTTCCCCTTTCAAGGGACACTGATTAACCCAAACAGGTGTATGAAACGCCACGGAAAGAACTCTACAACTAATAATATTTGTTAGAGCGGTATGTATTTATCAACATCGAGATGCGTGGGGAATAATTTCACCAAAGACACACACGAATACCAGGGAACTTGCCCCCCTTATTATTCCCTGAGGTCTTACATATACATGCCATTCCATGATCCCCCTTCATACATATTCATTCCATGACCCCGCCTGTCCTCGCTTGGTATGGTAATTAACTCCACGCCCTTCTGGGCATGCTCAGTCTGTTGTGGTGGTCTTCTGGGTGGTCTTCAAGCATTCACCTCTTCACCTTTATCTCTCCTGTGTGTGCTTTGGCCCTTTTGGCATGTTTTCAAGGGAACATACCATCTTATAGTCTGTGTTCTTTTCTTTATCTGCGCCATTAGGCCTGTTATTCTGCTGTTTAGGCTAGTTCTTCTTCTGACTATCGCTGAAGGTTCCCGATACTTGTGGTGCTTAAAAATATGCAAAAGGGTAACAGACAGCATTCGGTGTTCACTAAATGTTTTCTAAAATGCCATCTCATATATTCTAAAGTACTACTTGGAATACATTCTAACATAGTTCTTGAATCTACTATAAAGGATCAGCTGGGATGTTTCAAATCTGTCTCAGTATATGTTTTCCACCTCAATTTGAGCAGGGGATTTACATCCGTGACCCGTTTGTTAAATTTGCTGTGTTCACCACAAGAGTAATATTCCATTGAGAAAGCAAATCATGACCCCAGTGTAAATTGAAAACGCAAAACATACAGTTATAAAGTTGTTCAGCGTCCCTTTGGCCCTATGACTGTACGAATAAATGCACTTTGTTTAGGGTCTTGATGCCCCCTGATGCCTTCCACTAAAGCATCTGCTATTTTAAGAGGCCACTGTGGGGGCCATGAAGATGCCAAAATGATGGAAAAACATGCACTGGTGTCAAGTAAACCTGTAAAAATTTGTCATTTAATTGTAAAGTTTGTAAGGGCTTTTCACTTGTAATTTGTTGGAGCCGGTGAACATGGATGACATCGGTGCTGCCGAACCTACCAGTTCCTTGGACTGGGTCTATTGATGCCAGAACGAAAAAAGGGAGCAATAGCAACTGTGCAATTTTTTCGATTTTTGAGGTCAAACAACATGGGGTGTTAGTTGAAACAATCGCTTTAATTTCCCCTAAATAGCCTGAATCAATTACACCAACATGTATTATGAGACCATTCTTTGTGGCGGACAATCTACCAATTAAGAGTCCAAACAGTCCTTCCAGTAAAGGTTTATAAACCCCTGTATTTAGCACATGAATAGTTGAGTCTGTGATTAAGACATCATCTGAGAGGGGTAAGTCCAAACCCGTGCTCTCTTGGGTACTGGCAAGGAGAGAGGAAATTGAGACTCCTGGGTTCGGATTGCAAGAACCCTATTGGGTTGAGGGGCACCAGGTCTTGCACCTCTCTCCTCATTCCCCTGCTGAGGGATGAGAGGGTTACCATCTTTATCAAATTTTGACTTACATACATTATTCTAGTGGTAACCCTTGTTACATTGCGGACACAGAGAGGGAGGAATGGCAGGGCGGGTGGGAGCCCTTCTTTTTTTTGAGTGGGACAATTTTTCTGTAAATGCTCTTCTTGTCAATTAAAATACCGGTAGCCAGTTTTCTTATGTGTATTAGAGACTTGCTGTAAGGCAGCAGCAAAAACTGACCATGGTGTTCCTCTGTCCCCACATTTTGACAGGATTTGATGTACACATGTAAATTAGCACACTCATTCTTTACAGAGAGCAGTGGTTTCTGACACTCCGCATTAGCATTTTCAAAGGCTAGTTGTAATAACAATATAGTAGATGCTTCATTTTCTATTTGCCTGCTTATGGCCGTCTGCAATCTATCAATGAATGTTGCATATGATTATTGAGGGCCTCGCCAAATGGATACAAAGGAAGAGTCCTTTCGTCTGAACTCTTGGGACTATTTTGAGAGCCTTTATGGCTAGTTCAAAGCTTTGCTGTAGCACTGCGCGAGTGTCCTAGGGTGACTATGATGCCTGTATCACCAATCGTCTGTTCTGTCTGTGCTGTGTGTGTTCTGTACCTTTAAGACTGATTCTGAGAGGAGCAGGGAAGAAGACGCGTGCAGTTTGTTTTGGGAAAACATTTTTTCACTCCTACTCACTTCTTCGTCGTCGTCCTTGTGTGTGTTCGTCGGATGTGCGGACAGCGAGGAGAGAGGCTTTTTTTCCCCTTTTCTTTCGTTTAGTTAGTCTAGCTAGCTGAGGCAAAAAATCTTCCTGGACTGTTTTTTTTTTCCTTTTCCTTTTTTTTCCTTGGAACTGTTTAAATCTGCTCTGGACTGAAAACCCAGGGGAGCACCAGGAACTGCACCTGTGGCCCACCCGGGCCTGGATCTGGGCATTTACCAGCGCCGAAGGGGACCCAGACTGATCAGAGACTGAGAGAGCTGAGCTGACACACGGCAAGGACTTCTCTCAGTTTTGCCATCTCTTTTCAGACCAGCGAGAGGTTTTATTGTTTCATATTATTCATTCCTATGCTTGTGGGCAGCTTGTTTGTTAAATAAATAGTTTTTTCCACTTTTCTCCGAGGAAGTTCTTTTCCCGGACCGACTGGGGGAGGGGCCATTTAGGTTTTTCTCTCCCGAGGAACCCCCATTCGGAGGTTTCCTCCCAAATTTGCCCTAAACCAGGACAGCGAGCTAAATTAGTTTGGGCAGCAGGGGTAGCATACGTGCCTTGTCCCAGAAGTTCATCAAGAACTCCTGCTTCTGCATTTGCAATATTATCCAGTTTGTACAGTAGCAAGCTCTTCCCATTCCACCAGCCACACTGTATATTGTGCTGACGTTAGTATAAGTTTAAAAAGCATCTGCCAGTCATTAGGAGCCATAGTGTACCTTGCTAAATAGATTCGATCAATCCCATAGTATATCGTGTTTGCAGTCCATAACCTCAGACAGCCTTAAGAACTTCTTTTATTAATCCAAATGAAGGTTGTACATACTGATGGGGTTTCTTAGGCTGATAATTGACAGGCATGGCCAATAACATGAGAATATCTCCCCTTTTTAGGGCTTCTTCCCTGCATTGCTCTATTAATGCTGGAGGTGAATGAGAGTGCAGCAGTAAATCAGGTAAAGGAGCCATAGGAGGAGGACAATGAGAATTAGCTAACACTTGAGTCATAGTGGGAAATGCAACAGTTGTATTTTTTATGGGACTTAAAGGAGGATAAAGATCAGGCCCTTTTTCAGGATCAATAGGACCAGAATCAAAAGGATTGCCAGGCTCCTGAGGGTCCTCATCTAATCAGCTGGCACTTCTGTATACACATGGTTAACATTCAAAACAGTCTCCAAATTTAAAATATCTGTGACAGAGAACTTACAAACTTTCTCAGCAGGCTGCAAAGTTTTTAAGGCAGTGTACACAGTTTTCCGTGTAACTAACATCATCAGTGACTGGCCATCCTTGTTTTTTCTGTGCCTCTTCCTCATCCATCCATTTGGATCCTGAATGTGATAGAATATTGTTATGTTGGCATAGGCCCAATCTTTATCTAAGGGCCAAACTTACCAGACCTCATTTTCACATATTCAATACCACCCTGACAAGTTGTTTTTATGAAGAGCGTTTGGATACATTTTGGACTAAAACCACATGCAAATTTTGGGACCAAATCTAAACCATGGTTACCAACTGTGTAGCTAACAGGCACAAAAAGAACATTTTAAATCACGTCTTCCTGATTTGTATCAGTCTCTTTTTTCCAGTTGTTTCAAGAGCAGAGGTCTTCTTATCTCTGGAGTAGTGAATTCAGGGTTCTCTGCCAGCACCTTTGGTGGCGGTGAGGGTAGTCAGGACTCGGAACGGTCCTCTCCACTTAGCTTGTAGGGATTATTGTTTCTTCATTTAACATAGACTCTGTCTCCAGGCTGGAACAGATGAGCAGGTGTGTACAGTCCTATTGATCTGGGTAACATGACGAATCTCTGGAGCTTCTGCAAAGTGGAACTTAAAGCCATTAGATATCTCTGTAAGTCAATTTTCTTCCTCATACATTAATTTCTCTTGTAATATACACAATTTGATATGGCCTGCAATGCAATATTTCATAAGGACATGTTGTCACTCCACATTGGTTGTATGCAGATTCTCAGTAAGGCTATAGGCAAGGCCTGAACCCATGTCTTGGATGTCTTTGACAAATTTTACTAATCTGTGTTTTGAGGATTCCATTCACACATTCAGCCTTACCACTCATCTGCAGTATGCAGGAAACTTTCAGATCCCAAAGAATTCCAAACATTTGTCTAACTTCCCCGATCACTAGGGGATCAACCCCAAAGAAACCCCAAACCTTGGAATTATATGATTGTGCAAAACTTCCACCCCTTCTTTTGCTGTGTTAGTGCAACAGGGGAAAGCTTCAGGCCATCCACAGAATCACAGAATCACAGAATCACTAGGTTGCAAGAGACCTTTAAGATCATTGAGTCCAACTAATGCCCTAAAACCTCAACTAAACCATGGCACTGAGTGTCACATCCAATCTTTTTTAAAACACATCCAGGGATGGTGACTTCACTACCTCCTCGGACAGACAATTCCAGTACTTTATCACTGTGCTGGTTTTGCATTGATTGAAGAAAGCTGTGGCAAAAACCAATTAGTGACTGGCTTTGAATGTTGATGGCTTAATTAACCAATAAAATATGGGATATGCCTCTGGGCTACACAGGTTAAAAATCAAAGGAATTCCAGGAAAAATCCTCTTCCTTCCTGCCTGGGAAACAGTTAAGCTGCCTCAGCTCCATCTTTGCTGCCGGAGCCGGGCCAGCTGGGCCCTGTCTGGGGCCAGGCCCCTTCCCAGGGAGCCCACTGGGCCAGGCCCAGTGACAGCCAGGCAGAAGGAGGGGAGAAGAAGAGGCCCTGTCCCAGCTGGATTGGGCCTCCAGCAGCTGTTAAAACCTTACTGCCAAAAGCTGCACCTCCATCACAGCCCTGGAGGCCTAGCAGGGCCAGACCAGGCCCCCCTCCCCCACCCAGGCTGCTGCCAGGCAGAGGAAGGGGGAGGAAAGCCCAAGCCACAGGTGTGCAGCTGTGAGATCCTAGCCGTCCCTTCTCCCCAGTGCGCTCTAGCCACCACTACCAAGACCCCTTGCAGAGGGAGGGGCCCAGCCACATGAGAGATGCTGGCTCTAACCCGTCATGGCCTGAATCTACCACCTTCAGCCATTTCCCAGGAAAGAACCATCATGCCCTCTGCAGTCCTGGGAGAATGTTAACTCTTCCCTTGCACAGATGAAACTTGCAAAACACTAATCTTCCTTCTGAGTGAAAGAAGAGACAGAGTAAAGACACATGGAGAGACAATATGAAGACATCAAAGTCAGTAAAGGAAGTGTTACATCTTAGATAGAAGAGATGAAAAGATGCCTTGGTTTTAGGCTGAAAGTCTTTTGTGAGCTATGGTAATAGAGTGTAATATGCTAAAATATCCCTTTAAATCATTGTCCTAGGGTGATATTATGATGCTTGTATCCCCAATCATCTGTTCTGTGTGTGCTGTATGTTTTGTTCTGTACCTTTAAGACTGGTTCTGAGAGTGAAGCAGGGAAAGGAGAAGCACACAGTTTGTTTTGAAAAACAGTGTTTACTCCTCTGCATTTTCTTCTTCCTCGGGACACTGTGTTCGTTGGAGGCATGGACAGTGGCCAGCGAGAGGTTTTTTTGGGTTTTTTTGCTTTTAGTTAGTTTAGGTAGCTGAGGCAAAGAAGCTTCCTGGACTGTTTTTTTGGTTGTTTTCCTTTTTTCTTGGGACTGTTTAAATCTGCTCTGGACTGAAAAACCCAAACGAGGACTGGGATCTCACACCCGCGGCCCACCGGGGCCTGAACCTCAACATTTTCCAGCACCGAAAAAACTATGACTGATAAGAGACTGAGAGAGCTGAGATAACTCACGGCAAGGACTTCTCTCAGTTTTGCCTTCTCTCTTCGGAGCAGGGAGAGGTTTTATTGTTTCATATTGTTCATTCCTTATGCTTGTGGGCATTTTGTTTGTTAAATAAATAGTTTTTTCCACTTTTCTCCGAGGAAGTTCTTTTCCTGGACCGACTGGGGGAGGGGACTTTTGGGTTTGCTCCCAGAGGAACCCCATTTGGAGGTTTCCTCTCCAATTTCCCCTAAACCAGGAAAAAAGAACTGGGGACATGAGAGCATTCAGATTGCAGATATAAGCAAAGGTATTTGTGATGGACTAAGTAAAAATAACTGTGATCTTATGAGAAGCTTGAACAGAGAGAGTGGGATGAGATGAAAATGAAGATCTGCCCCTAGAAAGAAAAGATCTCTGTTCCTAAAAATGAAGAAATCCTTTGCTTTTGGGATCGTTCATCTTTAAAATGATACCCCATGAGTATGCATGACTCATATTGCAGTAACGGGAAGGCTGTGATATCAGAGGAACTTCACAAATGCAAGTTCCCGGGTGGCTCTTTTTGTGAGAGCTAAAAGTCACAAGCAGACTATTCCTGCTTGTGGAAGTTTCCATAGCAAACTAAAAGAGACTTCTCTCTCTAAAAGAACTGCTGAAAGACTATGTTATAGGTAGTAAACTAACCAAGAGAGTTCCAAGTTTTGTCTTTATATGCTGTCTGTGAGAAAAAAACAGAAGCTGTTGGGGGAGAGAAGTGTTTTGGAAGTTTTATTCTGATTCTTATTAATCTTTTCTCTCTTGTAGTTTTGTTAATAAACTTGTCTTTATATCCTTTTAAGTTTTGAGCCTGCTTTGCTTTTCTCCCAATCCTATCTCACAGCAGAAAAAGAGTAAATAATCCCAGTAGACACTCAAACCACTAAACTAATTTTGGGAAACAGAAATTAGTGAATGTGAAACCACTATATGATTTAGTGTCTCTGCCCAGTTCAACCTGACACCGTCACAATCACCCTTTCCTTAAAAAACTTTTTTCCTAATATCCAACCTAAATTTCCCTTAGCACAGCTTAAGACTGTGTCTTCTAGTTCTGTCAGCTGTTGCCTGTAAAAAGAGACCAACACCCACCTGACTACAACTACCTTTCAGGAAGTTGTAGAGAGTGATAAGGTTACCTCTTAGTCTCCTTTTCTCCAGGCTAAACAACCCCAGCTGCCTCAGTTGCTCCTCATAGGGCTTGTGTTCCAAACCCCTCACCAGCCTTGCTGCCCTCCTCTGGACAGGTTCAAGTGTCTTATGACCTTCCTGAAGGTGTCAACCAACACCAATACATACCTGTATCTTTCTTTGCTTGGTAACTCAGCAAAATCTATTTGTCAATAATCTCCAGGAAAATGCCCTGCCTCTGTTATTTCTAACACAACTCTTTTGCTTATGTTTCAGTTGTTTCTATAGCAGATTTCACATTTGCTTGTTATAGATTGTACAGTATCAGTCATTTCATTTTCTATTACAATCTTTTTCAGATATTTTAAAAGGTTCTCTGTTCCCCTATGAATGCTTACATGTTCTTGCTGAGGTGGGACTACCATCTGTCTCTCTGGTGTAATAGCCCATTCACTTTCCTTGATTTCAGCTTTAAGGGACTGACGGTCTTCCTGTTTGCCTTGGGGCAAACCCTGACAAACCAATTTCCTTCTGTGGCACCACTGTTCAGATGTTCTTTTCTGCAGCCCCTTTTGCTATTTCATCAGCAAAATGATTCTTTAATTCAGGTGTTGCTTTCCAATTTTGATGAGCTTTGCAATGCATAAAAGCTACTTCTCTAGACTTCCACATACTCTGTAGCAGTGCATGGATCTGTTCAGTATGTTCGATTCCATTACCTTGAACAGTTGGCAGTCTTCTCCCCTTCCAGATGACTCCACCAGCATAAACAACATTAAATGCACATTCAGAATTAGTCCATATTTTTACCTCTGAAACAAGGGCAGAAAGGACTCCACAACTAATAGTAGTTCTTAGACCTGACATTGCACAATCTGCCTCATACATATTCATTCCCTGGCCCCACCTGTCCTCAATTCATATGGTAAATAACTCCACGCCCTTCTGGGCATGCTCAGTCCATCTTGGTGTTGTCTGGGGGTCTCTGAAGGATGAAGGAAATAGTCTTCCTCAGTGAACTCTTCACCTTTATCTCTCTCATGTGTGCTTTGGCCTTCTTGGCACTTTTTCAAGGGAAAACTCAGTTTCGGCCGTCTAGGAGTCTGTGTTCTTCTCTTTATCTGCATTCTTAGTCCTGTTATCCCATCGTGTTTAGGTTAATTTTTCTCATTATTACCGAAGGGCTACAGATGCTTATAGTGCTTTAAAAATATGTAAAAGGGTAACAGACACAGCGTTCGGTATTCACTAAATGCCTTCTAAAATGCTATTTAATGCATGTTTTGAAGCACTATTTGAAATACATTCTAACATGCAATGCATGTTCTTAAGTTTACTATAAAGGATCAGCTAGAATTTTCAAATCTCTGTCTCAACCTCCTTTCCTTCACTCAGTCCCAGAGCTCTCGTTCGGGCAATCAGTTCAGCTTTTTGTGATGATGCATCTGATGGCAAAGCCTTTGTCTTGATTGCCTTGTCTGTGGTTGTCACTGCATAACCTGTCATCTGTTTACCATCTCACATGAAGCTGTATACAGCTCCCAGTCTGGATCTTCTGGAGACATGTCCTTCAGATCTGGTCTGCTGGAATAGGCCTCTTGGATGGTCTGTCAACAATCATACTCAGATATATTATCAGTTAGTGCCAAGAACAGAAACATACCAAGATTGTCAGCAAACGTTTTCAGAATAACATTACCCTATTGCAGTAACATGGCATAAGATACATGTCGTCAATGTTCACAGAACAAACTTACAGTGAGTTGGATGCAGCTGTTGGATGCAGCAATCCTTGGCTGCTGGTTGGATGGAGCAATTCTTAGCTTCTGCCTTCTCCAGTTCTCCAGTTTCTTTGACAGTTGATTTCTTAATATAGTTGGGCTGTTCTTTAAACCCTCAGGTAGGACTGTTTCAGTGAGCTGGCTCCTTTTCCCTATTTCAGGATTCTTCCACTTAACAGCGAAGAGTTCCTGGCCTTTCTTATTCACAGCAATGCAGGAGAAGGTATTTTTAAAATTTAATACAGTACACCATCCTAAATTATCTGCTATTCTCCCCCCTTTAAAAATTTTCAATAGATTCTTCTTAGGAAAATTTGGCAAATAGAGAAACGGATAAACCACACAGTGTTTTCCCAATTCATATTTTTAAGGTTGGAAGAAAGGTCTCATCTCACCCCTGTGGCACCATTTACTTTTACAATATCTTGACTCAGTTTCCCTTCTAAGATGTTCATTAAAACAGGACTCTGCTTATAGCCTGTTTTAAGGGAGCTTCTTCCTCTTTGGGCCCCATGTGTCTTGCAAGAGGCACACTGGTTTTGCCAGACAAGGCAACTGGTCCATAACTAGACCCCACCTTTTCCCCTTGGGTAGCAAAGATGAGAGGGGTAGATAGCGTAGCCCCATTCCCACAAACCGTGTGTGTGGCAGGGGCATCTGTTTATGAAAATGTGTCTCGAAGAGCTGGTTTCAACTTTGGCTCCCAGGAAGAACCAAGATAGGATAGGGGTTGTATATCCCCAGGGCTTGGAGCCTCTGGAATGTGTTTTGTCATTCTGCCTATCAGAAATTGCTTGTTGGGTGGGAAAAGACTGTTCTGAAAAGACTGTTCTTGGGTTTTCTGGGGTTTTTGTTGTTGTTGTT